>BLSH010058238.1:212500-251618 GCA_018402905.1 Glandirana rugosa
TCCACCTACACTGCCACGGTCACGGCCTAGTCAACCTCTAGGCTCCTACTCCACATCCACCCCCCTTCCCGTTATTTTACTTGATTTTAATTTATTTTCCCTATCCCCATTTATTTGTAGGGCACTTGCCCTAGTTTGAAGATGATTTTAGAACAGTTATATGGCTTCTACCGTTAATTAATACTTTTCAGACACAGTTTGAAGATGATCCACATTCACCTCCATTTTTGCTTTTTTTATGTTTTTATTTTTTTAAAAATATTTACAGTTATTTCCCTGTCCCCATTTTTTTGTAGGGCACTTGCCCTACCCTTACCCCCATTTTACTTCCTTTTGCAGCCCTCTGGGGCTTTCCAGGACTTTCCTACAGCCATTTTTGTGCCTAAAAGTTCGGGTCCCCATTGATTTCAATGGGGTTCGTTGTCCGTGCGATCGTTCGGGTTCCGTCCGGACCCGGACCCGGACTTTGTCCCGAAGTTCGGACGGACCAGCAGAACCCGAACTTCCAGGTGTTCGCTCAACTCTAGTTGTGGGGATACTTTTCTTCAGCAGGGACAGGGAAGCTGGTCAGGATGATGGGAAAATTGATGCAGCCAAACACATAGCAATCTTAGAAGAAAACCTGTTAGAGTCTGCAAAAGACCTGAGACTGGGGCAGAAATTCACCTTCCAGCAGAACAACAACTCTAAACATACAGCCAGAGCTACAATGGAATAGTTTAGATCAAAGCATATTTATGTGTTAGAATGGCCCAGTCAAACTCCAGGCCTAAATTCAATTGAGAATCTGTGGCAAGATTTGAAAATTGCTGTTAACAGATGTTTTCCATACAATCTGACAGAGCTTGAGCTATTTTGCAAACAAAAATGAGCAAAAATGTCACTCTCTAGAAGTACAAAGCTGGTAGAGACATACACAAAAAGACAGGGTATGCAGCTTTAAATGCAGTGAAAGGTGGTTCTATAAAGTATTGACTCAGGGGGGCTGAATACAAATGTACGTCACATTTTTTACATATAATTATTATAATTATGTTCCACTTTGTGTTGGTCTATCACATATAATCCTAATAAAATACAGTATCTCACAAAAGTAAGTGCACCCCTCACATTTTTGTAAATATTTTTTTATATCTTTTCATGTGACAACACTGAAGAAATGACACTTTTCTACAATGTAAAGTACTGAGTGTGCAGCTTATAACAGTGTAAATGTGCTGTCCCCTCAAAATAACTTAACACACAGCCATTAATGTCTAAACCGCTGGCAACAAAACTGAGTACACCCCTAAGTGAAAATGTCCAAATTGGGCTCAATTAGCCCTTTACAAGGTCTCAGGTGTGAATGGGGAGCATTCACTGGAAGTTCAACATGGCACTTCATGGCAAAGACCTCTCTGAGGATCAGAAAAAAAGAATTGTTCCTCTACATAAAGATGGCCTAGGCTATAAGACGATTGCCAAGACCCAGAAATTGAGCTGCAGCACGGTGGCCAAGACAATACAGCGGTTTAACAGGACAGGTTCCACTCAGAACAGGCCTTGCCATGGTCGACCAAAGAAGGCGAGTGCACATGCTCAGCATCATATCCAGAGGTTGTCTTTGGGAAATAGACGTATGTGTGCTGCCAGCATTGCTGCAGAAGTTGAGAGGGTGGGGGGGGTCAGCCTGTCTGTGATCAGACCATACGCCGCACACTGCATCAAATTGGTCTGCATGGCTGTCATACCAGAAGGAAGCCTCTTCTAAAGATGATGTACAAAAAAGCCCACAAACAGTTTGCTGAAGACAAGCAGACTAGACATGGATTACTGGAATCACGTCCTGTGGTCTGATGACACCAAGATAAACGTATTTGGTTCAGATGGTGTCAAGCAAGTATGGCGGCAACCTGGTGAGGAGTACAAAGACAAGTGTGTCTTGCCTACAGTCAAGCATGGTGGTGGGAGTATCATGGTCTGGGGCTGCATGAGTGCTGCCAGCACTACGGAGCTACAGTTCATTGAGGAAACCATGAATGCCAACATGTACTGTGACATACTGAAGCAGAGCATGATCCCCTCCCTTCAGAGACTGGGCAGTATTCCAACATGATGACGATCTCAAACACACCTCCAAAATGACCGCTGTCTTGCTGAAGAAGTTGAGGGTAAAGGTAATGGACTGGCCAAGCATGTCTCCAGACCTAAACTCTATTGAGCATCTGTGGGGCATCCTCAAATGGAAGGCGGAGGAGCAAAAGGTCTCTAACATCCACCAGCTCCATGATTTCGTCATGGAGGAGTGGAAGAGGACTCCAGTGGCAACCTGTGAAGCTCTGGTGAACTCCATGCCAAGAGGGTTAAAGCAGTGCTGGAAAATAATGGTGTCCACACAACATATTGACACTTTGAGCCCAATTTGGTCATTTTGACTTAGGGGTGTACTCACTTTTGTTGCCAGCATTTTAGACATGAATGGCTGTGTGTTAAGTTATTTTGAGGGGACAGAAAAGTTACACTGTTATACAAGCTGTACACTCACTACTTTACATTGTAGCAAAGTGTTATTTCTTCAGTGTTGTCACATGAAAAGGTATAATAAAATATTTACAAAAATGTGAGGGGTGTACTCACTTTTGTGAGATACTGTACATTTACATTTTTGATTGTCACATGACAAAATGTGGAAAATTTCAAGGGCTATGAATACTTTTTCAAAGCACTGCTCACAGGAAAGTTCATTATTAGGGATGGGCCCGCGGTTCGAGTCGAACACAAGTTCGACTCGAACATCAGGCGTTCACCCATTTGTTGAATTTAGAACATTATGGGGCGTTCACAGCTACTTTGCCACCGTGGAGCGCCCCATAATGCATTGCATGCAGATGGCACACACAGCTCCTCCTCCGCCCGCTGTTTGTTATGACAGTTTATTTATATGGCAGTGCAGGGCCACCCGGCGACGTAAGCGATCGACCCTGCCCTTTCAGGCTTCATGTAATGTGAGAGGGGCGGGTAATGCGTGTACGTCATCGAGTGGCCCCACCCTGCCATATAAATAAAGTGTCACAACAAGCAGAGCTCAGTCGGCGGGAGCCCTCACATGGAGGAGGAGCTGTTGCGTTTCTTTTTTTGGGTCCGTCGCTCAACGTGATTGACGATGGATTAAATAAAGGACTTGTCCCTAATTGTTTCCTGTGTTTTTTTCTTTTTTTGATACTTTTGGTGAATTAGTACCCAATACTAATTCACATGGGGGGGTCAGGATCTTGGGGACCCCTTATTAAAGGGGGCTTCCAGATTCTGATAAGCCCCCCGCCCACAGACCCCCACAACCACAGCCCAGGGTTGTGGGGAAGAGGCTCTTGTCCCCATCAACATTGGGACAAGGTGCTTTGGGGTGGGGGGCACAGAGCCCCCCCTGCCCAAAGCACCCATACTCCCCATGTTGAAGGCATGTAGCCTGGCATGGTTCAGGGGGGAACTCACTAACCCCCCTATCCTGGCCAGCCAGGTTTCATGCTCGGATAAGGGTCTGGTTTGCATTTTAGAGGGGACCCCACGCAAGAGCCTGATTTGGATTGGGGGGGACCCTACGCAAATTTTTTCAGTGATTTTTCTGTATATTGCCGGGTGTCGGCAATACATTACAGCTGTAATAATAGATGACAATTTTTTCTTCGCAAATGTAATTTTGCTCTGGCTATGTTCCAAACATCACAGAGGTGCGCCCTTTTAAGGGACCCCCCCCCCCCCTTAGGCACATTATTTAAAGGAATTTTTCATTTTTATTGTTTCATTTTAAGCATTATTAAAATCACTGTTCCTGAAAAAACTATTGATTTAAAAACTTTTTTTTGCATTGATACATGTCCCCTAGGGCAGAACCCAGGTCCCCATACACTTTTTAGGGCAATAACTTGCATTTTTCATGTTTGGGTCCCATAGACTTTAACGTGTTTCAAATGTTCGCACAAAGTTTTTGCCTGGTCGCATGTTCTGGTTCGAACTGAACTGGGGGAGGGGGGGTGTCCGGCCCATCCCTATTCTTAATTTTTACAGCTACTCTTTTTTGACAACAGACGTATGTTGCTTTATGTACTCCTGTATTGTTAGCTGGCACATTCTAGAAAAAAAATTGTGCTCTTTAGCTCTCTTTTAAGTCAAAAGACTTTCCTTGGAAGCTCAGGGCTAGGGGATCCAGAATTATGTGTAGTTAAGGAGCAACGATTAGTCACTGCAGAATTAAATAAGACATCCAGGGACAAAAGTGTTTTGCACTTGAAAAAGTGTTACCATAATCTATAATATTTACTACATATTTGAGAACCAAAAGTGATTTTCGGTTTAATAACTACTAGGTATAGCAATTCCTCATGAACAGTTTATAGAGGACCTCAAATGCACTCTGTCACAGTTAAAAGCTTCTGAAAGCTCATCCAATAGGCTATTATCTACAACGTATGCATGAAAGTTAAAAATGTGTTTTCCATACACAGGTAGCTTAATGCCTGAGGAGAGATTCCATTGTTCATAGTTACCACTGCCACCACCCGTAGTTGCTCTATTATATAGCTAGCTCCACTATATCCTACTCTTTCAATGCTAGCAATTTCACCTTTTCTTCAGACATATTCTTTTTGCATTTTTCTTCAATCTTCATGCACATTTCCAAGTACAGAAAGCATGTAAAATGTATTGAAAATGAAAGGAAGTCAGCATGCACCTCCACCATACACAAAAAAAATAAAAAATACTGATTTATGGTGTGGAGTTTTTGCTCCAAATTACCTGCTGAACAAACTGTAAATGGTTTGCTTATCACTAATTACAAAGCCATGAAATGACAGGTTTTTATAAAAAAAATTATAAGACAATCTTTAAGTTGGACCCTATGATGCATTAGCAGGGCCCCGGTGAATATTTTATATTGTTAACTGAGAGAAATAAATATATTATTTTTATGACATATTATTATAGTTTAAACTTGCAGGCCTGTTATTGCTGAACAAATAGAATGCTTCCACATTCCTGATTAACTCTGAAGTGACTTATAATTTAGTAAAAATATTTATATGCATATGTGAGAAATCAATTTCATTTCACACATCCACCCATAAACAAAATGTTTGATATGATAAAGAAAGAAATAACAACACACAGTATACCTATAAGGTTAAGTTGTCTTGCAAATTACCAACAGGCTGATTCATCTCTTACATAATTACATAGTTAGTCTGGTTGACCTATAAGGTTAAGTTGTCTTGCAAATTACCAACATGCTGATTCATCTCTTACATAATTACATAGTTAATCTGGTTGAAAAAAACAAAGTCCATCTATCTCAACCAATAAATGGAAAAACAATTCTACAATCCTGTATGCCCACAGTTGATCCAGAGGATCTCTGCCAATGGATAGCTTGTAATAACTTTTTGGATTTAATATTGAGAACCATGATGGAGGGAAGTAGAATGGAGATTCAGTCTTATAGAAAGCTATGTAAAAAAATGAATCCCCATGCAAGAATTTGACATTTGTGACATAATTCTTAATTAATTAATGCCATCATTTCTTAAAATGGATGTAACCCTATAAAAAAACTCATGTCATTTTAATGCATGATATATAGCATAGTGCTTTTCAGTGTCCATTGGCCCTTTCCATCATCTTCAATACTTGGTTGATCCTTCCTGTGTTCCCCTGTGTGATATATGTGCCCAGCTCAAATTTCATGAATCGGGTTTACATCCACTTTAAGGAAGGCTTAATTCAAAGGTTTAATAGGAAGCAACTTAAAATATATATAAGAATGTTTGTGCTAGTGTTGGAATGATATGTTTGGTATTAAATGAAAAGTAGTGTGTGGCTTTGTGTAATACTGTTTGTGCTGCATGGGAGGAGTGTGCATCCATGAGCTAGAGATGTGAGTAATATATTGCCTAGTTCAGCTCTGTGAACTACAAAACACACTCCTCCTATACTATGGAGAATCTAATGAGCTGATAACTTCCTCTGCTCTGACAATGTTGCACCTGTTTAAGTTATCATTGTAGCTAGTTCTCCCTGTGAACTACAAAACACCTCCTCTTATGTTATAGATGTGAGGGGAGGGGAGGTGCTCTGTAGTTATAATATGCTTCTTTCTCGCTTAGGCTGACAACGCTGCTCCTTCATAAATACATTACAGTGCATGAGCATAGTTACCCTAGGAAGTGTGTTACTGACTTGATTACTAGGTAAAAATAAAGAAAAAGAAAAAATGCCTGAAAAAATAAAAGGAATTTGGCTGTCACATGTAAGGTTGTATGTTGCTCTGCCTATACACCTATATCATCCATTCACAGATCCATCCACAAGCATCAGTGTATGAAGAGGCTACAAATTCCATCCATCTTCCACTACGAGCACAAATGTGGTGTGTGGTGATATCACTTGTAATCCATGGTTTACTCCCTCCAGACCCAGCTGCATTGCAATGTTATGCAGGCTCCGATGCTACAAGTGTTACAAGTTCTCATTCACATTCTATAAACTAAAAAAAAAAATATTGCTTCTTAGATTTTTCTTGTTCTTTTCTGAAAAATAAAAAAAAAATGTTTTTCATTGCTATGCAGAGTGGGACTGGGTAGTTAACATTTAACATAAATAGCCCCATCTGTACTGGTAAATCTCATTATCAGTTGTAAACTAGATTTAAACACAGTCTGTCCTAACAAAGGGTTAAAGGTTTAGAAGTTGGGCTTCTACATTATATGTCAAAGAGGTGATTATTATCAGTGTGTCCCTTTTTGTCAGTGGGGACAGACTGAGTTTCCTGTCCTGTTCAGAGTCACTTGCAGCCTGTCCAAGGCCTACTCCAAATAAACACCTAGAAACATGAGAAATAGTTTTTTAAAATAATTTTTAGGCATGATGATTGGGAACACATAACAAACATATACTGGAGGGTTTTTAAATTTGACTGCATAGGGAAAATATACTTTAAAGTTACATCATCCCCCCCCCCCCTTTATTCACCACAAGTTCCCCACATTCTACCTAGCCGATGCAGACAACAAGACGAAAGGAGTTGGAATTTTCTTCTCACGTAATGTCCACTTTGCTTGCTGGGCCGAATTGAAAGACCCGGAGGGCAGATATCTGCTACTTAAAGGTCTTTTAGATAACCAGCTTTATACGTTCATATCCTACTATGCCCCGAACAAAGGTCAGGCAAATTTTTTTGACTCCCTTTTCCGAATCACCAACCTCCTAGAGAAAGGGATAGTGATATATGGTGGCGACTCAAACATGGCTTTGGACGTGGGTTTAGATAAGACTCGTCCCCCAGGCCAGAACCAGATTCGTCCCTCAAGGCAGAGCCTCAAAGTTGCCAGACAGATATTCAACCAGGGCTTGGTAGATGTTTGGAGGGAAATGAACCCCACATCTAGGGATTATACATACTTTTCCAGCCCTCATAATGCTTTTGCCAGAATTGATCATTTTTTCATGTGCACTAATCAAGTACCTCTGGTTTTCAAATCTCTCATCAGGGACTCTGCCTTGTCGGACCACTCTGCCCTTATTTTGGCTTTAAATAGTGCACATGCCTTGCGCGAGTGTTTCAAATGGAGGCTGAATGCCTCCATCCTTAGTAACCCAGCACATGTTACAGAACTTAATACAGCAATTCAGGAATATTTTCTGCTAAATGACATAAACGGCATCTCCCCATCCTCCCTCTTGGGAGCTCATAAATCCACAATCAGAGCAAAGTTGATTCAACTAGCTTCCAGGATCCGCAAAACTAGAACGGTGGACATTGAAAACCTAGAGAAGGAATTTCTTATTTCTAGCAAACGACATAAGGATGCCCCCTCCTCCTCCTCCCTGGCCAACTTAGAGGTAGCTCACACTGCTTTAAATTTAGCCCTCACGGCATCAGCGGAGAAACACCTCAGATGGGAAGGAGGTCGCTTCTATTTACGAAGGGATAAAATAGGCTCAATGTTAGCATACAGACTTGCTCCCAAACTGAAAGTCCTGTCTCTACCCAAAATCAAGATGCCTGACGGCTCTATCTCTCAAAATCCTCAGAAAATCCTGGAAGCTTTCCAAGTCTATAAAAAGCTATATTCTGGAATCAGGGACTCCCCACCAGCTGACCTCCTAAATACATTTTTGCACTCTCTCCCGTACCCCACAATCCAAAAACAACATAGGGATGATCTAGAGGAACCTATCTCCCCAGAGGAGATTATTCAAGTCATCAAATCCTTAAAGAATGGCTCAGTCCCTGGTCCTGATATTTTTGCTGTCCCATATTACAAACATTTTGCAAGCACCCTAGCTCCCTATATGGCCCGATTCTTTGACCACCTGCGCTCTGGAGAACCAATAGACACTGATCTAAACTCAGCCTTCATCACCATCATACCCAAACCTGACAGGGACCCCAGTGCTGTTGAGAATTACCGACCCATATCTCTCATTAATAATGATCTTAAAATTTTGACTAAAACCTTAGCCAACTGGATCTATAACTTTATAGGCCAGTACATCCACAGAGACCAAGTAGGGTTTATGCCGGGGAGGCAGGGCCTGGACCAGATTAGGAGAGTGATTGACATCACATCTTTCTTGAGATTGGGCTGGGAGATAATAGCATACGTCAGGAGGGGTTTCTCCTCTCTTTAGACATGACGAAGGCCTTTGATACTGTCTCCTGGTAATGCCTGCTTCCTGTCCTTTAGCACTGGGGCTTTGGTCAATCCTTTTTAAATATAATAAAAGCCCTTTACTCCAACCCAGAAGCTAAAATCAAATTACAAGGCTACCATTCCTCCCCCTTTCCGGTGAGGTCAGGTACACGGCAGGGATGCCCTCTTTCTCCACTGATTTTCACCCTGGTTATCAAAATCCTGGCGATCGCTCTTAGATCCAACCCGGATATACACAGGGTTAAATGTGACACACAAACCCACAAGTGTGCCCTATATGCTGATGACATCATGCTCTTTGTCACAGAACCACTAGTATCCCTTCCAAATATATGCAAGACCCTGGACGAGTTCGGTAAGATTTTGGGATTACATGTAAATTACTCTAAATCCCGAGCCCTAAATATAACTTTGCCTGCCCATCTGGTCAGCTCTCTGAAAAACAACTTCTCATTCAGGTGGGTTGATAAAATTCTCCCTTATTTAGGGGTCTGCATCACGCCTTCCATATCTCACTTATATTCTGCGAACTACCCCCCTATGTTTCCACAATTGGGACATGACTTACAGACATGGGACAAATTAGGGCTCTCGTGGTTGGGAAGGGTTAATTCTATCAAAATGAACCTGCTCCCGAAGCTCCTATACCTTTTTCGTTCACTCCCTATTCCGATCCCAAGGGACCCTCTCGAAAAATTTCAAGCCAAAATCATATGCTTCACCTGGGGTAGCAAAGGCCACAGACTGAACAAAGAAACACTGTTCCGGACCAGGGATCAGGGTGGCTTGAGCCTCCCAAACTTACTATGGTACTATCAAGCTGCCCAACTCTCGATCATATACTTTAAAAGCACCCAACCTGACTGTGTTCGCATAGAAAGACAAGCAATCCCTAAACACACTATTGACTTTCTGCTATGGTGCCCCCCAAAGCAAGACCTCCTATCCTGGCCCCTACCTAATCACTCTCCCTGGCCGTTTGGGACAGCATTAAAAACAACGCTTCCCTGATTTCCTCCTGGTGACCGCTCTCCCACCGGCTTTCCCCCCTGGGATGGACATTTTGGCTTTTCGTTGGTGGCTGGACAAAGGTCTGTACAGGATCGGACACTTTGTCAATTCCATGGGCCCCCTATCCATAGCTCACTGTGTGAGTAAACTAGACATGCCTATGTAGGAAAAATGTAGGCTTCGACAAATTTCTCACTTCATCAAATCTCTTTGGACAGACAAATCCACCCCTCTATCGCTAACAGCGTATGAAGCCTGGTGTGGTTAAGCCGTGGAGCAGAGGGGGGCATATCGGTGATTTACCGATCTTTTGCATCCTACTGCGAAAAAGCCTGTTATATGGGAGACTGGGAAAGTGAGCTGGGGTCGGAGTGGAGCTTGTCTGGCACAGGGCCTTCTCTGCGTCCTACAAGGGTGTTCTCAACATAACCCTGGTTGAGGCAAATTTGAAGGTCCTGACCCACTGGTACCTAGTCCCCTGCAGACTCGCCAAGCTCTACCCCCCCTGTGCTTTGGTAACTGAGGTTTTACAGGAACTATGCTCCACACTTGGTGAGAATGCCCTAAGACCAGGAGTCTTTGGAACAAAGTGTTTCATCTACTTAAGAAAATTACGGTATTTCCGATTCCAAAGACCCCACAAATTGCCCTTCTAAATTCTTTGGGTCCAGAATTTCCGAAACTGACCAGATACCCCATCGCCTTTGTCCTAACCGGCACCAAATTATCAATCGCTAGGGCTTGGAAATGTCCCACTGTCTCTTTTAACTAAGTCAAAAGAAAAATTTTCTGGATCATGACACAAGAAAAGACAGCTAGCATCCTTTTGGACACGGTGGGAGACATGACGCAACCTGGGAACCCTGGCTTCCACATGTCTTTCATTCATAGCTTCCCCCTCTTCTCTCTCTCCATTTGGATCTACCTTCTGTCCTTTCCTTTCGTCTTCCTGGCTATCCTTTTCCCCTTCCGCTTCTTCTTTTCTCAAACTACGCTCCCTCTTCGATTCCAGTACTTGTTTGATTTGTAAGGTTCTACGTTTTTATTGGTTTCACTACTACACAGTCTCTGTTGATTGCATCTTTTGCCCTCCTTGGATCAGATTTTGAGAGGGCATATCGCCTTTCTGGGGTAACCTTTTTTTCTTTCGGCTTGGGGTTTCTCTCCCCTCTGGCCATAGTCTCTGATTTCTCATCCTGCTCCTATCATAAGGACTACTATGAACCTTCCATTCCCATTAGCTGTTGGACTTATATGGAAACCGAGCCTGTTGGTCTACCCGGGGGGGGGGGGGCCCTATCGCTTTGGGATAGTCAATTCTCTGAGCGTTCATTTATCCTGATTTGAGTTTTGTCTGTCTTGGGGCTGTGGGCTCCTCTCGGGCCTTCTGTTCTAGTGACCTCCTTTGTACCCCTGGAACTGGACGCTGGGTGGGGTGCATGTCACCTTCCGTGGCACAGTTTGTTCCCATATGGCATGCTGTGGGGGGCATGCATTCTTCCTTTCTGAGCGTCCACTTCTTCTTCCCTCTGGGAAGATTCCTGAGATAGGGAGGTTGGACGAAATATTTAGTATTCACGAATGTGTAGGCTGCTCGCTGTTACTGTTATACTTGCTTTAATTTCTCTTTATTATGATCTCTGTAATGTGCTGTCATACTTATGAAGTTTAAACTCAATAAAAATCTATGGAAAATATAAAAAAGGTACATCATTTGCACCAGCTGAACTAAAGAAAATCTTATATCCTGCATTCCACATCCTGCAGCCTTACCCATACAGTACATAAACCAAAAGATCCCTCGCCAACCCAAACAGAACTTGCACACTCACCACAGCCCTGTACCCCCTGCAACAAAGAATACAGTGTTTATCATATATAGTGTGGGAGATTAGCTTGTGGGGATCGCTTTTCACAGGAAAATACTCAGCAGGCGAGCCAACTTATTCATAATCTGGCGGTTTGCCAGGTTTATTGTAAAAGGTTTGCAGGTTCAAACAAATAAAAACAGAAAACAAAACCTTGCCATGTGGTGCTAAACTAACAATTGTGATTCCTCAGTATACAGTGTGGGGCTGACCCCGACACCCACAAAACATGGGCACAATGCAAACCTCGTTTTTGAGTGCAAAATAGCACACAGAGCTTTCTCAGCTTTCCTCCACTGAGATGTAGGATCGAGCTCCAGTGAGATCTCTTCCTGATCATTAAATGCAGCTGGAGGGGACTTTGGGTGGAGCAGAAAGTCCGGGCTGGAACCATCTCTGCCACGGTGGCTGGAAAAACCCGGGTCGAACTCTCTCTAGTGGCCTCCAAGTGATCACATGCGAGACAAGTATCGCCTGTCCATTATGACGCCTCGCATAACGTCACATATCCCCCCTTCTGCTCAAGTCCTTGGAGCAGAGCAACTGTCTCAACCATGCAGTGGTCCCAGGAAAGACCATTGATGTTCTTTTGGAGCCTTCTCGTCCAGTGTTCCACTGAGAGAGCTGTAGGGCCAGGAACCACCCAGTCACCAGGCTATTTTTCTCCCGGTTGTTACACATCCATTTAAGGGGGGCATGGTCGGTGACTAGCCTGAATGACCTTCCCAGCAGGTAGTATTTTAGGGCCTCTAAGGCCCACTTGATAGCTAGGCACTCCTTCTCCACAATGGCATAATTCCTTTCATGCCTATTAAGCTTCCTGCTTAAGTATACGACTGGGTGTTCCTCACGGTCCCTGATTTGGGACAGAACAGCACCTCGTCCCACATCAGAGTCCTTTGTGAAGTCTCAGATCACGAGTACCGGCTGTACACAAGGGGATTGTTTCAACTTCTGGAAGGCCTTCTTGGCCTCCGGATTCCACTTAACCTTTCCTGACACTCTAGCCTTCGTCAGATCGGTCAGAGGGACAGCAATAGTGGCAAAGTCGGGGATGAAGCGTCTGTAATACCCTGTAAAGGAAGGCCCGAACCTGTTTCTTGTTCACCGGTTGGGGCCACTTTTGAATGGCCTCGATCTTATTGGTCTGGGGCTTAATCAGAGCTCGACCAATAACATGCCCAAGGCATTTGCCCTCCTCCACACTTTTTCAGGTTGGCTGTTAAACCTGCTACCCCCAGCGAATCTACCACTGCCTGCATCTGGGGCAGATGTGATTCCCAATCTGGGCTGTGGATGACCACATCATCCAGATAGGCCGCAGCATAGGACCGATGCGGCCTCAAAGTTTTGTCCATCATTCTCTGGAAGGATGCAGGGGCCCTATGCAGACCAAATGGCATTCGCTTGTGTTAAAAGGAACCCTCAGTGGTAGAGAAGGCCCTTTTTTCTTTAGCTAACTCCATTAGGGGAATCTGCCAGGAACCAATAGTTAGGTCTAGGGTTGTTATGTACTGGGCACCTCTTGACCTGTCCACAAGTTCATCAACCAGCAGAATTGGGTATGCGTCAAACTTAGACACGTCATTCAGCTTCCCAAAATTGTTACAGAACCTGATAATGGCATCAGGCTTTGGGACCAGCACTATGGGGCTCGACCAGGCACTGTGGGACTCTATCACGTCCAACTTCAACATGTTTTTTATTTCCTTTGCCACCGCCTCCGCCTCCGCCTCTTCAGGTATCCGATAGGGTTTTTCATTTACGAGGACTCCTGGTTCTGAAACTATGTCATGTTGTATTACGGTGGTCAGTCCGGGTAGGGGAGAGAAAAAGTCTCTATTTTTACTTATAAATTCCTTTACGTCATTTTGTTGCATCAGTGACAAGGACTCGGTTATGGGAATGTCCGGGGTCATTGTTACCCTGTCCTTTTGAGGGGTTGGTACAGCCACTAGCATCTCTCTGTCCTTCCATGGTTTTTAAAGATTAGCATGGTAGATTTGTTACGGCTTCCTTTTCCCCGGCTGGTAAACCTTATAGTTTACCTCCCCTACTCTTTCTATAATCTCAAAGGGACCTTGCCACTTTGCTAGGAATTTACTTTCAACAGTGGGGACTAGTACCAGCACTCTGTCCCCAGGGTTGAAAGTTCGAGTTTTGGCACCCCGATTATAAACCCTCCTCTGAGATTCCTGGGCTCGCTCCATATGTTCCCGGACAAGGGACAGAACAGCTGCAATTCGATCCTGCATCAAGGAGATATGCTCTATGACGCTTCTATATGGGGTGGCCTCTCCTTCCCACGTTTCTTTTGTGACATCTAGCAGTCCCCCTGGGATGTCTACCATACAAAAGTTCAAATGGGAAATATCCCGTAGTTGCCTGTGGAACCTCTCGTATGGCAAACATGAGATGTGGTAGCAAGAAATTCCAATTTCTCCCATCTTTATCCACCACCTTTTTCAACATATTTTTAAGGGTCTTGTTAAACCTTTCCACTAGACCGTCAGTTTGGGGGTGGTAAACAGAAGTACGGAGATGGGAGATTTTGTACAATTTGCACAATTCCTTGGTAACTCTGGACATACAGGGGATGCCCTGATTCATTAAGATCTCCTTTGGGATCCCCACCTGACGAAACACCTGGACCAACTCCTTGGCAATAGTCTTAGCGGAGGTGTTCTGCAAGGGGATGGCTTCAGGATAGCATGTTGCATAGTCGAGTATGACCAGAATGTGCTGGTGGCCCCAAGCAGACTTTACCACTGGCCCCACCAGATCCATGCCAATTCTCTCAAATGGCACTTCAGTGATGGGCAGTGGGAAAGGGGGCTACAGAAATGGGGAGACGGTGCAGTAATTTGACACTCGGGACATGATTCACAATATTCCCTGATCTCAGCATGCAACCCAGGCCTGGGTTATTCTCTCCTTGGTTTTCTCCATACCCAGATCTCCCTCCATTACTTGACCAAGGGCCAGATCTAGCACCATCCTGTGGAAGATTTTGGAAACAACTAGCTGTTCTACTTCGTCCTCCCCCGCGTTTTACCACCTGGTACAACAAATTATTTTTAAGAGCCATGTAGGGAAAATACACCCCCCCCAATTAGGGTCCACAGGTTCCCCACCAATCACCTTCACGTTTTCTCTGGCTCAAAGGAGAGTGATATCACATAGTTGCTCTGTACAGAAGTCCTCTGTCCGGACCTCTAAGTCAGGTACTACATGCGGTTCACTCTCACAGTCAGGGTCAAAGACATTTTCTGGGTCATTAGCCACTAGCTGGGAGAAATATTCCGGCTCCTCCGGCTCCCCAGCCATTACAAGAAAAGCAAGAGGGTCTTCTTCTTCCTTGGTTCTGCCACCATCTCTCCTTCCATTTGGCAAAAAGCGTCTGGTGAGAACTCCCGTGCCTCCTCTATAGGGAGAGCTCTTTCCTCCAGGCTCTCTGTGTCCTCCCACAACCTCCAAAAATGGGGAAAATCTCTCCCCACTAAGGCTTAATGAAGCAGGGAAGCTACCACTCCCACTGAATGGGTCACTCTGCCAAAAGGGGTGTCAATCTCGACCAGCGCCGTCTGGTAGTCACAAGTGTCCCCGTGGATGCTAATGACCCCAATAGTGCTAGAGTGTAACCTTGCAGGATTTACACAGCTGCTTTTGACGAAGGTTATCACACTACCAGAGTCAAGTATCGCAGTGACGGGTTTCCCGTCAATAGCAATAATACACATTTGCTTCTCTATGCGATTTGAACATGATGCAATACATGAGACCTGTGCAAAAAGAGAAATGTTTTTTTTTCATATAAGCATTATTGCATGGGTTCATAATTCAGGGGACAATTGGCAGCAATATGTCCCAATGCATGACATTGGTAGCACTGTATGTGCTCTATACCCAGTCCTCTCAAGGGTTCCCAAGACCTTCCTGGCTTCTTTGGCCAGTTTCCAGAAACAGTCTTACCTTCACCCCTGGATACATTGGAGTGGGGCGCAGACAGGTGCAATAAGTCCTCAGCAGCACTGTATCTCTCCATGAGGTCCACCAGTTGGTTCACCACTTTGGGGTCCCCATGGCTGACCCACTTCCTCAAAGTATCAAGGAGCGCACGCAGATACCGGTCCATGGCCACGTGATTCACAATCTGAGCACCTGGCAAAGTCTGTTTCTGTAACCACTTCCTCATGAGATGGATCAAGTCAAACATTTGGGATGGGATTGGGAGCGGCTAGTCCATGCGATAGGTCCACTGATGCACCCGTTGAGCCCGGACAGCAATGGTGACACCCAGGCATGCGAGTATCTCTGTTTTTAGAGACTCATAGTCCTGGGCTTTATCGGGCTCTAAATCAAAATAGGCCTTTTGGGGCTCACCTGTCAGAAAAGGTGTTAGAAGTTCCGACCATTGTCTTTTTTGCCATCCTTACGCACCATGACTCTCTCGAAAGTGGTGAGGTAAGCCTTCACGTCATCCGCAGGTATGATCTTCTGCAGATGGTAACTGGCATAGATCAACATTTGTTCCGGTGGCACAGGAGGTGCGGACCCCTTTACTAGAGCCTCTACCAGCTGGCAGTTAATCTCCTGCTGGGCCTCATGTTTGGAACTTTATTCCTGCTGTGCTGCAGTGGCTTGTGCGATTTGGAGGTTGGTTTCCCGCTGAGCCGCAATCACCTGCAGCAAGGCCTTGAACATCTCCTTCATGTTGGAAAGTTGTCCGCTGAGTCCACCACGTGTGGGAGATTAGCTCGTGGGGAACGCTTTTCACAGGAAAATACTCAACAGGTAAGCCAACTTCTTTAAAATCTGGCAGCTTGCCAGGTTTATTGTAAAAGGTTTGCAGGTTCAAACAAATAAAAACAGAAAGCAAAACCTCACCATCTGGCGCTAAACTAACAATCATGATTCCTCACTATATGGTGTGGGGCTGGCCACAACACCCACAAAACATGAACACAATGCAAACCTCGTTTTTGAGTGCAAAATAGCACACAGAGCTCTCTCAGCCTTCCTCCACTGAGATCCAGGATCGAGCACAAGTGAGATCTCTTCCTGATCATTAAATGCAGGTGGAGAGGGCTTTGGATGGAGCATAAAGTCCAGGCTGGAACCAGCTCTGCCACGGTGGCTGGAAAAACCCGGGTTGGACTCTCTCTTGTCGCCTCCAAGTGATTGCATGTGAGGCGACAAATATCCCCCGTCCATTATGACGCCTCGCATAACGTCACAATAGTATATTTTACTTCAGTAAAAACCCCAATATTTGATTCAATAAACATACTTTGTTATAAATAAATAATTATCTGAGGAGGACGTGTCCAGAAGCTGCCTGGAGAGGATGTGGGAGAGAGGAGCTCCAAGATTCCCGGTCGTAATCCATCACCATCCTCGGTTCTGCTGACAGGGTGAGCACAGCAAACTCCACATCTTACTCCCCCTCAACCCCTACTTGGTCCTGGTCCAAAAATTGGATGGATTGGTCACCCCACCAGGGCCGTGAGTGAGGCTGCAATATCCCATACACAGCTGCCATCTTTGAGGACTCCCGGCCATAATCCATCGCCATCCCCGGTTCTGCTGACAGGGTGAGCACAGCAAACCCCACATCTTGCTCCCCCTCAACCCCTGCTTTGTCCTGGTCCAAAAATTGGCTGGATTGGTCACCCCACCAGGGCCGTGAGTGAGGCTGCAATATCCCATACACAGCTGCCATCTTTGAGGGCTCCCGGCCATAGTCCATTGCCATCCTTGGTTCTGCTGACAGGGTGAGCACAGCAAACCCCACATCTTGCTCCCCCTCAACCCTGCTTGGTCCTGGTCCAAAAATTGGACAGATTGGTCA
Organism: Glandirana rugosa; assembly: GCA_018402905.1. Taxonomy (NCBI): domain Eukaryota; kingdom Metazoa; phylum Chordata; class Amphibia; order Anura; family Ranidae; genus Glandirana; species Glandirana rugosa. The sequence goes on from BLSH010058238.1 coordinate 229,918, forward strand.
TCCCCCAGGGCCGTGAGTGAGGCCGCAATATCCCATACACAGCTGACATCTATGAGGAAGCCAGGCCATAATCCATCACCATCCTCAGTTCTGCTGACAGGGTGAGCACAGCAAACCCCACATCTTGATGCCCCTGAACATCTGCAATCGACCCAATCTTGGTACACCCATCCCTCTCCTCAGTGCTGCCATATGACTCTAATGGCCAATCTGATTAAAGAATTCCTTGGGGGAATATAAATTGCAGATAATAACATAGAAAAAGACCCCCAAAGAGACTTGTACAGCCCTCAGGCTAAAATGAATGCTTAGATCTGGAGCCTCGGCCGATAGAGTAATAAACAAATGTATAGCAGAGACTAAATAGATACTAACACAGTATAAATATGGGAAAGCCGAATCTGAGCAGATCCTCATCCCGCTCCAGATCCCCACAAAGTGCAGAGACACAACAAAGCAGAAAAAATACTGAAAAACAGCAGGTCCCTAACATGAACGCAGAATACTTGCCCGCCCCACAATCCAGAGCAACAGAGCCCATTACATAACATCAGCAGATGCAACAGGCATGATAAGAGACTCGGCTTCTCTTCAAGCACCCACACAACAAATACAACATATACAGCAGACTCAACCAGCTCTGAGCCTAAATGATTTACATGCGGTTGCAAAAGACATAAAGGATTCACTCACATCTGCCTTCTCTGCAGCCATAGCAGAACTCAGGCATGATATACAAGATAGTAAAGATAGAGTACAAGAGGTCGAAGTCACTGCTGCTCAACATGAAATACAATTAAATCAGTTTCAAAATATGTAAGATGCATATACCTTGCAATTAAGATACATGCACAGACACATGGAAGACCTGGACAACAGACGACGTAGAAACAATCTACAAGTCCGTGGAGTCCCAAATACCACCAAACACAGCAAACAGTAACAACCATATTTAATAACCTCCTAGGCAGACCATTCACAGAACACATTGAGATGTGCTTTGAGAATATACTGACTAATCAGCTTTCGCACTAAGGAAAAAACCCTTAGAAAGGCCCGCAACCGAATACACATCACCCATGAATCAGCTGTATAAAAATATACCAAGACCTATCAAACATAACCCTACAACATCGCAAAGATCTCAGACCACTCCTTGATGTTCTGTGGACAGGAGGGATCCACTACAAATGGAAATTTCCTTTCTGCCTCTCAGCATCTACAGCTGGAAGAACAGCTTTACTAAAAATTCTGGAAGACTTCCCACAATTCTGCGAGCGTCTGGGAATCCCTATGGACCATATTCCGGATTGGTACTCAGAGTTACGTCCTCCTTCTTCAACTGGAGAACATAAAAGAAAGGAAAAATGGAAACACAAAACTCCCGCTACAGAAGACATAGATCACCAAGACCAGAAGCGTCACATCAAAATGTACGAAGATCTCTTCAGGGTCCAAGTCACACAGCTTCGCCTGTCCATCGGAGACCCAAACAAGAAACATAAATTACCTCAAATTTACTACTTGTTATCACTCAGCTAAGTATTACATAACAATACAATGCTACAACTACCTAAGTACATTAGTATAACAGTTAAAACTGGTTTTAACCACTTGCCGACCGTCAACCGTAGGTTGACAGCGACAAAGTGGCTCGATATCGCAAATCGCCGTCATACGACGGTGGCTGCGAGATTGTGCACTGTCAGTGCGCCCGCGCGCTCACTGTGTTTGGGGGGGACCAGGGAGCGGGTGCGGTGGACTCGATCGCCGCCGGCTGCCCGCGATGCCCCCCCGCACTGAAAGAACGGAGGTCCGTGTAAGTAAACATCATTCCTCTACATGGAAGCTGTGATCACTTCCCTTCCCCTGCTAGGGCAGCCCCCTCACAGTTAGAACACGCCCAGGGAACACAATTAACCCTTAGAGCACCCCCTGCAGGTTAACCCCTTCACTGCCAATGGCATTTACACAGTAATCAGTGCATTTTTATAGCACTGATCGCTGCATAAATGCCAATGGTCCCAAAAAAGTGTCAAAATGGTCCGACATGTCCGCCCCAATATCGCAGTACCACTAAAAATTGCAGATCACCGCCATTACTAGTAAAAAAAAAAAACCCAGAAATGAATTCTCATCATCCGTAAACGCGGCCACTTTTGCGCAAACCAATCAATAAACGCCGATTGCGATTTTTTTTATCACAAATATGAGGAAGAATATATATCGGCCAAAACTGATGAAAAAATGTTTTTTTGTATTTTTTTTTTTTGGATTTGTATTTTAGCAAAAAGTAAGAAATTTGGGTTTTTTTGCAAAATTGTCGCTCTTCTTTTGTTTATAGCGGTGATCAGAAATGACGCACAGGGGATCAAATACCACCAAAAGAAAGCTTTGTGGGAAAAAAAGGACGCAAATTTTGTTTGGGTACAACGTCGCATGACCGCGCAATTGTCAACGTCGCATGACCGCGCAATTGTCAAGTAATGCGACGCAGTGCCGAATCGCAAAAAGTGCTCTGGTCCTAAAGTGTGAAATCCTTCTGGGGCTGAAGTGGTTAAAAAAGAAAGTTATTTAGAAAATACAAAGTTAAACTAAGATCAAAACTATCTAGAGGGCTTAACTACCACATACTGCGACAGAGCCAAACCTCTCAAAATGTATTAACCAAGAAGATATGGCTTATATAGAATTTACGCAGACATAAACGAAAAGCATACAACCACTTGTTGCCTGAAACTGACTGAAATCAATACATCCATATGCAATAGCAAGATTATAACAGTTAAAACGGGCAATGATTCACTCATCAACCAATACTAGTTAAGCCTAATTACAAGACATATTGGTGCATAGAATCATTCTGCTCACCCTCAGATACAGAATATCCTAAGATAACATATTGTTCAAAAATAGTTAATACAAACACAAAATGACCACTAGAGGTCTCCTAGATCCCTAATGCATCCTATCGGATAATTAAAATGTTAAGCTGTTATACATTGTTGTATGTTATGTTAAATTCACACATGTTTAATATAAAAAGAAGAGTGAGACAAGAACAGGGGAATGGATATGATATGAGATCATCCTCTTAAAGGAGGTTAGAAGAAAATACCAATTCTCAAGCCATATATTAAATACACCAAAAACAAAATAAAGAACTATTATCTCCCCTGTTGTTGTGCCACCATATGTTTCTATATATTGGAATCTTATAAGAACAATTAATAGACATTTTGACATATTTGAGCATAATAATAGAATTACTAGGAAATTACACTATATAACAACAATAGAAATCATAAAGGTGATATGAAACCAAACTACCACTGCATTAAACAAAATGGAATCTGAAAAAACACAACATACAAGACCAAAACTCCCCAGAAGAACAACACTTATATAGCCACTTCCTTACCGGGCGAATTCTGGCACTTCGCTGCTATATGTAAAAATAATATTTTTTTTGCTAGAAAATCATTTAGAACCCCCAAACATTATATATTTTTTTAGCAGACACCCTAGGGAATAAAATGGCGGTCATTGCAACATTTTATCTCACGCGGTATTTGCGCAGTAATTTTTCAAACGCTTTTTTTTTTAGAAAAAAAAGTTTCAGTAAAGTTAGCCCATTTTTTTTTTGCATGATGTGAAAGAGGGTATTACACCGAGTAAATAGATACCTAACATGTCACACTTTGAAATTGCGTGGAATGGCACTAAACTTCGGTACTATAAAATCCCCATAGGCAACGCTTTAACAATTTTTACAGGGTACATGTTTAGAGTTACAGAGGAGGTCTAGTGTTATAATTATTGCTCTTGCTCTAATGATCGTGGCGATACCGCACAAGTGTGGTTTGAACGTCGTTTACATATGCGGACGCGACTTATGTATACGTTCGCTTCTGCGTGCAAGCTCGCGGAGATGAGGGCGCTTACATTTTTTTTTTATTGTTTATTTAATTTTATTTTTTTTAGTTTTACACTTTCCCTTTAAAAAAAATACTTGATCACTTTTATTCCTATAACAAGGAATGTAAACATCCCTTATAATAGAAATATTACATGACAAGTACTCTTTATGGAGAGATGTGGGGTCTATAAGACCTCACACCTCTCCTCCAAGCTGGAAAGCATCAAATCAAAAAAAAATAACGATCTGATGCTTTCTATCCGGAGCGGACGTAACGTCACGACAGCACACCCGGTCCTCCGAGAGCCATAGAGATGACGGGGGACGATCTATCCCTTGGATCTCGATGGTACTTCCTTCCGGCCGCTGCGGTTCTGGCCTCTGACCCACTGATCGCTGAAGTGAGTCGGTAAAGGCACCGGATGGCGGTGGGAGGGGGGACGTCCCCTCTTGCTGCCTGTAAGAATGATCAAGTGGCTGGGCAGCCGCTATGATCATTCTTATGGTGAAGGGAATCACCAGCTGAAGAGAATGATACCTCATTGATGCCTGCATCTGCAGGCATCTCTGAGATATCAATAGACAAACACAAGGACGCCATTTTACTATAGGCCGGTAGGGAAGTGGATAGTAATCACAAATAATACTGTAAATATATATTCCCCTTATATCTTCATAATTACCTCATAAGATTAAAAACAACAAAAAGTCTCTACACGAACAATATATCTCTCTTATTCTCTAACAGGCCTAGGTAATAGACAAGAAACCAAATTAGATTACACCACCCCACAGCAGTAAACCCATCAAAAGAAAGACAATGAATAGTAATTTCCTCCCTATCTGCTGAATCTGCCCAGTAAATAATCCCATCCCAATCCTAATACGAGGCAAGCTAACAGGTTCTTGCTTGCCTACTGGGTATATCCTACCTCATCCCAACCTTCTTCGCATAAAAGACCACGTTTCTAAATATAAACATAATAAAAACCACCCCTCCCATTGGGGGACCCACATCCATAAACATTTACACTCACACAATACGAGATCCATACGATAGTCATGAAAAACATACTAAATACAAACACAAACAACATAAACTACCAACATGTCACAAAGAATAAAAGATTTCAGGAATCTAAACCTGGTTTCAATCACTGCTAAAGGCCTAAATATACCAGAAAAAAGATCACAACTATTGACTTTAATGAAGAAACTAAAAACAGACATTATACTGATCCAGGAGACTCATTTTAAAACTGATTCAATACCGAAAATGTCCAACATTTTTTTCCCATCAGTTTACCACGCCACCAACAGTCAGACAAAATCTAAAGGAGTATCAATTCTCATTGCAATACATCTACCCATAAATATCACAGACACACAGGCTGATAATGAAGGAAGATACCTCTTCTTAAAAGGTACTTTATACAACAAACCAATCACAATAACAAACATATACTGCCCAAACAAGAATCAAACCCAATTTCTCAACACAATAACAACACAACTTTCCACTTTTAAGAAAGGAATTTTGATTATGGGAGGAGATTTAAATATTCCACTTCAACCTATTCTGGACACACCTAATGGAGCCTCATCCGTCCCACACAGAGCCCTGAAAAAAATAAACCGATAAATACAAGAACTTCAAGTCCACAACACAAGGTGCATTTTAAACCCAGACACCCATGATTATACACATTTTTCCGTCCCACACAACAAATACTCCAGGCTTGAATATTTCTTTTTGTCACAAACAGACTTGCACCTATTGACCAACTCCACCATAGAACTGGCAATACTATCTGATCACAACCCAATCACAATGACACTATCCATACCTACAAGTGAAGCACAGACAAAAATTTGGAAGCTAGACGCTTCTCTACTCACAGATGTGGAATTGACCAAAAAATGTACCTCATGCCTACAAACATACTTTAAAGACAATAATGACCCTTCACTATCACCAATCACAATCTGGAAAGCACATATGTGTGTTATAAGAGGAGAACTTATAACAGCAGCTGTCCACAGAAAAAAGGTATACCAAGCTCAAATGAACCATATTATATGAAGAATCGAAACATTAGAATCATCACATAAAAAGTCACAGGCGGTACAAATGTTACAGGAACTAATACAAGCTAGGAAGGAGCTGTTAGACAAACTTGAAAAAAAAATTTAAACGCAAATACACACTCACAAATAAATTGTTCTATGAACAAGGAAATAAAAGTGGAAAATTACTAGCTAGAGCCATACAAGCTAAACGAGCCAAAACCAGTATCCACCATATAAAAGCTCAAGACGGTAGCCTACTACACTCTAATAAAGATATTTCATCCCAATTTGTTAAATATTATACAAAACTTTAGAACCTCCATCCAGAAGCCACATCTATAGAGGATAGAATCACCCGCCAATCAGCAATCACAAACTTCTTATCAAAATATAGCCCAAAAACACCGTTCTCAGTAGACTCCAATACATTAGACCTACCAATCTCTATAGAAGAGTTAAACACATTCCTAAAGCAATTAAAAATGGGAAAAAGCTCAGGGCCAGATGGATTATCTGCTGCTATTTTAAGACCTTTATAGACACCCTTACTTCTCCCTTTCTGAAAGCTTTCAACTCTCTAGACTCCAAACCCAACGGATTACAAGGAATATTAGAACCGCACATTTCAGTAATCCTTAAAGAAGAAAAAGATCAATCACTAGTAAGCAATTACAGACCAATATCGCTACTAAATGTAGATCTCAAGATTTTTTCCTTTTTATATAGCTGCTGGGCAGCCAATCAACAAGCTTTCCACTAGTTTGCCCTTAGAAGCCATCACAGCCATGCCAACTAATGGCATGGCTGTGTTTGGCCAGTGCATCATGTGACCCAGCCTCTATATGGGGCTGGAGTCACGTAGCGCCGCATGTCAGATCGTCTCAGACAAGAGTAGGGAGAGCTTCATGCCGCTGCTGTGAGGGAAAGATTAGCATTCACAACCATCTCAGAATGCATTAGGGTGACCTTCATTCATTGCGGTCCTGTGAGGGACACATTAGCGTTCAGAACCATCTTATAGTGCATTAGGGAAATGTTCCTGTTGTTGCTCTGTGGGAGATATTCTCATTCTAAAACCATCTACTACTGCATTAGGGAAACGTTTCTGTGGGTGCTCTGAGGGAGAGTTTATCATTCTAAAAACAACTACTACTGCATTAGGGCCAGGTTCCTGTTGGTGCTTTGAGGGAGAGATTATCGTTCTAAAAAAAATTACTACTGCATTAGGGCCAGGTTCCTGTTGGTGCTCTGAGGGAGAGTTTATCGTTCTAAAAACAACTACTACTGCATTAGGGCCAGGTTTCCTGTTGGTGCTCTGAGGGAGCGTTTATCGCTCTAAAAACAACTACTACTGCATTAGGGCCAGGTTCCTATTGGTGCTTTGAGGGAGAGTTTATCGATCTAAAAACCACTACTACTGCATTAGGGACAGGTTCCTGTTGGTGCTTTGAGGGAGAGTTTATCATTCTAAAAACAACTACTACTGCATTAGGGCCAGGTTCCTGTTGTTGCTCTGAGGGAGAGTTTATCGTTCTAAAAATAACTACTACTGCAATAGGACAAGGTTCCTGTTGGTGCCTTGAGGGAGAGATTATCGTTCTAAAAACAACTACTACTGCATTAGGGCCAGGTTCCTGTTGGTGCTCTGAGGGAGAGTTTATCATTCTAAAAACAACTACTACTGCATTATTGCCAGGTTCCTGTTGGTGCTTTGAGGGAGAGATTATCATTCTAAAAAAACTACTACTGCATTAGGGCCAGGTTCCTGTTGATGCTCTGCAGGAGAGTTTATCATTCTAAAAACAACTACTACTGCATTAGGGCAAGGTTTCTATTGGTGCTTTGAAGGAGAGTTTATCATTCTAAAAACAACTACTACTACATTAGGGCCAGGTTCCTGTTGGTGCTTTGAGGGAGAGTTTATCGTTCTAAAAACAACTACTACTGCATTAGGGCCAGGTTCCTGTTGGTGCTTTGAGGGAGAGTTTATCATACTAAAAACAACTACTACTGCATTGGGCCAGGTTCCTGTTGGTGCTTTGAGGGAGAGTTTATTGTTCTAAAAACAACTACTACTGCCATAGGGCTAGGTTCCTGTTGGTGCTCTGAGGGAGAGTTTATCGTTCTAAAAAATACTACTACTGCATTAGGGCCAGGTTCCTGTTGGTGCTCTGAGGGAGAGTTTATCATTCTAAAAACCACTACTACTGCACGAGGGCCAGGTTCCTGTTGGTGCTTTGAGGGAGACATTATCGTTCTAAAAACAACCACTACTGCATTAGGGCCAGGTTCCTGTTGGTGCTTTGAGGGAGAGATTATCATTCTAAAAAAACTACTACTGCATTAGGGCCAGGTTCCTGTTGATGCTCTGCAGGAGAGTTTATCATTCTAAAAACAACTACTACTGCATTAGGGCAAGGTTTCTATTGGTGCTTTGAGGGAGAGTTTATCATTCTAAAAACAACTACTACTGCATTAGGGCCAGGTTCCTGTTGGTGCTTTGAGGGAGAGTTTATCCTTCTAAAAACAACTACTACTGCTTTAGGGCCAGGTTCCTAATGGTGCTTTGAGGGAGAGATTATCGTTCTAAAAAAAATTACTACTGCATTAGGGCCAGGTTCCTGTTGGTGCTCTGAGGGAGAGTTTATCATTGTAAAAACAACCACTACTGCATTAGGGCCAGCTTCCTGTTGGTGCTTTGAGGGAGAGTTTATCATTCTAAAAACAACTACTACTGCATTAGGGCCAGGCTTTCTGTTGGTGCTCTGAGGGAGAGTTTATCGTTCTAAAAACAACTAATACTGCATTAGGGCCAGGTTCCTGTTGGTGCTTTGAGGGAGGGATTATCGCTCTAAAAACAACTACTACTGCATTAGGGCCAGGTTCCTATTGGTGCTTTGAGGGAGAGTTTATCGATCTAAAAACCACTACTACTGCATTAGGGCCAGGTTCCTGTTGGTGCTCTGAGGGAGAGTTTATCGTTCTAAAAATAACTACTACTGCAATAGGGCAAGGTTCCTGTTGGTGCCTTGAGGGAGAGATTATCGTTCTAAAAACAACTACTACTGCATTAGGGCCAGGTTCCTGTTGGTGCTCTGAGGGAGAGTTTATCATTCTAAAAACAACTACTACTGCATTAGGGCAAGGTTCCTATTGGTGCTTTGAGGGAGAGTTTATCGTTCTAAAAAAAACTACTACTGCATTAGGGCCAGGTTCCTGTTGATGCTCTGAGGGAGAGTTTATCATTGTAAAAACAACTACTACTGCATTAGGGCAAGGTTTCTATTGGTGCTTTGAGGGAGAGTTTATCATTCTAAAAACAACTACTACTGCATTAGGGCCAGGTTCCTGTTGGTGCTTTGAGGGAGAGTTTATCGTTCTAAAAACAACTACTACTGCATTAGGGCCAGGTTCCTGTTGGTGCTCTGAGGGAGAGACTATTGTTCTAAAAACAACCACTACTGCATTAGGACCAGGTTCCTGTTGGTGCTCTGAGGGAGAGTTTATCATTCTAAAAACAACTACTACTGCATTAGGGCCAGGTTCCTGTTGGTGCTCTGAGGGAGAGTTTATCATTCTAAAAACAACTACTACTGCGGGGGCGTGGCTAGCCGGCGACAGTGACGGTCGCACAGTAGGAGAGCTCCAGGCCTCGGGACAACAAGCATCGGCTAACTAGCGAAGGGTGAGACCACAAGATGCCAGGGGACACACCATACACCGCAGCACCTGCCGAGCAGCGAAAGAGGAGCTCGCAGCGCGCGGCTCCACAGAAGCTGACCGACTTTTTCTCGGCCAAACACAGCAAGGAAGCCCAAGATGGCGGAGTCCCCTCACTGCAGGCCGCACGGGACACGGAGCTGTCGCAGAGCTCGGACTCATCATCATCCTCGGTATGTACAACATTATACCGCCAGAACACAGGGGAACCCACACACACTCCTCCTGATAGCCGCACAACTCGCAGCCCAGCGAAAGCAAAGAAAGCCAGACAGTATAGAGACGCAGGGGACACAGGGGATGAATCAGACATGGAGGAAGAACAACCACAAGCACAGGCCCCACAGCCTTCTCTAGAGCAATTCCCCTCCTCCTCTCACCCAGTCTCTGTCTCTGACTTGAAAGAGATGCTGATCTCCCTAAGAGACTCTATGCACTTTGAAATGAAAAAAGCACTAACTATAGTGGTGTATCCTCGCGCTACTATGAGACTGCTATAGTGTTTTGAGAGGTTGCTGCTGTACCTACTATGTGACAATAGAAAAATAGTGTTTGAGAGAAGAATGGTACTGCGCAGCCTCAGATACTGTCTATCTGTGTCAACCGTTTAAAATATAAATAGTGCAATGGCAGAACATATTCTGTGATTAAATCATTAAAAATGTAACTCTTCTATATAAAACGTTCAGCATGAATGCATAAAAATGTGACCAATACAGTTTTCAATATAAAAAGTACATATTTCATAAATATATATGCCAAAAAATTAGTGAAGTGATATTATCATAGTGAAGCAGGTGTAAACATATAAAAAATATATATAAAAAACACAAATGTGTATAAAAAGTCCTTGTAACACAAATAAAGTGCTTGTAGTGATATTTCCAGTGACTTGTGCTCAGATAGTCCTTATAGATATAATAGCCTTAGATGCCGAAAAGGCATTTGATAGAGTACATTGGGGATACATGTCAGAGACTCTATCAAAATTCGGACTATCCGGCTTTATCAAATCGGCTATCTCCGCACTTTACACATTCCCGTCAGCACAAATTTATACAGCATCAGTGTTAGCAGAACCTTTCTATATTACGAATGGTACACGCCAAGGCTGTCCCCTCTCCCCAATCATTTTCACGCTGTTAATGGAACCCTTAGCAGAAGCTATAAGGAGCTCTCCAGATATCCAAGGAGTTGAGATAGGCAGAAAACAATATACTATAGGACTTTTTGCTGACGACGTCATACTCACTTTAACCAATCTCGAACAATCAATTCCTGCTGTAAATAACCTTATACGGAAATTCGGAGAATCCTCCTATTATAAAATCAATATAACAAAATGTCAAGCCCTACCGTTAAACTTAAACCATAAAATAAAGACGAAAATGAAAAATATTTTCCCTTGCTTCTGGGAGGCTACATCCATCCAATACTTGGGCATACACATTACTGCCTCAGCAAGAGACCTGTACGAAGCAAACTATAAACCCTTATTAAATTCTATCCAAAATGAATTATCCAAGCTAAATACACAATACCTATCATGGCTTGGCCGGATCGCCACATTCAAAATGATGCTCTTACCTAAGATACTATATATCTTTAGGACAGTACCAATCCCATTACCCAATACCTTCTTTACCAAGATTAATTCTCACCTTAAACAGTTTATATGGAAGGGTAAAAAAGCACGAGTGGCCTTTTCCATAATGACCAAACATAAGAAAAAAGGAGGAATGGCAGTCCCCTCATTGATAGATTATTATAGAGCAGCATTATTAGACCAACTTAAGGCATGGCTAGACTATCAATCTCCCAAACCGTGGGTAATAATAGAAAAACATATGCTTAGGGGCAAATGCCTTAAAAGCATTTTACTAGCAGGAGCCTCCAGCTTCCCACTAGCAACTAGTTTCCAGGAGTACCCATCTATCCAGGCTTCCATGGAGATCTGGCAGTACTCTTTGAAACTGAATAGAGAAACCACCCAAATTCATTTATCAAAAGCTCCTCTCCAAGTATTTGAACACTTAATCCCTGGATTATCGGTCACACCCTGGTTAGCACTAGGGCATACAACCTGGGACACAATACCAGAAGAACTTAAGAAAAAAGACTCATTTAAGTCCCTCCAAATAAACCACTTACTGAACACACCTCGCATAACTACATTAAAGGTAAACCAATCCATCTGGGACTTTTATCACAATGCCACACAGAAGAAAGCAGGCATATCATACATATATGCCATAATACAAACAGACATCCCCTTTAAACAAAGCCAAGCCATCAAAAATTGGGAAAGGGACCTTGGGAATACATACACTGAACAACAATGGGAAAAAGCCCTACAAAGTGCCACTAAAGCAACACACTGCGTACTCCATTGGGAAAACTGCTTTAAATTAACGTACAGATGGTACCTAACCCCCGTACGATTGGGTCGTATATACCCTAACTCTCCTACAGACTGCTGGCGCAAGTGTGGACAAAAAGGTCACTTATTACACATTCTGTGGCAATGTCCAATAATTACAATCTTTTGGGAATTCATATTTAAAACGATCTCTAAAATAGCGAACAAAACTGTTCCCCCTACCCCGGACCTAGCTATCTTAACTTAACAATAGAGCAATTTCCCCCACAAATCAGACAAGTAATAACACATATCCTATACGCAGCCAGACTATCTATAACAAAAAATTGGAAAAAAGAGCTAGCCCCCTGCACTTCAGAAGTCATTATAAGAATAAAATTACAATATGAATACGAACTTGCGTTCGCAAGAACAAACAACACAGAGGAGAAACATCTCCAAGCCTGGCAAAGTTGGAAAGAAATATTTAAAAAAATACACCATTCACCCCAAATAGAAAATCCCATTGACATAACTAAACCCCACCTAGAAACTCACGGGTATGAGCACTCCACTCTAGAAGTCTTAGCTACATGATACTAGTTCTATATCCTGGTATATTAGATACCTTGTTGATGTTATAATCTTATTACCTATATGTACAAGATAGCAACATCCAACCATCCCTTCTGGAAAGACACTAAAAGACAATACAACAACCATAAAGATATCCACTTATTAGCCTGTCTACAGTATGAACCCAATGGGGTGGCAGGCTCTTCCCAGTGAGAGTGGGAAGCTACTCCAGCGAAGATATCAGACATCACATAATATTTGTAGTCAACGACTTTATGATGTGATTTTTGTGAGATGGCATGGATGTATCTTATGCTCTGTATAAATCTTTGTTAACTCTTTGTTATATCCTTATAAACTCAATAAAAACCTAAGTTTGAAAAAAACACTTGAGAGAAAGAGGAAGTACCCCCCTACTCACCCGCGATCCCTGGCCCTGACTGCCAGCATTTCAAAATTCCTGGCTTTTGAAATGCTGTCATTCCGTCTGGTGGATATGGACAGTTTTAAACCCTGATGGCCGTGGCTGTCCCACAGTATGTGGTTCCCAGCCGCCACTACTTTTCCAGGCAAGCCATCCCTTCCCTGCACAAACAAGACGGGTGACGAGATCAAGTGTGCATTGCGCAACGACATCTGTGGCAAGGTCCACATAACCACTGATACGTGGACCAGTAAGCACGGGCAGGGACGCTATATCTCGCTAACTGGGCAAATGTAGTGGCAGGTGGGCCTGAGGCGGCTAGCCGTTTGGCGCATGTCCTTCCACCACAGAGGATTGCAGGGCATTTCTCTTTGCCTCCTGTTGCCTGCTCCTCCTACTGCGCTTCCTCCTCCTCCTCTACCACCTCCTCATCCGCTCAGCATAACACCTTCACCACCAACTTCAGCACATCCAGGGGGAAACGACCCCAGGCTGTTTTAAAACTGATATGTTTGGGGGATAAACCCCACACTGTGCAGCCGCTGTGGATGGGCATTGAACAACAGACCGATGAGTGGTTCTTGCCACTGAGCCTCAAGCCCGGCCTGGTGGTGTGCGATAATGGACGAAATCTCGTAGCAGCTCTGGGCCTAGCCGGTTTGACGCACATCCCTTGCCTGGTGCATGTGCTGAATTTGGTGGTGCAGAAATTTCTAAAAAACTACCCGGATATGTCAGACCTGCTGCAGAAAGTGCGGGCTGTCTGTTCGCGCTTTCGGCATGCTCACCCTGCTGCTGCTCGCCTGTCTGCGCTGCAGCAGAACTTCGGCCTTCCCGCTCACCGCCACTTATGCGATGTTTCTACAAGGTGGAACTCCACCTTGCACATGCTGGAGAGACTGTGCAAGCAGCAGCAGGCAATATTTGAGTTTCAGCTGCAGCACGCACGGGTCAGTCGCTCTGCCGAACAGCACCACTTCACCACTTCTATGTCTCCTTGAAAAAACACTTTGGGCGACGATGGAAGAGGATGTGGCACAGGAGGAAGAGGAGGAGGAAGAGGGGTCATTTCCACGGTTATCAGGCCAGTCATTCACAAGTGGCTCGGAGGGTGGGTTTCTGCACCAGCATAGGCCAGGTCAAAAATTTTCAAGCCAGGGCACAGTTCTGGAGGATGAGGAGGACGAGGAAGATGAGGAGGAGGAACTGTGTTCACAGCAGGGTGGCACCAAACTCAGCTCCTGGGCATCACTGGAGCGTGGCTGGGGGGATATGGAGGACACAGGTGATACAACTCCCACAGAGGACAGCTTGTCTTTGCCTCTGGGCAGCCTGGAACACATAAGCGACTACATGCTGCAGTGCCTGCTCAAGGACAGCCGAGTTGCCCACATTTTAACTTGTGCCGATTACTGGGTGGCCATCCTGCTGGATCCCCGTTACAAGGACAATGTGCCGTCCTTAATTCCCTCACTGGAGCGTGATCGGAAGATGCGTGACTACAAGCGCACTCTGGTAGACGCGCTGCTGAGGGAATTCCCAAATGACTCAGGGGGCTCTGTGGAAGCACAAGGCGAAGGTGGAGGAGGAGGAAGAGGTCGCCAACGCAGCTGTGGCACCGCCAGCACCTCAGAAGGCAGGGTTAGCATGGCCGAAATGTGGAAAAACGTTGTCAGCAGCCCGCCACAACTAACAGCAACACCAATTGATAGGCAACAGCTGATAGGAGGCAGCATTTCAGCAACATGGTGGAACAGTATGTGTGCACACACCTACACGTACTGACTGATGGGTCTGCCCCATTCAACTTCTGGGTCTCCAAATTGGGCACATGGCCTGAGCTTGCCCTTTATGCCTTGCAGGTGCTGGCCTGCCCTGCAGCCAGTGTATTGTCTGAACGTGTGTTTAGCACAGCAGGGGGCGTTATCACAGACAAGCGCAGCCGCCTGTCCACAGCCAATTTGGACAAGATAACGTTTATTAAAATGAACCAGGCATGGATCCCACAAGACTTGTCTGTACCTTGTGCAGAATAGATATTTAGACCGGCCTCACACAGCCATTGGTATACTTGTTTTTTTTTAATATGTCTCAATATTTTGGGGGCTACCCCAATTAGAAAAAAAAACAAACAAACAACAGTGTTGGCTACCTCCTCCTCCTCCTCCTCCACCACTGCCACTTCCACCTAAACTGCCACGGTCACGGCCCAGTCAACCTCTAGGTCTCCTACTCCACATCCACCTCCTCCTCCCATTTTTTTTATTTTGTGATTTTAAGTTATTTCCCTATCCACATAAGTTCGGGTCACCATTGACTTCAATGGGGTTCGGGGTCCGGGGTCAAGTACAGGTCAATTTCGGTACAGAACCCAAACTTTTCCAGGTGTCCGCTCAACTCTAATAATAAGTTATTAATTTATTATTTTAACTTATTATAAATTATAATAAGCTATTATTATTTCAAATGTTCTTCCTTATTTCCAACTTTTGCAGTGTGTGACTGTACATATTCATACATACATGCATACATAAATACATACAGTATGAATATGTTCAGTCACACACTGCAAAAGTCGGAAATAAGGAAGAACATTTGAAATAATAATAGCTTATTATAATTTATAATAAGTTAAAATAATAACACTGCAAAAGTCGGAAATAAGGAAGAACATTTGAAATAATAATAGCTTATTATAATTTATAATAAGTTAAAATAATAAATTAATAACTTATTATTTCAAATGATCTTCCTTATTTCCAAAATTTGCTAATTCGGAAATAAGAAAAACATTTCAAATAATAATAAATACCTATTAAATTATAGGTATTGGAATTTTCTTGAAAATATGGCTATTAGTGATAAATTTCATATTTAAGTTCACTAACAGCCAAACTTTCAAGGAAATGATAATACCTATAATTTTATAGTTATTTATTATTATTTCAAACGTTCTTTCTTATTTCCAAATTTCGGAAATAAGGAAGAACATTTGAAATAATAAGTTATTAATTTATTATTTTAACTTATTATAAATTATAATAAGATATTATTATTTCAAATGTTCTTTCTTATTTCAGAATTTCGGAAATAAGGAAGAACATTTGAAATAATAAGTTATTGATTTATTATTTTAAATTATAAACTATAAGAAGCTATTATTATTTTAAATGTTCTTCCTTATTTCTGACTTTGGCAGTGTGTGACTGTATATATGCATACTGTATGTATGTGTGTGTGTATACTAGGTGTGTATATACTGTGTGTATATTGTATGTATAATTTCGGAAATAAGAGAGAACATTTGAAATAATAATAGCATATTATAATTTATAATAAGTTAAAATAATAAAATAATAACTTATTATTTCAAATGTTCTTCCTTATTTCCGAATTTCTGAAATTCGGAAATTACAAAGAATATTTGAAATAATAATAAATAACTATTAAATTATAGGTATTGGAATTTTCTTGAAAGTATGACTATTAGTGATAAATTTCATATTTAAGTTCACTAACAGTCAAACTTTCAAGGAAATTCCAATACCTTCAATTTAATAGTTATTAGTTGGTTATTTCAAATATTCTTATTTTTTTTCAAATTTTTGGATTTCCGAATTTCTGAATTTCAGATTTTCGGCTGTTCCGATTGCCGAATTTCTGAATTACCGCGAATTTCCGAATTTCCAAATTACCACAATTGCTGAACTACCACGAATTTCCGAATTATCGCAATTGCCGAATTACCGTGAATTTCTGAATTACCGCAATTGCCGAATTACCGCGATTCGGAAAAACTAAAATTCTTAAAAATTCAGAAATTGAAAATTCGGAATTCGTCCGAATTGCCGAATTTTGCAAAATTCGGTAAAAACGAAATTCGGAACGAAATAAATTGCACAAGCCTACTAGGCATACAATTACCTAGCTTTCTGGATGACTTATATCGTCTCAATTATGGACCTATGCTAAAGAAAGTACAGCAAGACCTTAAAAATTAAAAATAAAAAGTAATGTCCTACCGCAAATTCTATAAATACTGCAGACAATCCCTATAAAACTCCCCAAAACCCTTTTCTCATCATATAGAAGGGCTTGTACACTCTTTGCCTTGGGCCACAAACGTCCCAGACTCAGATACAAAATCATCACACTACACAAACTGAAAGGAGGCATTGGATTACCAGACATATATAAATATTAGCCTGTTGCCTCACAAGAATCGCAGATTGGAACCTACATAGGAACACTAAAGATTGGATTCAAATAGAAAATACAGGAGCCCAAACCCCCTTACAACTAATAGCTTGGTTACCACACTCAACTACAGTAAAACTCCACAAAGACCATCCAACTATAGGTCCAACTCTTCAAAATTTCCACCAAATTAAAAAAAAACTAAAATTGACATCCTACCCAGTCCCACTGTCTCCTATAAAACAGAACCATGATTCCCCATCAGAACACGCCTCCTAATTCCACTGGGAAGGATGGCCTCGCAAACAGATAAGAGCTGAATAGTTTTTCCAAAGAGGCTCCTTAGTGCCATACTAAATACTCCAAAATAAAATTCCGGACTCCACATTCCCATTCTGGACATATGTTAAGCTAAGACATTTCTTCAAATACCCAAACATCTCACCAGAATGGCACAGAAAACATACACTATTTGAAGCCTATTGTACCAGATATTCCCCACAAGCACACTTAGTGTCTTTCTTGTATAACCTATTATTCTCCAACCATGAAGCAAAAACTAGTGGACCATGTCTGAAATGGGAACAAAATTTTGACCTTTCTTTTACAGAGGAAGAATGGGACAACATACTACTTAACATCCACAAAGGCTCAATTAACTCCACAATCCATGAAGCAGGATACAAATTATTAGCAAGTTGGTATATTACACCAATCCAATTAAGCAAATTCTCCCACACAACATCCTCACCACTCTGTTGGAGATGTGGAAGGGAAAGTGGTACACTGCTACATATCTGGTGGACATGCTTGAAAATACAACCTTTCTGGAGAGAGATACATGAACATATAGCAAAGATCACTGCCTATACTTTTTTTCTTTCAAAAGTTTTTATTGTTTAACATAAGACATAAGACAGGACCGACATGAGGTAATACAGAAGAAATGTATACATGATCATTGATAAGTAATCAAATAGATGCATGGACACACACAAAGGCACTTGGGGGTAAACAAAATGAGCCAAGATACATATACAAGAGGGAGACAGGAAATGGCTACATGAGAGCCCGAACCACGAGTGAGGGAGGAAGGATCTATCCATAACCCTCCCGGCGCCCCTCATGGGAGCAATCTGCGCCAGGTGGGGCAGGGAGCGTTTTGTGGGTAGTGCAGGGGGCTGTCGCTGCAGCCCTGTCTCCGTCGAGCATACAAGGTGTGTAGGGAACTGAGCAGGGGAGTCTAGGTTCGCCTGCTCTGGACCCGATACAAGGCTCCATGATCCATCTAGAAACAGGGGGGACCTGAACAATGTGTCCTGTATAAAAGTCGGTTGGCATAACCAGAAAGGGTTGAAACTAGAGTGTAGAATAAGGGGGGAGAGAGGGAGAGGAGGGGGGAGAGAGGGAGAGGAGGGGGGAGAAACGGAGGAGGAGAGAGAAAAGAAAGCAGGATAGCGAGGACTAAAGCACTGAGAGCGGAGATGAGAAAGAAGGAAAATCAGGGGAGTGAAAGAAAGAGAGCGACCAAGGGACCACCGAGAATTGAGGAGTTCAGAAGGAGTGTGATATCTTGAGAGCTCCACTTGGAGGTAGCGGGCCCAGGGTTCCCATACCAGCTCCCATTTGGCCGTGGAGTCCAAGTAGATGCTGACCATCTTTTCTTGGGCCATGATCCATGAGATCTTTCTTTTGGCCTGGGAGAAAGATAAGGTAGGTTTCTTCCATGCTCGGGCCAAAGTTAATTTGACTCCCGTGAATATGAAGATAATAAGTCTGTTGGTAAATTTAGAGGCGTTGGGGATGGGAAAGTTAAGTAAGGCTGTATGAGGATGTTTCTGAATGGGCAAGCCTGTAACCTTTCGGATCGTGCTAAAAGTTTTATTCCAGAATTTCCTGATTCTGGGGCACTCCCACCAGATGTGTAGCATCGAGCTCGCATGATTACAGCCTCTGAAGCATAACAGGGAGGCTGACGGGAACATTTTGGATAGTCTCAAGGGGACCAAATACCAACGGGTTAGGACCTTAAGGTTGGCTTCAGCTAACGCAGTGTTTAAGATCCCCTTGGAGGCTTGGGTGTGGACTTGCTGCCAATCCGAAAGACTCCAGGTCTGGCCCAGTTCTCTTTCCCATTCGAGCATCGAGGAGGACTTGGAGTCCAGGTTGGTAAGTGCCCGATATATCACCGAAATCCCACCCCTCTGCTCCATGGCTGTACCGCACCAAACCTCATAAGTAGTGATGGGAGGTGTGTTAGGTTTATTGGGCCACAGTTTGTGAAGAAAGTGAGAAATTTGATTAAATCGAAATCTCTCGGATGAGGGCATATCAAGCTTGCTGATACAATAAGGGAGAGATATTGGACCATTGGTGTTGAAAAAGTGACCGATCCTGTAGAGTCCCTTGTTCAGCCACCAATTGAAAGATTTACTATCTAGGCCTGGGGGAAAGTCCGGGTTACGAAATATGTGGGCGAGAGGATGCCAGGTGGAGATGAGTCTAGGATCTTTCTTGAGAGAGTCCCAGAGGGCAAGGGAGTGTGACAGGGTGGGGGCCATAATTGGCGGTCTAATTTTATGGGGGCACCACAATAGGTAATCCAAAGTGAAGTGGGGTGCGGCCTGTCTTTCCATCATGACCCAGTCCGGTGTGGCTGTCTTAAAGTAAATGGTGGAGAGTTGAGCTAGCTGAGCAGCCTGGTAATATTTCTTAAGGTGAGGGAGCCCCAGCCCCCCACCTTTCCTGGAGCGGAAGAGGCATTGTCTCGCTAGCCTGTATCCTTTTGATCCCCAGATAAATTTTATAATCTTGGCTTGGTGTTTGCGGAGGGAGTTAGAGGGGACTGCTATCGGTAGGGATCGAAATAGGTAGAGAAGGCAGGGTAATAAGTTCATTTTAACTGAGTTGACCCTACCTAACCAGGAAAGGCAGAGGGAGTCCCAATATTTTAGGTCCTGTTCCAACTTGTGAAATAATGGGGGGAAATTAGCCGAGTACAATTGATCAATGGAGTTAGTTAATTTAATTCCTAAATAAGGAAGGTCAGAATAAGACCAGGCAAAACGGAAGTTTGTCTTCAAATTGGAGACTAAGGAGGGGGGGGATTTATGTTTAAGGCAGTAGATTTAGAGTAGTTGACTATAAGGCCTGACGCTGCACTAAAGTCATCCAGAGTGGCACAAATATTAGGGAGAGAGGTTAGCGGAGAAGTAATAAAGAGGAGGATGTCATCCGCGAAGAGTGCGCACTTATGCGTCTGAGGGCCGCACCTAACTCCATGAATGTCAGGGTGTTCTCTGATAGCAGATGCCAGGGTTTCCATTGATATGGCAAAGATTAAAGGGGAGAGGGGACATCCTTGCCTGGTGCCCCTCATAATAGGGAAGGAGTCGGATAGAAGACCCTGTATGCGAATTTGAGCTTGAGGGTTGGAATATAAAGCTCTTATCACGTTCATGAAGTAATCACCGAATCCCCATTTCCTCAGGATCGATAAAATAAAGGGCCATGAGACTGAGTCAAAGGCCTTTTGCAGGTCAAGGGATAACAGGAAACCAGTTTGGGGCTGACCCTCGTCCCACCCCGAGTTGAGAATAGAGATTATGTTGATGGCCCTCCTAACCTGGTCTGGACCCTGGCGGCCGGGAATAAATCCCACCTGATCCTTATGTATGGATAGGCTAATGAAAGAAGCTATGCGATTGGTTATTATTTTAGTAAGAATTTTGAGATCATTGTTGATCAGGGAGATGGGGCGGTAATTGGCGACTAGGCCAGGGTCCTTACCGGGTTTGGGGATTACCGTTATGAAAGCTGAGTTCAGAGAACTATCTAAAGTAGTGCCTTTGCGAAGGTCATTGAAAAATCTCGCAAGGTAGGGGGCTAGGGTAGGGGCGAAGTGCTTATAGTACGGAATTGAGAATCCATCATGGCCTGGGGCGGAGGAAGGCTTAAGAGTCTTGATTACCTGTATAATTTCCCCCGTAGTATAAGGGGCTTCAAGACTGTCTCTGTGGTGATTTTTGAGGGTGGGATTTTTGTGAGTATTAAGGTAGAGGTCTAAAGAACTAAGGGAGGGTGGATTTTGGGAGCTGTAAAATCTGGAGATGGAATTATGAGTGTTTTTAGGGTGGGAGTTTTTAGTGGTGTCTCTGTCAGAACTTCGGGGAATATGATGCCCCCTTTAATATGTCCATTAGTTCTGAGAATTCGGAAGGAGGCGGGGTCCGGTACTACCTAAGAGTTAAGGCATGATATTCGTGAAGCGGGGATGGGATCGGGGGATGGAACGCTCTAAAAAGTTACTGGAAGCGTTTCCGTGATGAAATCTATCAAGAGACTTGAGTCGAAAGTATTGCCATTAGGGGTTTGGGCCATTCCTGGGACCGGATCAGCGGTTAATGGCGGGGTAGAGGGACTAGTTGTTACTAGAG
>BLSH010058238.1:283753-307286 GCA_018402905.1 Glandirana rugosa
TGTAAATTAGCCAAGCAGTCTGAGCCCCAAGTCCTGCAAGAGACTCTTATGCTTTTTGATGACTCTCCTGGTGTGCTTTCCATGGGTCATCCACATAGCGCTGCCCCAGAATTGGAAGACATTAAGTGCACCGATGCCCAACCACTTCTGTTGCAGGATGAGGACATGGAAGCACCAGCGCAGCACATTTCTGATGATGACGAAACACAGGTGCCAACTGCTGCAGCTTGCCTCAGTGTGCAGACTGACAAGGAGGGCAGTGGTGAAGGGTGGGTGGAAGATGATGTGGAGGATGATGAGGTCCTAGACCCCACATGGAATGAGGGTCATGCGAGTGACGTGTGGAGTTTGGAGGAAGGGGTGGTGGTCGCACAGAGGCACCAGCACAGCAAAAGAGGAAGCAGGTTGCAAAAGCGGAGCGAGCGTCCCCTATACAGTAGGCCTGCTACTACCCACCGCACCCAGGGACCTAGCACACCAAAGGCAGCTCAAAGGCGTTCCCCCACATGGCAGTTCTTCAGACAATGTGCTGACGACAAGACACTAGTGGTTTGCAAGCTGGGCAATGTTCTCAACTTGAGCACAACCCCCATGACCAGGCATCTAAATTCAAGGCACAAGCTTCATTGGAATAATTACCTCAAAATCCAAGAAAGGTCTCGGCCTCCTCCTGCTTCCTCTTCTGCTGCTGCCTCGGCCTCTTCCTCCACCTCTACAGTGACAGTGTCACCTGCCACCCAGCAAACAGATGATATGACAGTAACGCCACCATGTCTGCCACCGTCCCCAAGCATTTCCACATGGTCCCATGGAAGCTTACAGCTGTCCATCTCCCAAACACTGGAGAGAAAGAGGAAGTACCCCCCTACCCATCCCTGGCAATGAATGCCAGCATTTCAAAATTCCTGGCCTTTGAAATGCTGTCATTCCGTCTGGTGGACACGGACAGTTTCAAAAACCTGATGGCGGTGGCTGTCCCACAGTACGTGGTACCCAGCCGCCACTACTTTTCCAGGCGAGCCATCCCTTCCCTGCACAAACAAGTCAGGGACAAGATCAAGTGTGCACTGCGCAACACCATCAGTGGCAAGGTCCACATAACCACTGATACATGGACCAGTAAGCACGGGCAGGGACGCTATATCTCACTAACTGCACACTGGGCAAATGTAGTGGCGGGTGGGCCATAGCCGGGTAGCCATTTGGCGCATGTCCTTCCACCACTGAGGATTGCAGGGCATTTCTCTTTGCCTCCTGTTGCCTCCTCCTCCTACTGCGCTTCCTCCTCCTCGACCACCCACTCATCCGCTCAGCGTAACACCTTCACCACCAACATCAGCACATCCAGGGGGAAACGACAGCAGGCTGTTTTAAAACTGATATGTTTGGGGGATAAACCCCACACTGCGCAGGAGCTGTGGATGGGCATTGAACAACAGACCAATGAGTGGTTGTTGCCACTGAGCCTCATACCCGGCCTGGTGGCCGAAATCTCTTAGTGGCTCTGGGCCAAGCCGGTTTGATGCACATCCCTTGCCTGGCGCATGTGCTGAATTTGGTGGTACAGAATTTTTTTAAAAAACTACCCGAATGTGTCAGAGCTGCTGCATAAAGTGCGGGCCATCTGTGCACACTTTCGGCGTTCCCACCCTGCTGCTTCTCGCCTGTCTGCGCTGCAGCGGAACTTCGGCCTTCCCGCTCACCGCCTCATATGCGACGTGCCCACAAGGTGGAACTCCACCTTGCACATGCTGGAGAGACTGTGCGAGCAGCAGCAGGCAATAGTGGAGCTTCAGCTGCAGCACGCATGGGTCAGTCGCTCTGCGGAACAGCAACACTTCACCACCAACGAGTGGGTCTCCATGCGAGACCTGTGTAGCGTATTGCGGTGTTTTGAGTACTCCACCAACATGGCCAGTGCCGATGACGCTGTTCTCAGCGTTACTATACCACTTCTATGTCTCCTTGAAAAAACACTTTGGGCCATGATGGAAGAGGATGTGGCACAGGAGCATGAGGAGGAGGAGGAAGAGGGGTCATTTCCACGGTTATCAGGCCAGTCATTCGCAAGTGGCTCGGAGGGTGGGTTTCTGCACCAGCATAGGCCAGGTTAAAAATATTCAAGCCAGGGCACAGTTCTGGAGGACGAGGAGGACGAGGAAGATGAGGAGGAGGAGAAGGAGGAATTGCAGCAGGGTGGCACCCAACGCAGCTCGTGGGCATCACTGGAGCATGGCTGGGGGGATACAGAGGACACAGATGATATACCTCCCACAGAGGACAGCTTGTCTTTGCCTCTGGGCAGCCTGGCACACATGGCCGACTACATGCTGCAGTGCCTGCGCAACGACAGCCGAGTTGCCTACATTGTAACTTCTTCTGATTACTGAGTGGCCACCCTGCTGGATCCCCATTACAAGGACAACGTGCCATCCTTAATTCCCTCACTGGAGCGTGAGAGGAAGATGCGCGACTACAAGCGCACACTGGTAGAGGCGCTGTTGAGGGCATTCCCAAATGACACCGGGGGCTCAGCGGAAGCACAAGGCGAAGGCAGAGGAGGAGGAAGAGGCCACCAACGCAGCTGTGCCACCGCCAGCACCTCAGAAGGCAGGGTTAGCATGGCCGAAATGTGGCAAAGCTTTGTCAGCAGCCCGCCACAACAAACAGCACCACCAGCAGATAGACAACGTCTTAGCAGGAGGCAGCATTTCAGCAACATGGTGCAAGAGTATGTGTGCACACGCCTACACGTACTGACTGATGGGTCTGCCCCATTCAACTTCTGGGTCTCCAAATTGGCCACATGGCCTGAGCTTGCCGTTTATGCTTTGGAGGTGCTGGCCTGCCCTGCAGCCAGTGTATTGTCAGAACGTGTGTTTAGCACGGCAGTGGGCGTTATCACAGACAAGCGGAGCCGTTTGTCCACAGCCAACGTGGACAAGCTAACCTTTATTAAAATGAATCAGGCATGGATCCCACAAGACTTGTCTGTACCTTGTGCAGAATAAACATTTAGACCGGACTCACACAGCCATTTATATACTTGTTTTTTTGAATAGGCCTCAATATTTTGGGGGCTACCCCAATTATAAACAAAAAAAAAAAAAATACCATGTTGGCTACCTCCTTCTCCTCCTCGACAACCGCCACTTCCACCTACACTGCCATGGTCACGGCCTAGTCAACCTCTAGGCTCCTACTCCACATCCACCCCCCTTCCCATTTTTTTATTTGATTTTAAGTTATTTTCCCTATCCCCATTTTTTTGTAGGGCACTTGCCCTACTCTTACCCTCATTTTACTTCCTTTTGCAGCCCTCTAGCACTTACCAGGACATTGTTACAGCCATTTTTGTGCCTAAAAGTTCGGGTCCCCATTGACTTCAATGGGGTCCGGTGTCCGGGATAACGTTCCGGCAACGTTCGGTGCCGAACCCGGACTTTTTCCCAAAGTTCGTACGGACCCTCTGAACCCAAACATCCAGGTGTTCGCTCAACTCTAATCGTAGGCCCTCAAGTACAAAAATGTTGTTTCTGTACCACAACAAACCATCTTTCATTAATAGCCTGTGATCAGGAGAACTGGTGGTCCCGGCTAGGGATCGTCGGATCCGGGGAACGGGTCTTCCTGGGTGAGCAAGAAGTTACTGGGCTGGAGGATGGTGTCTGGTGGAATGGCACTCTCTGGATCACAGTTTCAGTTTCATTCGGTTTAGTGTTTTTTGACCCGGGCCTGTATGTAAGATGAAAGGAAAATCTAGAGAAAAAGAGTGCCCACTGGTCTTGACGTGGTCTCAGTCTCTGCTGTTCTTAAGATTTTGTGGTCAGTGTAAATGAGGATGGGGTGAGTAGCCCCTTCTAGCAGATAGCGCCACTCCTCTAGTGCCGATTTAATGGCCAGTAACTCTCTGTCCCCAACGTCATAGTTCTTCTCTGGCACCAATAATTTGTCAGACAAGAATGCCACGGGATGCAGCAATGCCTTGGGACCACGTCTCTGCGAGAGGACAGCTCCTACTGCATTTTCCAAAGCGTCCACTTCTAGGATGTATGTTAACGTTGGGTCTGGGTGTTTCAGAATAGGCGCAGAGGTAAAAAGTTTCTTGAGCTTCTCAAAAGCCGCCCCACTGGACCATTGGAAGCGGATGCCTTGTTTGGTAAGCTGAGTAATCAGGGAGACAATGGCTGTGTCACGTACCTGGTGGTTGAGTCTGGCTTATGCAGTGGGAAACCTCCCTTACGACCCTGACTCGGGAACCCCTGGTAGAGTAGACAGGTGCCTCGGGAGTACAGGATGGCACGAGGGTCAGACTGGGTCACTGGTGATGGTAGAGGTCCATTGGTGCACTCGTGCACTAGGAGAATGGTTGTACAGGCTGGGTAGTGAAACAGGCTGGCGGTGCAGTACAAGATGAGCAGGCAGGCAGATGGTCGGGTTCAGGCAGGGTCATCAACAGGCAGGCAGGCAAGGTACAGGAGGGCTAGGCAAGAGAGTGGTCATAGGCAGTCCATGGGTCGGTGCAGGCAGAAATCAGCAAAGTCAGGCAATCTGGGTCAAAGGAACAGCAAAACAGATACAGGTTGCTCAGGAACACACACTACATGCTGTAGATCAGACAGCACTTGCTGCAGGGCGTGCAGGGTTGAAATAGAGCCATAAGGTGCCGTTTCTGGCCCGCGCAAACGCGAATTAGCGGCCAAAAAGTCCCATTTTGCAGGATTTCCTCTAACAGGCTGAGAACCCTGTTATAAATTTCCTGTAAAAGTTGGCGAATTTAACGAAACGCTGGATACCCTTTCTATCCACCGGTACAGGCCATTCCAGGATAGCAGCAACTTTCTGTGGGTCCATGGTGACACCCGTGACTGATATGATTAATCCCAGGAAGGGGATGCTGGTGCGCTCAAAGTCACGCTTCTCTGCTTTGGTGTAGAGCCCGTGCTGACGGAGGTGACTTAGTACCTTTGCTACGCGTTGACAGAGATCGTCCAGAGTGGCAGAGAAAATCAGAATGTCATCTAAGTAGATGATCACAAACAGGTCTAGGTAATCTTTAAAAATGTCATTCATGAAGTGTTGGAACGTTGCAGGAGCGTTGCAGAGCCCGAAGGGCATGACCAAGTACTCGTAGTGCCCAAAAAAAGTAGGGACAGTGGTTTTCCACTCATCACCTTCTCTGATGTGGACAAGATTGTAGGCTCCTTGCAGATCCAATTTGGTGAATACGGTAGCTGCCCCCTAATCGCTGAAAGAGCTTGGGTACCAGAGGTAGAGGGCAGCTGCTCTTTACTGTGATCTTATTGAGTTCCCTATAATCAATGCAGGGTCGCAGGGTGTGGTCTTTTTTTCCACGAAAAATATTCCTGCCACTGCTGGGGATGTGGACAGGTGGATGAACCCTTTTTTTAATTTATTGTCTAGATAGGTCTTGAGGCCACCAGTTCGAACTCTGTGAGAGGAAAAATACGTCCAAAGGGGACTTCTGCCCCGGGAAGGAACTCGATGGGGCAATCAGAAGGCCTGTGAGGTGGTAACTTGTCTGCACCCTTGTATGCCTTTTTGGATGTCTTTAGTAAGAGACTAAAGACATCCAAAAAGGCATGGTATGCAGGTGGAACGGCCTGGCGGGTCTCAGGATCCAGATCAGAGTCCAGGCAAAGCAGGGCTGGAGCAGCTTCAGGCCCCGTTTGCAGGCAATGTTGGACGCAATAAGAGGATTGGAACCTGACTTCACCCATGCTCCAGTTTATGTCAGGGTTGTGCGCCTGTAGCCAGGGGAGACCCAAGATGATGGGAAATAGAGGGCATGAAATAACATCCAAACACAGGAATTCTTGGTGCTGGGCATGGTAACAGGCAGAGGGGTGGTCTCGTGTTTTACAAGTCCTGACTTAATGGTAGATCCACCAGCTAGGTGCACTACCATCCAGTGTGCTTTGGGCTGTAAGGGGATCCAGTGATGAGCTGCAAATGTTTGATCCAGGAAACAGCTACAAGCTCCAGAGTCAATAGTCACGTGAAATAGAATATTCTCTTCTGGGAGCTGTAAAGAAATTGGTAGCGCCAAGTGAGTGGTATTATGTGGTGGTACAGACATGGCACTAGACGTAACTGTAGGGCACTTGCGTAACTTAGCTGGGCAGGTTCTCACGTAATGTCCAGATTCCCCGCAGTAGAGACAAAGGTTGTTATTCCTGCGGCATTGGCTCTATTCATGAGTAAGAGAGGGACGAAGGAGTCCAAGTTGCATAGGTTCCGGCAGATCTGCAGGCGAAGGTGCCGTAGAAGCAGAGGGCACTGGACTGGGGTAACTCGGCACCAGGGGTAGCATCCAGATGGGGCGTGATGGGCCCACTGATCTCTCGGCCCTACGTTCCCTAAGGCGCCGATCGATTTGGATGGCCAGGTTAACCACTTGCCGTCCACCCACCGTCAAATGACGGCAGGGTGGAACGGCTATTGTTCTGGGGCGACGTCATATGACGTCGCCCTTTAAGCCGGGATTGCGCGCGATCGGGCGCGCGCATTCCGGCTCTGTCGGTGGCGGCGTGTCCCAGGGACACACCGTGTTACCGACGGGGGTGAACAGCCATTGGTTATGGCTGTGTATTATGTGATCGACTGTGACAAAGTCACGGCTGATCACAAATGGCACTTTCCCCCATTCGCACGGCGCATGCACACGATCGGGAGCACGCTGCGTGTGTGCATTGGGGGCAGCGTGTTCCCAGGGAACACTGCCTGTCACTGACACTGGTATCAGCTGCCGGTCGGTGGCTGTTACCTTGTGATCGGCTGTGATCTACTTCACAGCCGATCACATGTAAATGTAAACAGAGCAGTAACTCACTGTTACCAGCTCTTCTCTCCTCACACAGTTTCCAGTGTGAGGAGAGAAGAGCTAGGATCAGTGAGTTACTGATCTGTATAGTAAAAAAACACACACTGTCACCTCCCCCCTGCCCCCCCAATGCACCAGTCACCCAACAGTCACCCAATCTGCCCCAATAAAGTGTACCTGTCATCATAAAGTGTACCTGTCATCAAACTACCATCATAAAGTGCACTTGTCACCCGTCAGTGACCGTGGCCTGTCACCCGTCACCCATCAGTGACTGGCCTGTCACCCATCACCTGTCAGTGACCGTGGCCTGTCACCCATCACCGACCATGGCCTGTGACCCGTCACCCATCAGTGACCAAAGCCAGTCACCTGTCACCCATCAGCGACCACCGCCAGTCACCGTTCACCCATCAGTGACCACCGCCAGTCCCCCCGTCACCCATTAGTGACCACCGCCAGTCACCTGTCACCCATCAGTGACCACCGCCAGTCACCCGTCACCCATCAGTGACCACCGTCGGTCACCTGTCACCCGTCATGCATCTGTGACCACCGCCAGTCACCTGTCACCCTTCAAGCATTAGTGATCACTGCCAGATACCGGTCACCCATCAGTGACCACTGCCAGACACCTGTCACCCATCAGTGACCACTGCCAGACACCCGTCACCCATCAGTGACCACCACCAGACACCCATAACCCATCAGTGACCACCACCAGACACCCATAACCCATCATCGATCACCGCCAGTCACCCATCACCTATCAGTGACCACTGCCAGTCACCCGTCACCCATCAGTGACCTCCACCAGTCACCCATCAGTGACCACCACTAGACACCCATCACCCATCAGTGACCACCACCAGACACCTGGCACCCATCAGTGACCACTGCCAGTCACCCATCACCTACCAGTGACCACCGCCAGTCATCCATCACCTATCAGTGACCTTCACCAGACACCCATCAGTGACCACCTCCAGACACCCGGCACCCATCAGTGACCACCATCAGTCACCCATCACCTATCAGTGACCACCGCCAGTCACCCATCACCCTTCAGTGACCACCACCAGACACCCGGCAGCCATCAGTGACCACTGCCAGTCACCCATCACCTATCAGTGACCACTGCCAGTCACCCATCACCTATAAGTGACCTCCACCAGTCACCTGTCACCCATCAGTGACCACCACCAGTCACCCGTCACCCATCAGTGACCACCACCAGTCACCCATCACCCATCAGTGACCACCACCAGTCACCCATCAGTGACCACCACCAGACATCCGTCACCCATCAGTGACCACCAGAGATCCGTCACCCATCAGTGACCACCGCCAGTCACCCATCACCCATCAGTGACCACTACCAGTCACCCATCACCCATCAGTGACCACCGCCATTCACCCATCACTCATCAGTGACCACCTCCAGTCACCCATCAGTGACCATGTGTCTCACACATTTGGCATCACCATAGTAGAATGTATTTTGGGGTGTAATTTTTGCTATGTACATGCTATGTGTTGGAAATATCATATAAAAGGACAACCTTGTGTAAAAATAAAAGCATTTTCATTTTTTTCCCACATTTTCCAAAAACTACTGGAAAAAAATGAACCGTTCAAAAGACACATCATGCATCATAGATTATACTTTGGGGTGTTTGCTTTCCAAAATGGGGTCATTTTGTGGGCAATTCTGTTGTCCTGGTGCTCCAGGATCTTCAAAAGATAGGTGGTTGAGAAATGAGATGTGTAATTTGTGCTCGTAGAATACCTGAAGGTGCTAGTTCAATGTTGGGCCTCTGTATGTGGCCAGACTGTGTAAAAGTCTTACACATGTGGTAGTAGAATGTATTTTGGGGTGTAATTTTTGCTATGTACATGCTATGTGTTGGAAATATCATATAAATGGATAACTTTGTGAAAAAAAAGGGTTTTCATTTTTTCCCACATTTTCCAAAAACTGATATGAAAGCTTGCTGTGACCAAGGCGGCTGTGCCCGCCGAAACGCGTCTGCTTTTATACCTTTGCATTGCAACCACCAATAAATTAACTGCAGTAGTTCGGAGTGCCGCCTTTTGCTTTCATATCTATTTTGGATGCGGTGGCGAGGATACCCGGGCTGAGCACCTGTACAAGTGGATTCAGACTTTATGGGAATACCAGCAGCACAAGGCAATCAGGACACCTCTGTTGAGCGCTGCACACCTGCACTATATTTTCCAAAAACTACTGGAAAAACTTGACATGTTCAAAAGAATCATTATGCCTCATAGATTATACGTTGGGGTGTTTGCTTTCCAAAATGGGGTCATTTTGTGGGCAATTCCATTGTCCTGGTGCTCCAGGACCTTCAAAAGTGTAATAGGGGGTTGAGAAATGAGATGTGTAATTTATGCTTGCATAACGCCTGAAGGTGCTAGTTCAATTTTGGGCCTCTGTATGTGGTCAGGCTATGTAAAAGTCGCACACATGTGGTATCGCCATACTCAGGAGGAATAGTAGAATGTATTTTGGGGTGTCATTTTTGCTATGTACATGCTATGTGTTGGAAATATCTTAGAAATGGACAACTTTGTGTAAAAAAATGTGTTTTCATTTTTTTCCCACATTTTCCAAAAAATGTGATAGGTCGTCATGACATTAGATGTGTAATTTATGTCCCTAGAATACCTGACGGTGCTCCCTGCATGTTGAGCCTCTGTATGTGGCCAGGCTGTGAAAAAGTCTCAGACATGTGATATCACCATACTCAGGAGGAGTAGCAGAATGTGTTTTGGGGTGTAATTTGTGGTATGCATATGCTGTGTGTGAGAAATAACCTGTTACAATGACAATTTTGTGAAAAAAAAAAAAATCTTAATTTTGCAAAGAATCGTGGGAAAAAAATTAAAAAACCTACTCTTACTAAATACCCTGGAATGTCTAATTTCCAAAAAGGGGTCATTTGGGGGGGTATTTGTACTTTCATGGCTTGTTAGGATCTCAAGAAATGAGATAGGCCGTCAGTATATCACGTGTGATCAGGTGTGATCAATTTTCAATGATTGGCACCATAGCTTGTAGACTCTATAACTTACACAAGGATCAAATAATATACACTTATTTGGGTTATTTTTACCAAAGGTAGGCAGCAGTATACATTTTGGCCAAAATTTACAAAGAAAAATGACTAATGTTCAAAATTGTATGACAGAAACAAAGAAAAAGGCATTTTTTCACAAAATTTTTAACCTTTTTTTATTTATAGCATAAAATATAAAAAAACCCCTAGTGATTAAATACCACCAAAAGAAGGCTCTATTTGTGTGAAAAAAGGACGCAAATTTCATATGGGTACAGTGTTGCAAGACTAAGTAATTGTCATTCAAAATGTGAATGCTGAAAGCTGAAAAATGGCCTGGACAGGAAGGGGGTTTTCGTTCCCAGTACTGATGTGGTTAATAAGGGTGTCCAGTGGATATGGAACCCCGACTCTGGCAAGTTCATCCTTCAAGGGCTCAGATAGCCCTAAACTGATCTGGTGACAAAGAGCCACATCTTTCCAGGCTGTGTCGGCGCTCCAACGTCGGAATTCAGCGGCATAGTCTTCATGACTCCATGACAGTTTGATGCGGATCCTTGTATAGTTGGGCCAGGTTAGACACAACAGCTGCTTTTTGCTCCAGAAGACGGTGAGCCCAGGCCTGGGGGTCTCCGAGCAAGAGGGAGATCACAAAGCCCACTTTGGCGGTTTCCAGGGAGAATGTATGGGGCTGGAATGAGAAGTACAGTTCACAGGCATTTTTGAACGCCCGGAACTTCCTGCGGTCTCCGGAGAAGCATTCGGGTGTGGGAACCTTAGGTTCAGGTGGTAGTGCCACAACAGTACGAGCAGCACCTGGTGCAGTCCCAGATGCAGAGGGTGCAGAGAGCTCTTGTACTTGCTCTTTAAGCCGCGTGTAGCCCTCTTGTAGGCTTTTCACCTTTTCCCCGCCTGTTTAAGGCCAGCCAGGTGCTGGCACAGTTCATTCATAGGTGAGGGTCCCCACACAGACTCCGTCATGGCTGTCCATTACTGTCACAATCCTGGCGGAGGAGTCTGCTTTGTGTGGGGAGCAACCTCTCTTACTATGCCGATTTGGGAGCCCCTGAAGGTGGGAACAGGAGGCTCGGGAGTGCGGGATGGCACAAGGGCTTGGCTAGTAGCAGGTACAAGCAGAGTAGCCTTCAGTGAGGCTCGTGCAGAGATGGTAGAGTAGTGATACAGGCTGAGTCGGCAACGGTCTGGCAATGCGGCACAAAAGGAGCAGGCAGATGGATGGTCAGGCACAGGCAGGGTTCATCAACAGGTGGGCAGAGAAGTACAGAAGGGAGCAGGCAGAAGAGTGGCCGTGGACAAGATGAGGTCAGTACAGATGGAAAGCACAGATGGTCAGATCAATCCAGGGTCACAGGAACAGGAAACACACAGATTCAGATCGCTGGGGACACGGGATATGCTGTAGAATGGACAGCACTGGTTGCAGGGTGCTGTCCACTTATATGGGCCATTTGGGCACCAATGCACGCGCGCACACGCGCACAGGCGTGCGCGCACACGCTATGTGTGCTGGCGCACAGGCTTCTGGACCCAAATTTCAAGGGCAGGGGTTGTTTCCTGACAGGACACTCTCAAGTCTGCTCAAACTTAGGCTGCATGGCCTCCCTGATTTGGCAAAGCCTGAGAAAAGACCCCAGGGTTCGTGGTATCAAGGAGAGGGATCATACGTTACAAGGGTAAAGTTACAGAGCCCATCCTGCCTTCTCAGAGGGAGCAGAGGATGAAACATCTTCAGAATAGCTTGAAAAAAAGTTTGTGCAACGCCTTCCCAAACCCTGGGAGGTTACCTTTTTTTGCTGCTGGACAAATTGTTTCTGAGGCTTCCTTCAGTCAGAGGAAGAGCGGTGGAGAAGGTGGCCGGCTGACGGATGCCTTTAAACAATTTTTCAGTCCTCAGCGCCCAGGGCTGATAGGTTCAAGCAACCATTGTCAGCATCTGCATTATATGGTGCATGAATATCTAGGGGCAAGAGCAGACTTGGAGATCTTTCCAACTGAGCATCCACTGAGTTACTGGGTCTTGAGGATGGACCACTGGCCGGAAGTTGCTTAATATGCAATCGAGCTTCTGGCCTGTCGTGCATCCAGAGTGCTTTCTGAACAGACATTCAGTGCTGCTGGAGGGTTCATAACAGATCAAAGAGTGCGCCTGTCCACAGACTCGGTTGATAGACTTATAAAAATGAATCAGTCCTGGATCAGCAGCTATCAAGTCCCCAATGCTGATGCAACTGATTGAATTTGCTAGGGATCTGGGATCCCTTGAAGACTGCCTATGCTGCCTATCCTTTTCCTCCTGTCCTGAATCCTGATGATGCTAGTTTCCAACAATTTTTTGTGTTTAGGGCACCACCAACACCCAAGGCCCAATTTTTCTGCGGATACTGGAAGCCTGTGCTAGCATTTCTCCTGCGGTGTTGCTATCAGTGTGTGAAGAGTGGGAGAAGAGGGTCGCATTGACAATCCAACACAATGGGCAGCACATTGAACACATTTTATAAGTGGTCAGAAACTTGTAAATAACTCATGAAAGAATAAAGTTACGTTAAAACCAAGCACACCATTGTTTTCTTGTGAAATTCCCAATAAGTTTGATGTGTCACATGACCCTCTTCCTATTGAAAAAACAAAAGTTGGATTCAAAATGGCCGACTTCAAAATGGCCGCCATGGTCACCACCCATCTTGAAAAGTTTCCCCTCTCACATATACTAATGTGCCACAAACCGGAAGTTAATATCACCAACCATTCCCATTTTAGTAAGGTGTATCCATATAAATGGCCCACCCTGTATATTGCCAGGAGCCAGCAGTACATTACAGCTGTGATCAATTTTAAATGACAATTTTTCCTTTACAAATGTCATTTTGTGGTCGCACTGTTCTAAATATCACACTGATGCGCCACTTTACTGGCAGACCAAGGAGGCCCCCTAGGCATGATATTTAAATAATTTTTTTTTTTCACTTCAATCATTATTAAAACCACTGCTCCTGAAAAAACATTTTAAAACTTTTTTTGCCATTCATACATGTCCCCTAGGGCAGCACCCGGGTCCCCATACACTTTTTATGCCAATAAAAAGGCATATGAGCCTTTAAAATTAGCACTTTTTATTTTTTCCTTGATTTTAATAGGGTTTGATTATTCAAACAAATGTATTGCCCATTTGCGGTGTTCTGGTGCGAACCAAACCGGGGGGGGAGGGGGGGGGGGTGTTCAGCTCATCCCTACCTGTAATGTAGTCTCACACCCTGAGGCACTTGCTTTAGATGTCTGATACTCCTCATTCAATATTGAAGGCTCATCTCCCTGTATTGGCTCCTTATGGTCCATTAGTAGGGGGTCCTCACTTTGAACTTGAGTGCCTTCCTTTGCTGTTTAGGCCCCTTGACTGGGTGTTCTGGCGCCCCGATCATACGCCGGCGATCCTCAGCCCATCTTGGACTTTTCGTGGCCTGGTGTAATAGGTCCCATTTCATGGGTTGGAGAGCCGCGGCTAGGTCCATGTGTACCTCTCCCCCCATTTGGGGTACCACGTCCAGACGCCGGGGATCCACGGTTGGACACCGCCATGCTGCGACTCGGCATTGATGCACCGGATCCCATAGGGCCACCTCCAAAGCTCTGCCTGTTACTCTCCTTCTCCTCCTGACCTAGAGCCATCTTAGTTGTGCACCCTGGGTCTGCCGCGTATGTGGTGAGGTAAGCTCTCAGCCCTCCTGCTGCATTCCTCCCCCCGCCGGCTGTCTGTGAAGCTGCACAGCGGCGTGTGGTCATCTCTGGCCGGGGGGGGAGGTGCATCACTCTATTGCTATCAGGCTTCCCGGTAGGCATTGACCTCAGACTGCACATCTGCTCTCCATGCGCCATCCCTCCACCCTCTAAAACAGAGCTCATTTAAAGTGGAACTATAGTCAACTTGGCTCCAACTATGTGATGTCCTGAACTCCCTGCCAGCCACTGACATCTTCGAGCGGCTGACTTCCAGGTATCAAACATCAGTCGCTTTTATTGGCTGAGCCAGGATGACATTACTCCTGTGTATGTGCAGGAGTTTCTTCCTCTTTGGTATTGATGAACTTCTACAGTGAGATGCTCATGTGCAGCACACTGTACAGGGGTGGAAAAACAGGTATGTAATTTTAATGCAGAAGAGACAAATCATGTCTCTTCTGCATAAAAAACCTTGGCTGTTTACCTATTATTGGAATCAATATACGTAGATCACCTTCCCAAGAGCTCTTCAAAAACACAGCCCAAGTAGTAATGAACCAAACTGCCTTGGGTTTGAGCAGGGTTTGACTAACTTCATAGAAGTTCTGATGCCGAACACAAACCCCATTTAAATCAGTGGGAGCTAAATCTGCCAAAATAAAAATGCCCATTTTTTGAGCTAATAGGCAAAGGGGTTTAAACAAAAAGCATGGGAGTGGGCACTGCCCTGGGGAAGATGTACCAAGAAAAAAAAAGAAAACCCATTGGACCAGAAGAATTTAAATGGCTAAAGTGAAATATTAAAATAGCACTGATATGTACAAAGAAAAAAAAAGTTTTAAAATTGCCAGCAAATGAGCTTCTTTAACCGTTTCAATACTATGCAATTAGAACACTTTCCTACCAGACCAATTTTCAGCTTTCAGTGCTGTTGCATTTTGAATGAGAATTGCTCGGCCATGCGACGCTGTACCCAAACAAAGTTTTTATCATTTTGTTCCCACAAATAGAGCTTTCTTTTGGTGGTATTTGATCACCTCTGCGGTTTTTATTTTTTGCGCTATAAACAGAAAAAGACCGAAAATTTTGAAAAAAAAAAAAATTCTCGATTTCTGTCACAAAACTTTGTAAATAAGTACATTTTCTCCATCACTGATGGGCACTGATGAGGCTACACTGACGGGCACTGATCTGGCAGTACCGATTGGCACTGATGAGGTGGCACTGAAGATGAGGCACTTATATGCAGCAATGATGAGCACTGTTAGGCGACACTAATAAGCAGCAATGACGGGCACTGATATGAAACACTGATGGGCACTGATATGCAGCACTGACGGACACTGATAAGCGGCACTGATGGACACTCATAGACTGCACTGATTGGCACTCATAGGCGGCACTGGGCACTGATAGGTGGCACTGATGGGCACTGATAGGTGGGCACTAGTAGGTGGCACTGGTGGGCACTGATATGTGGCACTGGTATGCACTGATAGGGGCACTGGTACACACTGATAGGGGCACTGGTGGGCATATGTACAGAAAGGGGCCCATTCCCTGGTGGTCTAGGGTGGCATCTGAAGGTGGTACTAAGTGCCATT
Organism: Glandirana rugosa; assembly: GCA_018402905.1. Taxonomy (NCBI): domain Eukaryota; kingdom Metazoa; phylum Chordata; class Amphibia; order Anura; family Ranidae; genus Glandirana; species Glandirana rugosa. The sequence goes on from BLSH010058238.1 coordinate 299,017, forward strand.
CATATTGGGCACTATGCCCCTTACCTGGTGGTCTAGGGTGGTCTCCCTGCTGGTCCAGTTTGGCTCCCTGGTGGTCCCTGGTCGGCTACCTGGTGGTCCTGGGTGGGGACATTGCTGGTGGCCCCTGGGCAGGCTCCCTGGTGGTCTAGTGTGGCTATCCGGGGGCTGTGCTGATTAATCATCAGCACAAACCCTCCCTGTCAGGAGAGCAGCCGATCGGCTCTCCACTACTCAGATCTTCGGATGGAAGCACTTTACTGAGATCGGTATTGCGGGGGTCAGACTGACCTCCCACACCACCGATCGCCTCGATGCGCCCCCCCCCCCCCCGGGTGCACAGCGGCTTGTTATCCTGAGGACGTCATATGACGTCCAGTCAGGATAACTAAACCACTTCCCGGCCGTCATTCTGCATACGGCAGTCGAGAAGTGGTTAACAACTTAAGGGCCGATCCTCTTTCTGACATTTGGTGCCTACAAATTAAAATAATTTTTATTTGCTAGATAATAACTTAGAACCCCCAAAACTTTATATATATATATTTTTCAAACACCCTACAGAATAAAATGGATTAGGAAAATGGAAAGGATTAGAGAAGCTTAACATAAACAAATCACCAGGACAAGATGGCTTACACCCGAGAGTCCTTAAAGAACTCTGTCAGTTCATAGCCAGACTGCTATTCCTAATTTTTATGGACTACATACTGACAGGATTGGAACCAGCTGATCGGTGAAAAGCCAATGCTGTACTAATATTCAAAAATGGGAAGAGATATATTCCTGGAAACTATAGGCCTGTCAGTCGAACATGGTAGTTTGTAAACTATTTTAGAGTATGATAAGGGAACATACCCAAGAATTTGCTGATGAAAACAGTATCATTAGCAGAAATCAGCATGGGTTTACGAAAGGTCAAACCAACCTATTTACATTCTACGAGGAAGTGAGCTGCCATCTGGACAGGGGTAGGCCGATGAATGTGGTGTATCTGGATTTTGCAAAAGCATTTGATACAGTCCCCCACAATTAATCTACAAACTGAGGTCGGTGAGCATAGACCATAGGGTTTGTTCTTGGATAGAAAACAGGCTGATGGAGCATGTCCAAAGGGTGATGATAAGTAACGTGTACTCAGAATGGTCTAGAGTGGTTAGTGGGGTACCCAAGGTTCTGTCCTGGGAAACAATATTTTTAATTTATTTATAAAGGATATAGAGGTTGGGATAAATAGCTTGATCTCAGTGTTTGCTGATGACACAAAAATAAATAGGACAATAACATCACAGCAGGATATAGAAACTTTACAAGAGGATATGAATAAATTAATGGAGTAGGCTATTAGATGGTGAATTAAGTTTAACATTGGTAAATGTAAGGTAATGCACTAGGAGGGGTAAAAATATAAATGCAAGTTACTCACTAGGGGGAGAACCCCTAGGGGATTCCATAATGGAGAAGGATCTAGGGGTCCTAGTAGAAGACAAACTGAGCAATAGCATGTAGTATCAAGCTGCAGCAGAATATTGGCATGCATTAAAAAAATAATTTACTCCAGAGATAAAACGATAATCCTGACACTTTATAAAATATGAAACTCCGGTTTGGCCGCATTTGGAGTATTCCATCCAGTTCTGGTCACCAATCAACAGAAAGGATGTGCTGGAGCTGAGAGAGTCCAGAGAAGGGCAACCAAATTAATATGGGGACTGGAGGGAGGACCTCAATTATGAGGAACGACTACAATCGCTAAATGTATTCTCTCTGGAGAAGCAATACGTGAGAGGAGATATGATAGCACTGTACAAATATCTCAACGGTGATCCCAGAGTAAGTATGAAACGAGGCAAAGTGACTCGTTATCACAAACCGCCGTCACCTGATCGGCGGCTGCGATAACTAGCATTGTGAGCGTGCGTCCGGGGGGCCAGGGAGCGGGTAGGGTGGACTTGATCGCCGCCGGCTACCCACGATGGCCCCCCGCAGTGAAAGAATGGAGGTCTGTGTATGTAAACACGGATCTCCGTTCTGACAGAGGGGGAAGGGCTGTGATCACAGGCTTCCTGTATATGGAAGCCATGATCACTCCCCTCCCCCTGCCAGCCAAGCTCCCATACAGTTAGAACACAGCTAGGGAACACATTTAGCCCTTAGAGTGCCCCCTTCAGGTTAACCTCTTCAGGTTAACCGCTTCAAAAAAAATAAAAACCCCAGAAAGGAATTCTCATCATCCATAAACGCGGCAACTTTTGCGCAAACTATTCAATAAACGCAGATTGCGATTTTTTTAAACCAAAATATGAGGAAGAATATAAATCGGCTGAAACCGATGAAAAAAATGTTTTTTTATATTTTTGTTTTGGATTTGTATTTTAGCAAAAAGTAAGAAAAACTGTTTTTTTTTTTTGCAAAATTGTTGCTCTTTTTTTATTTATAGCGGCGATCAGAAATGACGCAGAGTGGATCAAATACCACCAAAAGAAAGCTCTATTTGTGGGGAAAAAAGGACGCAAATTTCATTGCGTACAACGTCGCACAACCGCACAATTTTCAGTTAAAGCGACGCAGTGCTGAATCGCAAAAAGTGCTCTGGTCCTAAAGTGTGGAATCCTTCCGGGGCTGATGTAGTTAAGCTGCATAGGGGGTGTTTCATTGTCAGGGCGGTAAGGTTGTGAAACTCTCTTCCACAATCGGTGGCGTTGGCAGGAAGTATGGATAGTTTTAAAAGACTCTTGGATCTAAACAAAAACAATATATGGGGATATGGGAAATTATTTTCTATAAGCACACTCACTGTTGTCTTTATTCAACCTTACCAACTATGCAACTATGAAAATGTCATTTTTTTTTAGCAACATTGAATAACTTCCCAATGTTCATATAGGACTATTTTGTATATCACATATTAATTCATGTTCAAACATAGAAAAGTAAAACCATATAAAAATAATTCTAGCCTTTGGGGAGGATTTGCTTGCAAATAGTAGGTTTTGTTTCAATACTGTTTGCTTCTTGTGCTAGTTACAGTGTACCAAGCGTCAGTTAAATTAGTTATTCTGAATAAATATGTACTGAAATTATGTGCATATTCATTAAGAGAGCAATTTTGTCAGTAAGTGCTGATTGGTGTAATTTTGTGCATGCGGATTGTAGGATGTTTTTTTTTGTTTATGCATGTGTTTGGAATAGATGTTAATGACTGATGCAAACTTTGGTATAGAAGGGAATGTAAAATCTCTGACACTTGTTAAATGGAATATCATTAAATAGTCCACTGCAAAGGAAAAAATGCCATTCAAATTGGGGGGTTTTGAAGTATTTACACAATGGACATCACAATAAGTGCTTAACCACTTCAATACTGGGCACTTAAACCCCCTTCCTTCCCGGACCAATTTTCAGCTTTCAGTGCTGTTGCAGTTTGAATGACAATTGCGCGGTCATGCGACACTGTACCCATATGACATTTTTATCATTTTTTTCACACAAATAGAGCTTTCTTTTGGTGGTATTTAATCACCCCTGGGTTTTTTGCTCTATAAATTAAAAAAAGACAAAAAATTTTCAAAAACAATGCATTTTTCTGCGTTTCTGTTATAAAATTTTGCAAATAAGTAATTTCTCTTGATAAATTTTGACCAAAAATCATACTGCTACATTTCTTTGGTAAAAATAACCCAAATTGAGTTTATTTGGTGTTGGCGGACAGACAGATGTGACGGGGACTGTGACAGATGTGACGGTGACATACAGATGTTTTGTGTATGGTGACAGATGTTTGAGGACTGTGACAGATGTTTGAGGACTGTGACAGATGTTTGGGGACTGTGACAGATGTTGTGTATGGTGACAGATGTTTTGGGGACATACAGATGTTTTGGGGACTGTTTTATGGGGTGACAGTGTGACATGTATGTGGACAGGGGTATCAGTGTGCTTGGTGCACTGTGTGGGGGGCGATCTGTGACAGCTTTCTGCATGAAATCCTCACCATGCAGAAAGCTGTCACAGAGCTGCAGCTCCCCCCCTCCCCCCCCCCCCGCACTGAGCTCTCACTGAGCTCGGCGGGGGAGAACTGTCACAGAGATGCTCGTCTCTGTTGACAATGTGACGGCTATGATTGGACACAGCCGTCACATGATCGGGAGGGCCAGTCACTGCGCCCGTATCTCGATCTCCGCTCAGCTGGATCCTGTGATCATAATGATCAGAGGATCCAGCAGCAGCGCGGCGCGTGCCCGCGCTGCGAGCCCCCATTCTGCAGGACGTATATATACGTCCTGTCAGAACGGGGAAGCTCCCACCCGGCCGTATATGTGTCCGTATAGGTGGGAGGTGGTTAATGTCCATATAAAATGTCTTTAGCTCATTAACTTTTTAGGTTCCCTAGCCATAACTATTAAGACAGACCAATAAGAGGCTGTAAACAAGCTATAACAACACAGTAGCAGCCTTGGCTCGTTTTTACTTTTTACAGGCATTTTTCCTCTTTGAAGTATAAATTATTTGTGCATATTTAAATCTACCTGAACATAACTGCCTGCCAACTTAGAAATCCACCCCCCCATCTTGTATAACCCCCTTTTCCCCAGGAAATCATCTGAGTTCAGAACTGTCAAATATGTCACCAATCTTCATGGACTAAAGGCAGGGGAGGCAGTTGCAGTCTATTGGGTATCTGAATACAACTGATGTACTGGCATACACAAATAAGCTATGTTAACTAAGGCCCATTCTCTGCTGGTGGCTTTTTGGGGTTATAAAATATCACTGGCCACCATTGATTGTGGGATTATTTTTGGACAATATAAAATGCTGATTGTGGGGTTGTTTGGTGGTGGAATAAAGAGTTTTGTGTTCATACTGTACATACCATCATTAGAGTTGAGCAAACCTGGACTGTAAAGTTCGGGTCCGTACCGGACTTTAGGGTGTCCTTGCCCCAAACCCGATCCGGGACATTTCAAAAAAAGTCCGGAATTGGGTTCAGTATATGGGTATTTTTTGGCGCCTGTTGAATAGCTGCAGGGAAGCAAATCAACAAGCGTTTCACTTGTTTGCCCTTAGACGCAATCACAGCCATGCCTACTAATGGCATGGCTGGGATTGGCTAGTGCATCATGTGACCCAGACTATTTTTGGCACCTGTTGAATAGCTTCAGGGCAGCCAATCAACAAGCTTTTCACTCGTTTGCCCTTAGAAGCCATCACACCATGCCTACTAATGGCATGGCTGTGTTTGGCCAGTGCATCATGTGACCCAGCCTCGATATGAGCTGGAGTCGTGTAGCGCTGCACATCACATGCTCTCAGGCTAGTGTAGGGAGAGGATGCTGCCACCGCTGTGAGGGAGAGATTAGCGTTCTAATATCATCTCATCCTGCATTAGAGACAGGTTCCTGGCGGTGCTGTGAGATAAAGATTAGCGTTCTAAAATCATCTGATACTGGAGTAGGTACAGGCTCCTGGTGCTGTGAGGGAAAGATTAGCGTTCTAATATCATCTGATACTGGAGTAGGTAAAGGTTCCTGGTGCTGTGAGGGAAAGATTAGCATTCTAATATCATCTCATCCTGGATTAGAGACAGGTTCGTGGCGGTGCTATGAGGAAAAGATTGGCATTCTAATATCATCTGATACTGGATTAGGTAGAGGTTCCTGGTGCTGTAAGGGAAAGATTAGCGTTCTAATATCATCTGATACTGCATTAGGGACAGGTTCCTGGTGCTGTAAGGGAAAGATTATTGTTCTAAAATCATCTCATACTGGAGTATGGAGAGGTTCCTGTCGGTGCTGTGAGAGACAGATTAGCGTTCTAAAATCATCTCATACTGGAGTAGGGAGAGGTTCCTGTCGGTGCTGTGAGGAACAGATTATCGTTCTAAAATCATCTCATACTGGAGTAGGGAGAGGTTCTTGTCGGTGCTGTGAAGGACAGATTATCATTCTAAAATCATCTCATACTGGTGTAGGGAGAGGTTCCTGTCGGTGCTGTGAAGGACAGATTATCATTCTAAAATCATCTCATACTGGTGTAGGGAGAGGTTCCTGTCGGTGCTGTGAGGGACAGATTATTGTTCTAAAATCATCTCATACTGCAGTAGGAACAGGTTCCTTGTGTTGCTGTGAGGGACAGATTAGCGTTCTAAAATCATCTCACACTGCAGTAGGGAGAGGTTCCTGTCGGTGCTCTGAGGGACAGATTATCGTTCTAAAATATCTCACACTGCAGTAGGGAGAGGTTCCTGTCGGTGCTGTGAGGGACAGATTATCGTTCTAAAATATCTCATACTGTAGTAGGGACAGGTTCCTGTCAGTTCTGTGAGGGACAGATTATCATTCTAAAATCATCTCATACTGGTGTAGGGAGAGGTTCCTGTCGGTGCTGTGAGGGACGGATTATCGTTCTAAAATCATCTCATACTGGAGTAGGGACAGGTTCCTGTCGGTGCTGTGAGGGACTGATTATCATTCTAAAATCATCTCATACTGAAGTAAGGACAGGTTCCCTTGCGGTGCTATGAGGGACAGATTATTGTTCTAAAATCATCTCATACTGGTGTAGGGAGAGGTTCCTCTCAGTGCTGTGAAGGACAGACTATCATTCTAAAGTTATCTCATACTGGTGTAGGGAGAGTTTCATGTCAGTGCTGTGAGGGACAGATTATCGTTCTAAGATCATCTCATACTGAAATAGGGACAGGTTCCTGGCAGTGCTATGAGGGACAGATTATCGTTCTAAAATCATCTCACACTGCAGTAGGGACAGGTTCCTGGTGGTGCTGTGAGGGACAGATTATGTTCGAAAATCATCTCATACTGGAGTAGGGAGAGGTTCCTGTCAGTGCGGTGAGGGACAGATTATCGTTCTAAAATCATATCATACTAGTGTAGGGAGAGGTACCTGTTGGTGCTGTGAGTGACAGATTATTGTTCTAAAATCATCTCATACTGCATTAGGGAGAGGTTCCTGTCTGTGCTGTGAGGGACAGATTATTGTTCTAAAATCATCTCATACTGGTGTAGTGAGAGGTTCCTCTCGGTGCTGTGAGGGACAGATTATCATTCTAAAGTCATCTCAAACTGGTGTAGGGAGAGGTTCATGTCGGTGCTGTGAGGGACAGATTATTGTTCTAAAATCATCTCATACTGCGGTAGTGACAGGTTCCTGGTGGTACTGTGAGGGACAAATTAGCGTTCTAAAATCATCTCATACTGGAGTAGAGAGAGGTTCCACTCGGTGCTGTGAAGGACAGACTATCATTCTAAAGTCATCTCATGCTGGTGTAGGGAGAGGTTCATGTCAGTGCTGTGAGGGACAGATTATCGTTCTAAAATCATCTCATACTGAAGTAGGGACAGGTTCCTGGCGGTGCTATGAGGGACAGATTATTGTTCTAAAATCATCTCACACTGCAGTTGGGACAGTTTCCTGGGGGTGCTGTGAGGGACAGATTATGTTCGAAAATCATCTCATACTGCGGTAGTGATACGTTCCTGGTGGTACTGTCAGGGACAGATTAGCGTTCTAAAATCATCTCATACTGGAGTAGTGAGAGGTTCCTGTCAGTGCGGTGAGGGACAGATTAGCGTTCTAAAATCATCTCATACTGCAGTAGGGACAGTTTCCTGTCCGTGCTGTGAGGGACAGATTATCGTTCTAAAATCATCTCATACTGGTGTAGTGAGAGGTTCCTCTCGGTGCTGTGAGGGACAGATTATCATTCTAAAGTCATCTCATACTGGTGTAGGGAGAGGTTCATGTCGGTGCTGTGAGGGACAGATTATCGTACTAAAATCATCTCATACTGCGGTAGTGATACGTTCCTGGTGGTACTGTCAGGGACAGATTAGCGTTCTAAAATCATCTCATACTGGAGTAGGGAGAGGTTCCTGTCGGTGCTGTGAGCTACAGATTATCGTTCTAAAATCATCTCATACTGGTGTAGGGAGAGATTCCTGTCGGTGCTGTGAGGGACAGATTATCGTTCTAAAATCGTCTCATACTGAAGTAGGGACAGGTTCCTGGTGGTGCTTTGAGGGACAGATTAGCCGTCTAATATCATCTCATACTGGAGTAGGGAGAGGTTCCTGTCGGTGCTGTGAGGGACAGATTATCGTTCTAAAATATCTCATACTGCAGTAGGGACAGGTTCCTGTCGGTGCTGTGAGGGACAGATTATCATTCTAAAATCCTCTTTACTGCAGTAGAGACAGGTTCCTGTTGGTGCTGTGAGGGACAGATTATCGTTCTAAAATCATCTCATACTG
>BLSH010058238.1:323240-343893 GCA_018402905.1 Glandirana rugosa
CTGTCTGTGTTGTGAGTGACAGATTATCGTTCTAAAATCATCTCATAATGCAGTAGGGACAGTTTCCTGTCAGTGTTGGGAGGGACAGATTAGTGTTCTAAAATCATCTCATACTGGTGTAGGGAGAGGTTCCTATTGGTGCTGTGAGGGACATATTATCATTCTAACATCATCTCGTATTGCAGTATAGGCAGGTTCCTGGCGGTGCTGTGAGGGACAGATTAGCATTCTAAAATCATCTCATACTAAAGTAGGGAGAAGTTCCTGTCAGTGCTGTGAGGGACAGATTATTGTTCTAAAATCATCTCATACTGCAGTAGGGACAGGTTCCTGGCGGTGCATTGAGGGACAGTTTAGCGTTGTAAAATCACCTCATACTGGTGATAGGAGAGGTTCCTGTCATTCTAAAATCATCTCATACTGCAGTAGTGACAGGTTCCTGTCTGTGCTGTGAGGGACAGATTATCGTTCTAAAATAATCTCATACTGTTGTAGTGAGAGGTTCCTCTCGGTGCTGTGAGGGACAGATTATCATTCTAAAGTCATCTCATACTGGTGTAGGGAGAGGTTCATGTCGGTGCTGTGAGGGACAGATTATTGTTCTAAAATCATCTCATACTGCAGTAGGAACAGGTTCCTGGTGGTACTGTGAGGGACAGATTAGCGTTCTAAAATCATCTCATAATGGAGTAGGAAGAGGTTAATGTTGGTGCTGTGAGGGACGGATTATCGTTCTAAAATAATCTCATACTGGTGTAGGGAGAGATTCCTGTCAGTGCTGTGAGGGACAGATTATCGTTCTAAAATCATCTCATACTGGAGTAGGGAGAGGTTCCTGTACTTGCTGTGAGTGACAGGTTATCGTTCTAAAATCATCTCATACTGAAGTAGGGACAGGTTCCTGGTGGTGCTTTGAGGGACAGATTAGCATTCTAAAATCATCTCATACTGGTGTATGGAGAGGTTCCTGTCGGTGCTGTGAGGGACAGATTATCGTTCTAAAATCATCTCATACTGGAGTAGGGAGAGGTTTCTGTCGTTGCTGTGAAGGACAGATTATCGTTCTAAAATTATCTCATACTGAAGTAGGGACAGGTTCCTGGTGGTGCTGTGAAGGACAGATTATCGTTCTAAAATAATCTCATACTGGTGTAGTGAGAGGTTTCTCTCGGTGCTGTGAGGGACAGATTATCATTCTAAAGTCATCTCATACTGGTGTAGGGCGTGGTTCATGTCGGTGCTGTGAGGGACAGATTATGTTCTAAAAAACATCTCATACTGCAGTAGGGAAAGGTACCTGGTGGTGCTGTGAGGGACAGATTAGTGTTCTAAAACCATCTCACACTGCAGTAGGGACAGGTTCCTGGCGGTGCTATGAGGGACTGATTAGCATTCTAAAACCATCTCATACTGGAGTATGGAGAGGTTCCTGTCGGTGCTGTGAGGGAAAGATTATTGTTCTAAATCATCTTATACTGCAGTAGGGACAGGTTCCTGGTGGTGCTGTGAGGGACAGATTAGTGTTCTAAAATCATCTCATACTGGAGCAGGGAGAGGTTCCTGTCGATGCTGTGAGGGACAGATTATCGCTCTAAAATCATCTCATACTGGAGTAGGGAGAGATTCCTGTCGGTGCCGTGAGGGACAGATTATTGTTCTAAAATCATCTCATACTGCAGTAGGGACAGGTTCCTGTCGGTGCTGTGAGGGACAGATTATTGTTCTAAAATCATCTCATACTGGAGTAGGGAGAGGTTCCTGTCAGTGCTGTGAGGGACAGATTATCATTCTAAAATCATCTTATACTGCAGTAGGGACAGGTTCCTGATGGTGCTGTGAGGGACAGTTTAGCAGTCTAAAATCATCTCATACTGGAGTAGGGAAATGTTCCTGTCTGTGTTGTGAGGGACAAATTATCATTCTAAAATCATCTCATACTGCAGTAGGGACAGGTTGTTGTCGGTGCTGTGAGGGACAGATTATCGTTCTAAAATCATCTCATACTGCAGTAGGGACAGTTTCCTGTCGGTGTTGGGAGGGACAGATTAGCATTCTAAAATCATCTCATACTGGTGTAGGGAGAGGTTCCTCTTGGTGCTGTGAGGGACAGATTATCATTCTAAAATCATCTCATATTGCAGTAGGGGCAGGTTCCTAGCGTTGCTGTGAGGGACAGATTAGCATTCTAAACTCATCTCATACTAGAGTAGGGAGAAATTCCTGTCAGTGCTGCGAGGGACAGATTATCGTTCTAAAATCATCTCATACTGAAGTAGAGACAGGTTCCTGGCGGTGCTGTGAGGGACAGAATAGCATTCAAAAATCATCTCATGCTAGTGTAGGGAGAGGTTTCCCTCGGTGCTGTGAGGGACAGATTATCATTCTAACGTAATCTCATAATGGTGTAGGGAGAGGTTCATGTTGGTGCTGTGAGGGACAGATTATCATTCTAAAATCATCTCATACTGCAGTAGGGAGAGGTTCCTTGTGGTGCTGTGAGGGACAGATTAGCATTCTAAAATCATCTCATACTGGAGTATGGAGAGGTTCCTTGTGGTGCTGTGAGGGACAGATTATTGTTCTAAAATTATCTCATATTGCAGTAGGGATAGGTTCCATTCGGTGATGTGAAGGACAGATTAACGTTTTAAAATCATCTCATACTGCAGTAGGGACAGGTTCCTGTCAGTGCTGTGAGGGACAGATTATCGTTCTAAAATCATCTCATACTGGAGTAGGGAGAGGTACCTGTCGGTGATGCGAGGGACAGATTATCGTTCTAAAATCATCTCATACTGCAGTAGGGACAGGTTCCTGTCGGTGCTGAGAGGGACAGATTAGCCTTCTAAAATCATCTCATACTGGTGTAGGGAGAGGTTCCTGCTGGTGCTGTGAGGGACAGATTATCGTTCTAAAATCATCTCATACTGCAGTAGGGAAAGGTTCCTGGCGGTGCTGTGAGGGACAGTTTAGAGTTGTAAAATCCCCTCATACTGGTGATAGGAGAGGTTCCTGTCATTCTAAAATCATCTCATACTGAAGTAGGGACAGGTTCCTGGCGGTGCTGAGAGGGACAGATTATCATTCTAAAATCATCTCATAGTGCAGTAGGCACAGGTTCCTGTCGGTGCTGTGAGGGACAGATTATCGTTCTAAAATTATCTCATAGTGAAGTAGTGACAGGTTCCTGGCAGTGCTGTGAGGCACACATTAGCGTTCTAAAATCATCTCATACTGGTGTAGGGAGAGGTTCCTCTCGGTGCTGTGAGGGACAGATTATCATTCTAAAGTCATCTCATACTGGTGTAGGGAGTGGTTCATGTCGGTGCTGTGAGGGACAGATTATCGTTCTAAAAACATCTCATATTGCAGTACGGACAGGTTTCTGGTGGTGCTGTGAGAGAAAGATTAGCGTTCTAAAATCATCTCATACTGGTGTAGGGAGAGGATCCTGTTGGTGCTGTGAGGTACAGATTATCGTTCTAAAATCATCTCATACTGCAGTAGGGACAGATTCATGTCAGTGCTGTGAGGGACAGATTATCGTTCTAAAATCATCTCATACTGCAGTAAGGTCAGGTTCCGGTCGGTGCTCTGAGGGACAGATTATCCTTCTAAAATCATTGCATGCTGGTGTAGGGAGAGGTTCCTGTTGGTGCTGTGAGGGACAGATTATCGTTCTAAAATCATCTCATACTGCAGTAGGGACAGCATCCTGTCGGTGCTGTGAGGGACAGATTATCCTTCTAAAATCATCTCATACTGCAGAAGGGTCAGGTTCCGGTCTGTGCTGTGAGGGACACATTATCCTTCTAAAATCATCTCATGCTGGTGTAGGGAGAGGTTCCTGTTGGTGCTTTGAGAGACAGATTATCATTCTAAAATCATCTCATAATGGAGTAGGGAGGGGTTTCTGTAGATGCTGTGAGGGACAGATTACCGTTCTAAAATCATCTCATACTGAAATAGGGACAGGTTCCTGGCGGTGCTGTGAGGGACAGATTAGCATTCTAAAATCATCTCATACTGGTGTAGGGACAGGTACCTGGTGGTGCTGTGAGGGACAGATTATCATCTAAAGTCATCTCATACTGGTGTAGGGAGAGGTTCATGTCGGTGCAGTGAGGGACAGATTATCGTTCTAAAATCATCTCATACTGCAGTAGGGACAGGTACCCGGTGGTGCTGTGAGGGACAGATTAGCGTTCTAAAATCATCTCATACTGGAGAAGGGAGAGGTTCCTGTCGGTGCTGTGAGGACAGATTATTGTTCTAAAATCATATCATACTGGTGTAGGGAGAGGTTCCTGTTGGTGCTGTGAGGGACAGATTATTGTTCTAAAATCATCTCATACTGCAGTAGGGACAGGTTCCTGGTAGTGCTGTGAGGGACAGATTAGCGTTCTAAAATCATCTCATACTGGAGAAGGGAGAGGTTCCTGTTGGTACTGTGAGGGACAGATTATCGTTCTAAAATCATCTCATACTGGAGAAGGGAGAGGTTCCTGTCGGTGCTGTAATTGACAGATGATTGTTCTAAAACCATCTCATACTGCAGTAGGGAAAGGTTTCTGGTGGTGCTGTGAGAGACAGATTAGCGTTCTAAAATCATCTCATACTGGAGTAGGGAGAGGTTCCTTTTGGTGCTGTGAGGGACAGATTATCGTTCTAAAATCATCTCATACTGCAGTAAGGACAGGTTCCTGTCGGTGCTGTGAGGGACAGGTTAGCCTTCTAAAATCATCTCATACTGCAGTAGGGTCAGGTTCCTGTCATTGCTGTGAAGGACAGATTATTGTTCTAAAATCATCTCATACTGGTGTAGGGAGATGTTCCTGTCGGTGCTGTGAGGGACAGATATCGTTCTAAAATCATCTCATACTGGAGTAGGGAGAGGTTCCTGTCGGTGCTGTGAGGGACATTTTATCGTTCTAAAATAATCTCATACTGAAGTAGGGACAGGTTTCTGGTGGTGCTATGAGGGACAGATTAGCATTCTAAAATCATCTCATATTGATGTAGGGAGAGGTTCCTCTCGGTGCTGTGAGGGACAGATTATCATTCTAAAGTCATCTCATACTGGTGTAGGGAGAGGTTCATGTTGGTGCTGTGAGGGACAGATTATTGTTCTAAAATCATCTCATATTGCAGTAGGGACAGGTTCCTGGTGGTGCTGTGAGGGACAGATTAGCGTTCTAAAATCATCTCATACTGGAGTAGGGAGAGGTACCTGTCGGTTTTGTAAGGGACAGATTATCGTTCTAAAATCATCTCATACTGAAGTAGGGACAGGTTACTGGCGGTGCTGTGAGGGACAGATTAGCGTTATAAAATCATCTCATACTGGTGTAGGAAGAGGTTCCTGTCGGTGCTGTGAGGGACAGATTATCATTCTAAAGTCATCTCATACTGGTGCAGGGAGAGGTTCATGTCGGTGCTGCGAGGGACAGATTATCGTTCTAAAATCATCTCATACTGCAGTAGGGACAGGTTCCTTGTGGTGCTGTGAGGGACAGATTAGCGTTCTAAAATCATCTCATACTAGAGTAGGGAGAGGTTCCTGTCGGTGCTGTGAGGGACAGATTAATGTTCTAAAATCATCTCATACTGGAGTAGGGAGAGGTTCCTGTCGGTGCTGTGAGTGACAGATTATTGTTCTAAAATGATCTCATACTGCAGTAGGGTCAGGTTCCTGTCGGGGATGTGAGGGACAGATTAACATTTTAAAATCATATCATACTGCAGTAGGGACAGGTTCCTGTCGGTGCTATGAGGGAACGATTATCGTTCTAAATTCATCTAATACTGGAGTAGGTAGAGGTTCCTGTCGGTGCTGTGAGGGACAGATGATCATTCTAAAATCATCTCATACTGCAGTAGGGACAGGTTCCTGGCGGTGCTGTGAGGGACAGTTTAGCATTCTAAAATCATCTCATACTGGAGTAGGGAAAGGTTCCTATCGGCGCTGCCAGGGACAATTTATCATTCTAAAATCATCTCATACTGCAGTAGGGACAGGTTCCTGTCGGTGCTGTAAGGGACAGATTATTGTTCTAAAATCATCTCATACTGCAGTAGGGACAGGTTCCTGTCGGTGCTGTGAGGGACAGATTAGCGTTCTAAAATCATCTCATACTGGAGTAGGGATAGGTTCCTGTCGGTGCTGTGAAAGACAGATTATCGTTTTAAAATCATCTTATACTGGAGAATTGAGAGGTTCCTGTCGGTGCTGTGAGGGACAGATTATTGTTACTAAAATCATCTCATACTGCAGTAGGGAGAGGTTCCTGTCGGTGTTGTGAGGGACAGATTATCATTCAAAAATAATCTCATACTACAGTAGAGACATGTTCCTGTCGGTGCTGTGAGGGACAGATTATTGTTCTAAAATCATCTCATACTGCAGTAGGGACAGGTTCCTGTCGGTGCTATGAGGGACAGATAATCGTTTTAAAATCATCTCATACTGCAGTAGGGACAGGTATCTGTCGGTGCTGTGAGGGACAGATTAGCGTTCTAAAATCATCTCATACTGGTGTAGGGAGAGGTTCCTGTTGCTGCTGTGAGCGGTGCATTCTTTGCACAAAAAGAAAAAGTGCGTCTACGTTGCTGTTTTCAAAAAAAAGAATAATAATTCATTATTTTTTTTTGTTTAGTATTAATAAATAGTGCTACATAGTACATTTGCGTCCAGAATGAAAAGAGCGTCAAATAAGGGACATGGTCATGGCCATGGTGCTGTTGGTGCTGCTGGTGTTGGTGAAGTTCCTGTTGCAAGGAGAGGATGTGGTCGATTTGTGCCAGCTAAACGCACAAGTGAGACACCTTCCTCAGGTGCGAGTAGCTGACAGAACCTTCAACGTTATATGGTAGGCCCGAATGGTGAGGCCAGAACAAGTACAGGCGATAGTAGATTGGGTGGCTGACAATGCCTCCAGTTCCTTCACATTGTCTCCCACCCGTTCGCTTGATGAAAGCTCAGAGTTGGCACCTGAACCCCACTGGCCATCTGTCTTTCACCTCAGCCCCTTGTTTATCAGCCAAGCAGTCTGAGCCCCAAGTCATGCAGCAGTCTCTTATTGATTTTTGATGACTCTGCTGGTGTGCTTTCCATGGCCCATTCACATAGTCCTGCCCCAGAAGTGAAAGACATTGAGTGCACCGATGCCCAACCATTTCTGTTTCAGGATGAGGACATGGAGACACCACTGCAGCACGTCTGTGATGATGACGAAACACAGGTGGCAACTGCTGCAGCTTTCCACAGTGTGCAGACTGACAAGGAGGGCAGTGGTGAAGGGTGGGTGGAAGATGATGTGGAGGATGATGAGGTCCTAGACCCCACATGGAATGAAGGTCACGCGAGTGGCGTGTGCAGTTTGGAGGAAGAGGTAGTGGTCGCACAGAGGCCCCAGCACAGCAAAAGAGGAAGCAGGTTGCAAAAGCGGAGTGGCCGTCCCCTAGACAGTATGCCTGCTACTACCCACCGCACACAGGGACCTAGCACACCAAAGGCAGCTCAAAGGAGTTCCCCGGCGTGGCAGTTCTTCAGACAATGTGCTGACGACAAGACACGAGTGGTTTGCATGCTGCGCAAACAGAGCCTGAAGCCAGGCATAAATGTTCTAAACCTGAGCACAACCTGCATGACCAGGCATCTACATTCAAAGCACGAGCTGCAGTGGAATAAGCACCTCAAAATCCAAGAAAGGTCTCGGCCTCCTCCTGCTTCCTCTTCTGCTGCTGCCTCGGCCTCTTCCTCCACCTCTACACTGCCAGTGTCACTTGCCACCCAGCAAACAGACGATGTGACAGCAACGCCACCATGTCCGCCACCGTCCCCAAGCATTTCCACACAGTCCCATGGAAGCTTACAGCTCTCCATCTCCCAAACACTCTAGAGAAAGAGGAAGTACCCCCCTACCCACCCGCAATCCCTGGCCTGAATGCCAGCATTTCAAAATTCCTGGCCTTTGAAATGCTGTCTTTCCGTCTGGTGGACACAGACAGTTTCAAAAACCTGATGGCGGTGTCTGTCCCACAGTACGTGGTTCCTAGCCACCACTACTTTTCCAGGCGATCCATCCCTTCCCTTCACAAACAAGTCGGGCACAAGATCAAGTGTGCACTGCGCAACGCCATCTGTGGCAAGGTCTACATGACCACTGTTACGTGGACCAGTAGCACGGGCAGGGACACTATATCTCACTAACTGCACACTGGGCAAATGTAGTGGCGGGTGGGCCTGAGGCGGCTAGCCGTTTGGCGCATGTCCTTCCGCCACCGAGGATTGCAGCGCATTTCTCTTTGCCTCCTGTTGCCTCCTCCTCCTACTCTGCTTCCTCCTCCTCTACCACCTCTTCATCTGCTCAGCGTAACACCTTCACCACCAACTTCAGCAAATCCAGGGGGAAACGACAGCAGGCTTTTTTGAAACTCATATGTTTTGGGGATAACCCCCACAATGCGCAGCAGCTGTGGATGGGCATTGAACAACAGACCAATGAGTGGTTGTGGCCACTGAGCCTCAAGCTCGGCCTGGTGGTGTGCGATAGTGGGCAAAATCTCGTAGCAGCTCTGGGCCTAGCCGGTTTGACGCACATCCCTTGCCTGGCGCATGTGCTGAATTTGGTGGTGCAGAAATTTCTAAAAACTACCCGGATATGTCAGAGCTGCTGCAGAAAGTGCGGGCCGTATGTGCACACTTTCGGCATTCTCATCCTGCTGCTGCTCACCTGTCTGCGCTGCAGCGGAACTACGGCCTTCCAGCTCACCGCTTCCTATGCGATGTGCCCACAAGGTAAAACTCCACCTTGCACATGCTGGAGAGACTGTGCGAGCAGCAGCAGGCAATAGTGGAGTTTCAGCTGCAGCACACACGGGTCAGTCGCTCTGCGGAACAGCACCACTTCACCACCAACGAGTGGGCCTCCATGCGAGACCTGTGTACCATATTGCGGTGTTTCGAGTACTCCACCAAAATGGCCAGTGCCGATGACGCTGTTCTCAGCGTTACTATCCCACTTCTATGTCTCCTTGAAAAAACACTTTGGGCAAGGATGGAAGAGGATGTGGCACATTAGGAGGAGGAAGAGGGGTAATTTCCACGGTTATCAGGCCAGTCATTCACAAGTGGCTCGGAGGGTGGGTTCCTGCACCAGCATAGGCCAGGTAAAAAAATTTCAAGCCAGGGCACAGTTCTGGAGGATGAGGAGGACGAGGATGAGGAGGAACCGTGTTCACAGCAGGGTGGCACCCAACGCAGCTCGTGAGCATCACTGGAGCGTGGCTGGGGGGATACAGAGGACACAGATGATGCACCTCCCACAGAGGACAGCCTGTCTTTGCCTCTGGGCAGCCTGGCACACATGAGCGACTACATGCTGCAGTGCCTGCTCAATGACAGCCCAGTTGCCCACATTGTAACTTGTGCTGATTACTGGGTGGCCACCCTGCGGGATCCCCGTTACAAAGACAACGTGCCGTCCTTAATTCCCTCACTGGAGCGTGATCAGAAGATGCGTGACTACCAGCGCACGCTGGTAGACGCGCTGCTGAGAGCTTTCCCAAATGACACCGGGGGCTCAGTGGAAGCACAAGGCGAAGGCAGAGGAGGAGGAAGAGGTCACCAACGCAGCTGTGGCACCGCCAGCACCTCAGAAGGAAAGGTTAGCATGGCCGAAATGTGGAAAAGCTTTGTCAGCAGCACGCCACGACAAACAGCACCACCAGCTGATAGGCAACATCTTAGCAGGAGGCAGCATTTCAGCAACATGGTGGAACAGTATGTATGCACACGCCTACACGTACTAACTGATGGGTCTGCCCCATTCAATTTCTGGGTCTCCAAATTGGTCACATGGCCTGAGCTTTCCCTTTATGCCTTGCAGGTGCTGGCCTGCCCTGCAGTCAGTGTATTGTCTGAACGTGTGTTTAGCACGGCAGGGGGCGTTATCACAGACAAGCGCAGCCGCCTGTCCACAGCCAACATGGACAAGCTAACATTTATTAAAATGAACCAGGCATGGATCCCTCAAGACTTGTCTGTACCTTGTGCAGAATAGACATTTAGACCGGCCTCACACAGCCATTGGTATACTTGTTTTTTTTTTAATATGTCTCAATATTTTGGGGGCTACCCCAATTAGAAAAAAAAAACAAACAAAAAACAGTGTTGGCTATCTCCTCCTCCGCCGCCACTTCCACCTACTCCGCCACGGTCACTGCCTCCTCAACCTATAGGCTCCTACTCCACATCCACCTCCTCCAATTTAAATTTTTTTTTATGTGATTTTAAGTTATTTCCCTATCCACATTTGTTTGCAGGGCACTTGTCCTACTCTTACCCCCATTTTGCTTCCTTTTACAGCCCTCTAGCCCTTTCCAGGACTTTTTTAGAGCCATTTTTGTGCCCAAAAGTTCGGGTCACCATTGACTTCAATAAGGTTCGGGTTCCGGGGTCAAGTTCGGTGCCAAACCCAACAAACTCGAACATCCAGGTGTCCGCTCAACTTTAACCATCATACCATCTACCCATTGCACACAAATGCAATTTCAGTGCAATTTAATGTCATCCTTCAGGGAACTTTCTTCCTCTAATAACAAAATTCTGGTACTTTGCTTCAGTGAGCCACTTTTCAAGGCTAAGCTCACCTTAAAGAGTAACTCCACTTTTGTTGAAA
This sequence comes from Glandirana rugosa, assembly GCA_018402905.1. NCBI lineage: Eukaryota > Metazoa > Chordata > Amphibia > Anura > Ranidae > Glandirana > Glandirana rugosa. The sequence continues at coordinate 333,923 of BLSH010058238.1, forward strand.
AAAATATCCCCTCTGGGTGATCAATATACAATGCAAGGATTTTAACAAACTTTGCTGCACATTCCTATTCTGAAGGTAAAGCTGTTTGTTCTTTGAACTTATTATGAATGGGAGGTTCTGGTTCATGGCTGGTTCATTATAATCAGCTGGTGCACTCTTCATGTTCTAATGAAAATTGCTGCAGTGTCTGAATTACTTTAGATGTATTTAAAGCGTAACTCCACTTTTGTTGAGAAAAAAAAAAACAGTCTCCTTTGGGAGATCTATGTACATTGCAAGTATTTTAACAAACTTTGTTGCAAATTCCTCCCTTTTGTTATTCTGAAGAAATCATGGGTGTTTCTCTGTGCTCGTGTGGGAAAGTGAGTCTAATGGGAGTGGTTTCATAATTATCAATCAGCTGTGCGCCCACAGGACACTACTGAGGAAAGCTGCTGGGCGCGCATCCCTTTAGACATGTTCCTATTGGGAGCATCTCACCAAAAATTAGATTTTTGTTCAAGGTTATGCCTGAAATCTGACTTTTATCTTAGAGTAGACTTCTGGGAAAATCAGTGAGCAAATCACACAAGCAGAAAATTATGTTTCTGGGGTATTCTGTACACTCTGTGTACAGAATACCTCCAGGTAGCCATATTGCATTGCATTTTCAGAAAAATACAGTGGCTATAGATTGAAAAGGAAAGGTCATTTTTAATAACATTCAGTTACAATATGACCTGTGTCGCAATTGTATACAATATATTATTTTTTCTTTATTTTACCCTTTAAGCCTTGAGGAATATCTCATGAAAACTAAACTTTCTGTTGCAGAGGATGCCTAAAATTTGATTTGCATCTTAGTGTGAACTTTTGGGAAAATCAGTGAACACTAACTTATAGCAGCTAGAGCCTGAAAAGGAATTGTAATTTTAATAACATTTAATAAGAATATGGCTTGCTCATCAATTGTATAGGCTATATTCCTTTTTTATTTGCTTTATTTTTTTCCACGAAAGTGGAGTAACCCTTCAAGTGCTCTGTAAGCTATAGGTATTACATTTTTTAGAAAGCAGTATTGGATGGAGGCATTCTCTTATAGGAAAAAAGCAGAACTAATTCTGACCAATATACAATATGTGCAAGTAATTTTTTTTTTTTTAATCAGAAACGGAGTTTATTCAAAAGCTGCAGGACATAGAAAGCTTACATACATCATATTCATTACAATCTGTCATATTGAAGTAATGCAGACAAAGCAGTAAGGCTCAGCATCTATCAGTTACACTTAACCACATTCAGGTGTTGACATCTTGATAATATATAGTACCAGCTCGGCTGATATACGGCCGTGTTCATGTGGGGCTCCTATAGTGGGCCCTCCCAGGTCGCCCAGACATGGTCATGTAGTTCATAAGCTTCTATATTTTTCAGAAACAAACAGTGCCTAGGATTTATTATGTCTCCTGTCTAATCACCTTACTCATCGTGGCATGTATCAGAGCTGGATAGTCATCTGTCCCATATTTTAGAGTATTTGAGGGGACAACCCCGATGTTCGTATATGATCTTCTTGTAGGGCAGAGTAGCATTTATCTTCCTCATCCAGCCTCCAGCATTGGAGGGGGGGGGGGGGGTCGGCTGCATCCAGACCTGGGCTATGGTTTTTCTAGCAAGAAAGAGTGTTTCCCTAAGGAATGTTGCAGTGTATTTATCAGTATCAATGTCTGGTAACAGACCAAGGAGGCATAGTTTTGGGTCCAGAGTGGCCAGGGATCCCATGTCATCATGGAGGAAACGTGTGATTTGGAGCCAGAAGGTTTGAATATTGGGACAGGACCATATCATATGGTAAAATGTACCTGCTGCAGCATCACAGCGGGGGGCACAGTGGGTTCCTGTCCGGTCGGTATCTAGCAAGTCTTCGTGGGGTGAGGTGGTCTCTGTACATAATGTACAGTTGCGTAAGATGGTCGGGTATCCTAGGAGACACCAGTCTTACACCCTCCATGATCGCATCCCAGTCCTGGTTGCCTATGTTGCTTAGGTCTGTTTCCCATTTTGCTTTGGTTCTATATGCCAGGGCAGTAGCAGTGGAGAGGCGTATGGCCATCTAAAGATTTGAAATCAGCTTTGTGGATTCAACCCCCTATATAATGTTTATTACATCAGGGGTGGATAACTGGGGGCATTCGTTAGTGAACTGAGTCGTGAGAGCGTGTCGTAGTTGGAGGCTATTGGAAAGTGTAAAGTCTTCTTTAAGCGCCTGGTAGGGTTAAGGTCCACTGGGGGTTAATACTTGGTGCAAGTAAAGGATTCCTTGATCTATCCATATCTTGGGGTCTGGGATGGTGAGTAGTTCGTTGTTTTGACAATCCTGCCCCAAACATATTGGTGGTGGGAGGTCATGTCTCTATTGGACCTGGGACGTGGGAGGTGTGTAACATTTCGTAGAATTACCTGCAGAGGGGTGTACAATGGGTGGTTAGACTTGTGACTGACTAGTGACTGGTATCGGGAAAGATATGATTTCAGGTGGTGATAGAAGTGGGAAGCCTGGGAGGCTAAATAGTAGGCTTGAAAGTCTGGAAGAGCATTTCCCCCCCATGTTTTTGGGATTCTTCAGGACCTGCCAGGAGAGCTTGTGTGTCAGTGATCCCCAGATAAAGGAGTTAAGTATGGAATCTATAGTCTTAAAGAATTTTGGGAGTATAGGAAGGGGAGCATGCCACATCATATATAGTATTTTGGGTAAGATTATCATTTTTATGAGGTTAATATGGCCAGTTACGCCCAGTGGGAGCCTGGCCCAGGTTTTAGTCTTGGCTTAAAGCAGGGTATATAAGGGTTCTAAGTTATGTATAATACAGTCAGATAGGGATCTAGTGACTAGCACACCCAAGTATTTAATGGACAAAACTCTCCATAGTGGGAGCAGGGGGATAATCCAAAGAGGGGAAAAATGATCAAAGGGCAGGATCTGGGACTTATCCCAGTTTACCCGCAGGCCGGAATGTCGCCCCGTGGCTTCTATGGTGGATAACGCTTCTGCAAGAGAGTGTTGGGAATCCGCTAAGTATAGGACCATGTCATTAGCGTAAAGACCCACCTTGTCCTCAAAATTCCCAACTCTCAGGCCCTCAATTTTCTCATTGGCTCTTATAGCGATGGCCAGTGGTTCCACCGCCAGAGCGTAGAGTAGGGGGAGAAAGGGGGCAACCCTGGTGGGTGCTTCTCCCTAAGGGGAAACTGTCCGATAACCACCTGTTTGCCAGCACTCGGGCTCTGGGGGATTGGTAGAGTAACTAAACCCATTTTACAAAGTTTGGGCCGAAGCCAAATCTCCGCAAACAGGTCCACAGAAACTCCCACTCCACAGAGTCGAACGCCTTAGCAGCCTCTAGTGTCACTATCACTCTGGACCCTATATTATCATGGGTAGCCTGAATGTTCTGAAAAAGTTGTCTAATATTCATTGCTGCGATTTTGCCCGGCATAAGTCCAGTTTGATCGGTATGGATCAATAATAGGATCACCTGGTTGAGGCGAGACGCCAGTACTTTGGCTAAAATCTTTACGTCAACCTGGAGTAGCGGAATCGGTCTATATGACTCCGGGGAGTGGGGATCTTTCCCTGGCTTCGGGATTACAATTATTTTTGCCTCCTGCATGGAGGGAGGTAAGGTTTCCATGTCAAATATGTCCTGGTATATAAGTGTCAACTTATCCACCAGTACATCTGCATATGTTGCGAAAAACTTAAGGGGTAGGCCATCTGTTCCAGGGGCTTTAGACTTGGCTAGTTGTGAAATTGCTGTGGAGATGTTGTCTGATGTGATGGGGGCTTCCAGGAGGTTCACTTGGGCCTCCGAAAGCTGCAGGAGGGGTATATCCTGTAGGTATTCTTTAGTTTGTAAAGGGGTATGTGTACATCGGGAGGTGTATAAGTCGGCGTAGTATCGTCAGAATTCTCTGGCTACCTGTTGGGGGGTAGTGACCTGCTCCCCCTCGGGGGTGGCCAAAGATACCACTACTGGGGGCGCTGCGTCTAGATTGGCCAGGTATGCCTGCAGTTTCCCTGCACATTCACCGTGCTCAAACACTCGTTGCTTGGTAAAGAAAAGATGTTGTTTGGCTCTCTCTATGTGTAAGTGTGCTACCGTACGGGCGTGGGTTTTAAGGTTGTCACTATTATGAGTGGAGGGGGGTTTTGTGAAGGTGTTCTCAAGTTGTTGAAGGTGATCAGTGGCTTGTTGTAACACCAGTTTGGAGTTGGATTTGTGTCTATTAATACGTGTAGAGAGTGTTAGACGGGCATGTCATTTAAAGGCTTCCCATGTCGCACCCGTAGTGGAGGATCCTAGGTTTGCTTGGAGGAAGAACTGAAAGTCACTGGATATGTCGGAGTGGGCCTCCAATACTGATAGCCAGTAGGAATTCAGTTGCCACTGCATCTCCGGGCGGTCTGCAAATAGTTGCAGGGTTATCCAATAGGGGGCATGATCTGATAGGTGTCTAGATGTGAAGCCCACTGTCATGAGTTTAGATAGGAGTGCTGGGGATAGGAAAATAAGATCTATTCTAGACATCGTATTGTGAGTGGTGGAGAAACAGGAAAATTATTTAGCGGTACGATATTTATACAGCCTAAAAATTATACGGATCTAGTGGGGGTTGCGGACAGTGCCCCATTTCCAGCTGTATTGAGTCGGTCAAGTGCAGGGGTTAACACCATGTTGAAATCCCCTAAACATATCACCAGAACGGTCCGATAAAGAGCGACAAAAGCTAGACCCTCTTTTATAACCGTTGCACAATACGGAGGGGGGATATAGCATTTTCAATATCAAAATGGGAAAGCCTCTAATCCTAGCAGATATAAACACATATTGACCCTGGAGATCCATCTGTAATGAGATCAATTCAAACGGGACACTCTTACTGACCAGCACCGAGACGCCCTTGGAGTATTGCGAATGAGTTGAACAAAAACCCATCCTATCCAGGGCCGCCTCAGTGCCGTCTGCAAAATGCCCATAATGTGTGTTTCCACAAGGGCTGTAATATCAGCTTTTTGGGCCTTAAGGGATGACAGTAGAGCCGTTCGTTTAATTTTGTCCCTGGGGCCTCTGACGTTCCACGTCAATATTTTAACAGACCCCATTGAGGAGGCGGAGGGAATAGTAATTGTGGTATAATAGTGTACAGATGGATGCACAGGGTGTCGACAGGCCTACATATTACTCCATCACAGCAGGTAACACATATATCATAGGACATAGCAGAGGGTACTAGATTATATGACATTCTATGTGGTTCTGACAGCTTTACTTAGCATAATAGAAACAACTTAAGTGGACTAACGTGTCCAACATGTGCAACAATAACTCTCCCATCCAGCTCGGCATCCATCCAACTTGATGCGAGAATATTTCCCAAAACATAGAAGTTAGTTATGGTCTTTAAAGTGTATTAAGATGCAGCTTACAGTGTGATATGCCCTCAGGCTCAGGATTCATCTAGGAGGGGTTCAGGCCGGGCCTGCTCTCCGTTCTATCCATTCCAGCGCGGAATCCGGGGTGTCAAAAAACTGGGCTCTGCCATCCACTTCCACTCTTAGTCAGGCCGGGTACAGCATGGCATATTTTAGGTGCAGCACCCGGAGCCTCTTCTTGACCTCCTGGAACTGTGCACATTGCTTTTGTACCTCATTTGAGAAGTTGGGGAACACTGCGACATGGACATTGGTGTAGAAAATATTTCCTTTCTCCCGCGTCAGCCTCAGGATAGTGTCCCGGTCTTTAAAGTTCAAAAACTTGGCTATAAAGGTACAGGGGGGGTTCCTTGTGGCGGTGGTTTGGTCGGGATGCGGTAAGCTCGTTCCACTGCAAACATGACAGAAAAGGCCTCACGGCCAAAGGTCATAATTAGGAGCTGCTCGAGGAACCCTGTCGGATCTTTACCTTTAGCTGCTTCTAGTAGACCAATAAAGTGGAAATGTATCTTCGCAGGGGATTCTCCACGTTGTCCTGTTTGCTGGCTATCTGCTGTATGCGGCGCTGCATTTCCTCGGTGTCATGCTGGAGAGGATGCAAAATATCTTCCGCAGCACCGATCCGGGCCTCCGTCTCTGTGACCCGGTGCCGTAGTGCAGAGAGGTCCTGGCGGATCAGGAATATGTCTATTTTGACCACCTCTATCTTTGCTGTCAGGGTCCCCTGACTCTGTGCTATGGCGTCCAACGCTCTGAGTTCCAAGGCTGAGGGCACCACTTCCGGAGAGGTGTCGGCGCCATTTTCGGCCTGCCGGTCCTTGTCTGATAGTTTATATTTAGCAAGCTTAGTAGCGGCGTCTTTAGCGGTTTTTGGGGGCAACATGTGCCCTGAATGTGCGGGTACATCCTTGAGAGGTTGGGATGTCGAAGGAAGCCGATATAGATGTAGGATTAGCTTCTCAGGAGTTTAGAGGACTGGAGCTTTCACAGCACACGTCCTTTCACATCGCGCTCCAGGCCATGCCCCCATGTGCAAGTCATTTTTAGTACCATCGTGGCACCATGAGAGCTATGCAAAGCTCTGGGATAGAGAAGTCATATGGGACAGAGAATGCAAGTACCAAATTCAATTCAGAAAACTGAGTGGTTTATAAATTGAACCAGAAAGGTGGTTTTAATAACAGTAAATAACAATATGGCTTGTGGAGGAATTGTATTGTATATGCTATATAATCCTTTTTTTTATTTGCTATATTTTTTTCACAAAAGTGCTGTTACCCTTTAAGCACTTTCCTTCCTATTGTGCAAGCTTCACAAAAAAAGGAGTTCCTTGGGGGGGGGTATCTGTACTATTCTGGCATTTTATTTGATATATTTTAGATTTAGAACATAAAGTAAAATAAACTTTTTGAATCTTTTTTTATGCAAAAACAGTCTTTATTGCATACCACAAAAATAAAGTTCTATCTGTCTCAAAAATTATATTAAATTCACCTGGTTACAGCTTTGCATAACCGAGTAATTGTCAGTCAAATTATCACAGCATTGAAAACTGAAAAATGACTTGGAAAGGAAGGGTTTGTAATACGTTGGCTTTGAAGTGATTAATAAGTGGATCTTGATTTTTAGGGGCAATGTCAGCATTAACTGCAGCTCACTGAAACAATACTACAACTCACAGTTGTACAACTGCAATTTTGTATTAGCAGTGGACTAATTAATGTAACAAGGTATCAGTGAGATGTGGTAAGCCTGCTGAAAGAAAAATCAGTAGATCAGATACACACTTCAGGATCACACAATGCTATTATAACACAATTTTATTTCCAGAAAATAACACAGAACATTGTGTTATGTATTCTAAGATTTGTCTTTTTCTAAATACTGAAAAGCTAAATGTGTGAAAATGTGTAATTCAAAATCAATGCGCAACAGTATATGAACAGTAAATACCAGATTTTATACATTTTTTTCAGCATTTTATGAGGTGTCCTTTGGATGAATCATGCACCATGCCCTTTGGCTAAAAGGGAATACTTTGGTTATCTGGTGAGAAATTATTTACAGTGACATTAACTGTTGTGACAGTCTGCAACAGATTATATTCAAACACATTATTTGATATGACAAGCAGTGAGAGATTACCTAAAAGGATATAGTAATCAGTATAACAGCCAGTGCCGGATGATATGTAGTCACATTAGTTAGCATGGTAGTCATTGAGAAATTATGTACAGTGACAGTTGTTGTGACTAGAGTTGAGCGAACACCTGGACGTTCGGGTTCGGAGGGTCCGAACAAACTTTAGGAAAAAGTCTGGGTTCGGCACCGAATGTTGCCCAAACTTTATCCTGGACCTCGAACCCCATTGAAGTCAAAGGGGACCCAAACTTTTAGGCACAAAAATGGCTGTAACAAAGTCCTGGCAAGTGCTAGAGGGCTGCAAAAGGAAGGAAAATGGGGACAGGGAAAATAAATTAAAATCAAAAAAAAAAAATGGGAAGGGGGGGTGGATGTGGAGTAGGAGCCTAGAGGATTACTAGGCCATGACCGTGGCAGTGTAGGTGGAAGTGGTGGTGGACGAGGAGGAGGAGGAGGTAGCCAACACTTTTTTTTTTTTCTTTGTTTATACTTGGTGTAGCCCCCAAAATTTTGAAGACTATTCAAAAAAACAAGTATACGAATTGCTGTGTGAGTCTGGTCTAAATATTTATTCTGCACAAGGTAGAGACAAGTCTTCTGGGATCCATGCCTGGTTCATTTTAATAAAGGTTAGCTTGTCCACGTTGGCTGTGGACAGGCGGCTGCGCTTGTCTGTGATAACGCCCCCTGCCATGCTAAACACACGTTCAGACAATACACTGGCTGCAGGGCAGGCCAGCACCTCCAAGGCATAAAGGGTAAGCTCAGGCCATGTGGTCAATTTGGAGACCCAGAAGTTGAATGGGGCAGACCCATCAGTCAGTACGTGTAGGCGTGTGCACACATACTCTTGCACCATGTTGCTGAAATGCTGCCTCCTGCTAAGACATTGTCTATCGGCTGGTGGTGCTGTTTGTTGTGGCGGGCTGCTGACAAAGCTTTGCCACATTTCAGCCATGCTAACCCTGCCTTCTGAGGTGCTGGCGGTGGCACAGCTGCGTTGGTGGCCTCTTCCTCCTCCTCTGCCTTCACCTTGTGCTTCCACTGAGCCACCGGTGTCATTTGGGAATGCCCTCAGCAGCGCCTCTACCAGCGTGCACTTGTAGTCGCGCATCTTCCTCTCACGCTCCAGTGAGGGATTTAAGGACGGCACATTGTCCTTGTAATGGGGATCCAGCAGGGTGGCCACCCAGGAATCAGAAGAAGTTACAATGTGGGCAACTCGGCTGTCGTTGCGCAGGCACTGCAGCATGTAGTCGGCCATGTGTGCCAGGCTGCCCAGAGGCAAAGACAAACTGTCCTCTGTGGGAGGTATATCATCTGTGTCCTCTGTATCCCCCCAGCCACGCTCCAGTGATGCCCACGAGCTGCGTTGGGTGCCACCCTGCTGCGATTCCTCTTCCTCCTCCTTTTCATCTTCCTCGTCCTCCTCGTCCTCCAGAATGTGCCCTGGCTTGAATATTTTTGACCTGGCCTATGCTGGTGCAGGAACCCACCCTCCAAGCCACTTGCGAATGACTGGCCTGATAACCATGGAAATGACCCCTCTTCCTCCTCCTCATCCTCCTGTGCCACATCCTCTTCCATCATGGCCCGAAGTGTTTTTTCAAGGAGACATAGAAGTGGGATAGTAATGCTGAGAACAGCGTCATCGGCACTGGCCATGTTGGTGGAGTACTCAAAACACCGCAATATGCTACACAGGTCTCGCATGGAGGCCCACTCAATGGTGGTGAAGTGTCGCTGTTCCGCAGAGTGACTGACCCGTGCGTGCTGCGACTGAATCTCCACTATTGCCTACTGCTGCTCGCACAGTCTCTCCAGTATGTGCAAGGTGGAGTTCCACCTTGTGGGCACATTGCATATGAGGCGGTGAGTGGGAAGGCCGAAGTTCCGCTGCAGCGCAGTAGGGCGAGCAGCAGCAGGGTGAGAACGCCAAAAGTGCGCACAGACGGCCCGCACTTTATGCAGCAGCTCTGACATATCCGGGTAGTTTTTTAGAAAATTCTGTACCACCAAATTTACTGTCGTCCGACAAAATTTTGACTATACAAACCCCCTATTTGGGGTGTGACGCGTCCTCGACACCTACCCGTAACTTGTTGTCTAGTTACTCACCAACAACGGTGACTCAGAGTTCGGGTCGGACCACCAAACGCTGTTACCGGCGTTAGAGCATCGCCGAGACCCGGCTCGGCCAAACTGCGTGTAGGGAACGGACCGCGTACACGACTTAAACCACCATGTCTTAAAAGATTTTTTGATGGGCCTATACAGTCTCGACGACGTATTTCACGCCCGGCAGACACGCGTGAAAACCGCAAGAGTGGGACGACGACGAGCGGGATGACGCGAC
>BLSH010058238.1:344946-363055 GCA_018402905.1 Glandirana rugosa
CAGACGGAATGACAGCATTTCAAAGGCCAGGAATTTTGAAATGCTGGCATTCAGGTCCAGGGATCGTGGGTGGGTAGGGGGGTACTTCCTCTTTCTCTCCAGTGTTTGGGAGATGGACAGCTGTAAGCTTCCATGGGACCATGTGGAAATGCTTGGGGATGGTGGCGGACATGGTGGCGTTGCTGTCATATCATCTGTTTGCTGGGTGGCAGGTGACACTGTCACTGTAGAGGTGGAGGAAGAGGCCGAGGCAGCAGCAGAAGAGGAAGCAGGAGGAGGCCGAGACCTTTCTTGGATTTTGAGGTAATTATTCCAATGCAGCTTTTGCCTTGAATTTAGATGCCTGGTCATGGGGGTTGTGCTCAGGTTGAGAACATTTATGCCCTGGCTCAGGCTATCATTGCACAGCTTGCAAACCACTCGTGTCTTGTCGTCAACACATTGTCTGAAGATCTGCCACACGGGGGAACGCCTTTGAGCTGCCTTTGGTGTATTAGGTTCCTGGGTGCAGTGGGTAGTAGCAGGCCTACTGTCTAGGGGACGCTCGCTCCGCTTTTGCAACCTGCTTCCTCTTTTGCGGTGCTGGTGCCTCTGTTCGACCACCACCTCTTCCTCCAAACTGCACACGTCACTCGCATGACCCTCATTCCATGTGGGGTCTAGGACCTCATCATCCTCCACATCATCTTCGCACACTGAGGCAAGCTGCAGCAGTTGGCACCTGTGTTCCGTCATCATCAGAGATGTGCTGCGCTGGTGTTTCCATGTCCTCATCCTGCAACAGAAGTGGTTGGGCATCGGCGCACTCAATCTCTTCCACTTCTGGGGCAGCGCTATATGGATGGCCCACGGAAAGAACACCAGGAGAGTCATCAAAAAGCATAAGAGTCTCTTGCAGGACTTGGGGCTCGGACTGCTTGGCTAATTTAGGGGGGCTGAGGTGAAAGACAGATGGGCATGGGGTTCAGGTGCCAACTCTGAGCTTTCATCAAGGGACCGGGAGGGAGACAATGTGAAGGAACTGGAGGCATTGTCAGCCACCCAATCTACTATCGCCTGTACTTGTTCTGGCCTCACCAATCGTTGAGGGGCATTCTGGCATACCATATACCGAAAGTTCTGTTGGCTACCTGAGGAAGGTGTTTCCCTTGTGCGTGTAACTGGCACACCTCGACCACGTCCTCTCCTTCCAACAGAGGGTTCACCAACACCACCAACACCACCAACACCAGCAGCACCAGCATCACCATGACCACGTCCCTTATTTGCTCTCCTCATTGTGCCCGCAAATGTACTATGTAGCCCTATGTAAGTACTTATTAATACCAATTAATGCCTTTTTTTTTTTTTTTTGAAAACACCAACGTAGCCGGACTTTTTATTTTGGTGCAAGAAATGCACGGTTCACACCAACAGCTGGAAGCTCTCCCTTTAGAACTAGGAGATGATTTTTGAACAATAATGTGTCACTTACAGCAACAGCTAGAACCTCTCCCTTTAGAACTAGGAGGTGATTTTTGAACAATAATGTGTCATTTACAGCAACAGCTGGAAGCTCTCCCTTTAGAACTAGGAGATGATTTTTGAACAATAATGTGTCACTTATAGCAACAGCTGGAACCTGGCCCTATAGGAGTAGGCAATGATTTTTGAACAATAATCTGTCCCTCTAAGCAGAAGCCTCTACCTAGTGCAGTCAGATCGTTGTGTAATGCAGGGTTTGATCTGCAATCTGTCACTCAAAGCAGCAGTATGTGAAATCTCAAATTACTCTCAAATTACTCCCACAATCTGATCGTTGTGTACGATCCCACAATCTGATCATTGTGTACGATCCCACAATCTGATCGTTGTGTACGATCGTAACGATCGTTGTGTTAGGCAGGGTTTGATCTGCAATCTGTCACTCAAAGCAGCAGTATGTGAAATCTCGATTCTCAAATTTCTGCAATCTGTCCCTCAGAGCAACAGTAGTAGTAATCTCAGGATGCCGAATCAGATGTTAAAATGTCTGCAATCTGTCCCTCACGAAAACACTGGCAGCTTCCTCTCCCTATACTATTCAGAGTCTCAGAGAGCATGTGACTGCAGCATCAAGTGACTCCAGCTTATATAGAGGCTGGGTCACATGATGCACTCGCCAATCACAGCCATGCCATTAGTAGGCATGGCTGTGATGGCTTCTAAGGGCAAACCAGTGAAACGCTTGTTGATTGGCTGCCCTGCAGCTATTCAACATGCGTGATCAACTACCAGAACCCAGAACCCGAACCCGAACCCGAATGTTTTTTGAAATATCCGTGTTCGGGTCCGGTTCCCGGACACCCCAAAGTTCGGTACGGACCCGAACGTTACAGTCCGGGTTCGCTCAACACTAGTTGTGACAATCAGCATCAGATTAAATGCAATGATGGTGTAAAAGTTGATAGCTTTCAATTTGCCCCACTGTGTAGGTGTACAGTTGGTTAAAATGGTTCCAAAGTTAAAACACATTTCACTTTAATGCATTCTCTGCATTAAGGTTAAAAGTGTTTTGGCATTTGCTGTGTGCCCCCCCCCCCAAATACTTGAGTCCTAAATTCCTAAATCCAGCAGTGTGCCTGTTTGTCAGTCTCCTCTCCTCTCTCCCTTCTCTTACAGGCTTTGTTGAGAACAGAGGGAGTCCTGCTGCTGTTAGTCAAAGCTTGTGAGTACAGAGCAGAGACAGACACACACAACCCGAGTCAGGATTGAACCTGCATGAGTACCCCATAGCAGGAGGATTGCTATAGGGGCACTTGGAGAAGAGGAGGAGCCTAAAGTGCTGGCAGGGGACCCCAGAAGAGGAGGTTCTGGGCCACTCTGTGCAATACAATTGCACAGAGAAGGTAAGAATAACAATTTTTAAAAATGCCTTTACACATTCTTTAAGGTATTCCAGCATGTTTTAAAGAAATATTTAGAAGGAAATCTCTCCAATGTGAAGAGAAATCATCAGTCAGTGGCTCCTGGAAAAAATGTCCCCTGACCTGCTGTTGCTGTTACTACTCATCACTTTCTGTCTCAGTTGTCATGATCTGCAGGTGAACAGCTTACCTCAAGCTGACTCAGGCATAGAAGTAGATATTTGCGCTGGTATAACCACTTTCTCTGAGGATGACGTCTAAAAGATAGCTGGCTTTCCACCAAGGACCCCCTCATGAAAGTTTGAACTTAGCTGAAAGCTGTCCCCAGATTGCCCAACAGGTACACACACTTGTGGATAGGTACCTGGAGTTTGGAATAAAATGATGTCAGTAGAACTTTTACTAAGGACACATATATTTTATCACACATAACTTTATATAGCAATATTAAATGTCAAATTTAGATGTTATAAAAAAAAATTGCAATTTATAACCTCAGAATGCTTTAACCAGGTTTACCACCAGCATTTGTTTCAATCTTTTATTACATTATAATATACACAAAGACACTTATGTATGTCTCTGTGTGATTGTTAAGTCAGAATTACAAATCAGAGAGAGTGTTGACTATATCTTGGGTTTCAAGCCATGTAAATCATATTTTATCTTTTTTTTTTATAAATTATCCTCCTGTATATGTACATTTTTAGAATATAATCAGTTTAATAACATCTTTCAATTTCTCAGATATAAAGGTGTAATGTTTATCCATTGCAATACTATTCATTTCCTAGCATACACTTATAGGAGTCAAAATAAATCTTAGTGGCATTATTCTTTTTCACATGATCAATAATACCCAACAAACATGAAGGGGAATTGCAGATATTTGGAAGTCAGAAACTATGTGCAATAAAGTTAATGACTCTTAACCAGAATGCTAAAATTTTCTTACATTCCCACATCATATGGAGAAATGTTTTTCTGGTGCTTGACATCTTTGGCATAGAGAATCATTTATTTTCCCCATTTTGGAAAGTCTATAAGGAGTGAAATATGATTGATGCAGTTACTGCAACTATGTCATCTCAAGGATATGACTTATTCTCATACTGTAGGTATTTAGGACTTTGTACCACATAAACAAGACTAACACATTATCACCCCATTTATTCAAATAATGATGTGGTTTAGCATGTTTAACCTGTGTTAAAGTAGTATAGTATCTAGGTATCTGATTATTATGGTCTGCCATAAGCAGGAGAGAATCCAGTTTAGTGCTAGAAAGAGGAAGTACGGCGCTGGTTGTTTGAATACTGACAGACCGCTCGTTTTATGTGGATTTCCTGTAAGTTTTTACTCTCTTTTGCACAATAAATATTATTATACAGTATTACACTATGTTTGTCCTATCTCAATTCTGAGGATATTGGTTTCAATGATCCTGAGGGGAACTTCGCTCTTAAAGGCAACATCATCCTGCTGCACATCTACTAACACCAGAAAAAGCTCAATAGACCCCAGACTGAAAAGCTGTGGGTCACCGGTTTCTGGTGAGTAGGAGAGGAGAGGGGGAGAGTGGCACAGAGCATGTTTGAAGTGGTTCTCATCACCGAAACACATGTTTACGTTTAAGTGAAGCACTTAGCACTTTTCTTTGGATTTTTTCAAGTGAAGAACCAAGCACTTTCCGGATTGACATGAACTATTACTCCATTGTTGACATTTATGCCTGATTTAAAACTGTTAATCACGTTTTCTTCCTTGTTAGATGAGCACCTTAGCACTTTATTGGATTGAACATTTGAACTCATTAGATAATTCAATTTTTTTTTTTAAACATACTTTATTGAAGTGTTACAAGATATAAACAATCCTTTAAAGGATTCAAATCAGAAGAGGTTTACATCAGAATTAATTGTACCAAATTACAATGATAGATTATTCTAGCATAGAGGGGGGCTCAACCGATAAACGGCCAGGAAAACAACAAATGCGAAAGATAAATACGTAATCTTTACTCTATAGTAGTCTGCTTGCTATGTCCAAGATTGCAATATTTTGGAAGGTGTGATCAAGACTAACTTGGGTTACAATGACCTTAATGATAGCAACATAATGAGGGGAACGTCAGGGGGAGGATGTTGAAGAGTGGGCGCTGATTGGGGACCTAAGTCCCGGAGTTTGAGCTTGCCTAAAGAGTTAGAGTTATCTGCTTTCAAATACCATTCCGAAAGCTTAAAGGGGGCCATGAAATCATTGATCTCCATAGGGTTAAAGGAGTATTCTATAAATTTCCTCCATCTCGCAAAGAATTTCTTTGCCTGAATGAAGTTCAGGTTGATAGTGTCTTGCTTTTCCAGAAGGAGTAAGGAGAGGAGCCCTTGTTGCACTTGGCCCAATCCAGGTGGCGTTTGCTGGATCCAAGACTGTATGATGGCTCTTCTTGCTGCAAGGAGGCATATGTGGTCCCAGTTTGAAAGGGAAGGTGGATTGGCCAGTGTTTGGGGTGTCTGTGGGTTTCCGCTGAAGAGGCATAACATGGGGTCCTTTGGGGTAGTGTTACTACTGACTTCTCCAATATATAATAAGATTTTATCCCAGAAGGGGGATATGGAAGGACATAACCATAGTCTGTGGTAAAGTGAGGGTCTGGGTATGTGGCACCAAGGGCATATACCATGGTGATGCGCTCCTGAAGAGTATACTAGAGGGAGATACGCTCTGTGCGCTAGCTTGAATTGAGTTTCCCTCCATGTTTCTGCCACCACTAGCGAGCATATCTTTTTGTATCCCGAAAGTATTTGTTCCAATGCTTGGGGGTTATCAAGTACTGAACTCCAAGTGTGGAACTGCTTGATGGAGTACTTGGAGGCTTGGTGTTGGATCAGGTGACCATAGACTTGAGATATGGAGTAGCTACCGCTTGAGAGTAGAGAGTCAATAAAAGAGGTACTGCAGGGGTTGTGATAGCTTCCTTGGCAAGATTTTATAAAAGACTTGACTTGCAAGTAGTAAAAACCGTGGGATGGTGGTAAGGAGAACTCCTCCTTGAGGTCCGAGAATGATTTGATAGAGCTAAGGCCAGATTTAAACATTTGAGAGATCAAAGTCAGACCTTTAGCTGCCCAATCAGAAAAGGCGTGTGAGTCCAGAGATGGAGGAAACATAGGGTTCCCCAATATGGGAAGGAAGGGTGAGATCGAAGAAGGGAGACGTAGCACCTTTCTCGTTTCCCTCCAGACAAGTATGGTATCTCTGAAGACTAGGTTGCTTTTTAAGCGTGGTGGAAGAGAAGGTACCTTCGCGTGCAGGATGGCTGTCAGGTTGTAGGGAGAGGCGAATTCTCTTTCCAGATAAAGATTGAGGTAGATGGAGTTTCCTGCGATCTAATCTATGCCATTCCTCAAGGGCAAGCCAAATTATAAAATCTCAGGTTGGGCAGTGCCACCCCCCCTCGCCCCTTGGGAGGCACAGTTTCTGTAGGGCAAATCTAGGTCGTTTACCCTTCCACAGGAATGAGGAAAAGGCCCAGTGAAGTTTTTGCACATCTATATGCTTGAGTAGAAGTGGTAATGTTTGAAGGGGATACAATAATCTAGCAAATGGGATCATTTTAATTAGTTGACATCTCCCGAAGAGCAAAAGAGGAAGGGACCGCCAAGTGAGCAACTCCTTTGTAATTTTTGTTATGAGCAGGGGGTAATTTAGGGAGTAAAGAGAGGACTGATCCTTGCCTATGAGGATGCCCAAGTATGTAATTTGTCTCTTGGCAATTAGGAATGGGGAGGAGGATCTCCAAGACTCCGCTTTACGTGGATTAAGGGGCAAAACCTCACTTTTATCAAAGTTTATTCTCATACCTGCGCACTCTCTAAACGTTTGAAGGGTATTTGTCAAATAGTTGAAGTCTTTAGGTGGGTTGGAGGAGAACAGGAGGATGTCGTCAGCAAAGAGTGCTGAACGACATACCCTGTTTCCTATAGTGACTCCACTAATCCCCAGGGGCGAGTTGAGTTGGCGTGAAAGAGGTTCTATGGCTAGATTAAAGAGAAGCGGTGAGAGTGGGCACCCCTGGTGGGTCCCTTGGCCAACGGGAATTCTGGGGATATGAAGTTTGGGGTAACTAGGCGGGCGGACGGATTAGCGTACATTTTGTGAATGAAATTTGTGAAGGGGCCAGCTAATCCAAATGAGGTCATTGCCATGGAAAGCCATTTGAAACTGATGTTGTCAAAAGCTTTTTCGGCATCTAACGATATTATGGCAAAGTCATTGTCGGGGAATTGTTTGGCCTGATAAGGAGTACTTTCCTAATGTTCAAAGCAGTGGATCTTCCCTGTATGAAACCCAATTGGGCTGGGTGAATGATTGTGGGGAGTACTTTGGCCAGACGAGAAGCAATCATTTTTGAGAGGATTTTGGCGTCTACATTGAGTGAAATAGGTCTATACGATCCGGGGGAAAGTGGGTCTTTGTTTTTTTTGCCAAGAGTTTTATGTACGCTGAATGCCCTGTTGGTAAGTAAGGGCCCCCATTCCAAATAGTGTTGTAAACGTGTAAAAGTGTTTCTGGGGTGAAGTCTGCAGTAGGTTTGTAGAAGTCGGATGAAAGTCCGTCCGGTCCCGGGGCTTTATTTCTGGCCATTGATTTGATAGTGGACTGGATTTCTGAAAAAGAGATGGGTTCGTTTAACGACTCAAGCTGAGCTCTAGTGATTTTGGGTAGGTTGGTGGACGCTAATAGGTCCGCTGCCTTAAGTGTATCAATCTGGTCTTCTGCATAAAGGGCTTTGTAGTAGTTCGTCAGTATGTTTTCTACTTGTGATGGAGCTGATACCACGTTACCCGCTGGGTCCCTCAATGAGGATATATGGGTTGGGGTGAATTTACCTGAGACCATTCGAGCCAAAAGTTTCCCGGCTTTGTTGCCGTGTTTATGGAAAGATAAGGTCGTGTGAAACTGGTTTATTGATTCCTGTTGAGAGGACCATTGGTCGAATACTTGTTTGGCATGTTGCCAGGCTTGAATGTTCTCAGGGGTACGTGAGGCTTTCTGCATATTGGTGTGAACTTTTTTTTTAAATCTGGTGGCAAAAGAGATCATGTGTCCTCTTAGGAAGGCCTTGCCAAACTCCCAGAAGAGATTGGGTGACGAGAGGTGAGCTTTGTTTGCCGTCACATATTTCGACCAAGCAAGTTGGAGGGAAGCTTTTAGCTCCTCGTTGTTAGATAGGTATGAAGGAAATCGCCATGGTGCGCCTGGCACCTTATGCATCAGGTTGGAGATTTTGACAACTACAGGGGAATGGTCTGAGATTGCCATGTTCTCAATTACAGCAGATGTTATCATGGGGAGGAGAGCGGGCGAATCAAAGAAGTAGTCTAATCGGGAAATTGTTTTGTGGGGGGGGGAGTAAAAGGTGTAATCTTTGTCGATGGGGTGCAGCATACGCCAGACATCGGTCATATTGAGGGAGTCCGCGAAGTTAGCTAGTGGGGATTGATGGATGTCCGATGTCATTTGAGGGAGAAGGGGAGGGCTGTTGTGCCATTCGGTCGTCAATGGGATGCATAGTGGTGTTAAAATTGCCTCCTAAAAGGTGTAGGGGTTCCGTAACTTGAAGAGCCCATGTAGTCAAATTTTGGAAGTATGGGGAATTGTCTGCATAAATATTAGAAATGGCTAGCTCCCTGCCAGCTATGGTGATATAGAGGGTAACCCTGCGCCCAATAGTATTGATGTCAGTTTTCCAAATGGAAAAAGGGAGCCTTCTGTTGAGGAGAATGGCATCCCCTGCCCTCCTCCTCACAGAGGGAAAACCCACTACCTCGCCCACCCACAATTTGCGGAGTCTGAGGAGGTCCTCCGCCCCAAGGTGAGTCTCTTGTAGCAGAGCCACATCTGTCCTAAGTCTCTTCAGGTGCCTAACCACTTGCATACATTTTTGGGGAGACCTCAGCCCCCTGACATTCCATGTAACAATATTTAGGTTACTCCCAAGCTTTGGGGGATCCATAATGTGCTAGTAAAAGGAAGAATTGTGTGGGAAGGCCATATTAAGATCTTCCAAAAGCAATGCCCTCCGAAGCTGGGGAGTGGACACAGAGCAATACAAAAATTCTTGCATAACTGAGAAAACTTAACAAAACAACTAAAACATCGGAAGATTGTGCCATAAAGAGTAAGTCTCATGGACCTCACTTTTTTCCGCAAGGGGGGATCATGTCTTAATATAGTTATCCGCTCCTGCCGGAAACACGTCATGTGTGGTTTATACTCGGAGGGTAAAAGGCGGGTGTTGGGGGGAAGGAGGGCAGGGAAGGAGGGGAGGAGAGGGAAAGGGGGGGGGCTGGGGGGAGGTGAGGGTGGGGTGGATGGTGGGGAAGGGAATGGGAGGGGAGGGACTTGGGAATATGGGGGGGTACAAACAGCCCCCGCAAGGTGTGCAACAAATAAAACCGCTGGAGAACCAGACAATTTATCAAATTAAGAAGAGCAATGTCCGAATGTGTTAGACTCTGCCCTCAGGGGTTAAAGCCATGGGGGCAAGTTCTAGGTATACAACCACGAGCCCCTAAAAGGACAAAATACAGAACAATTTGACATGAGAATAATGCAAAAGAAAACAATCAACATGTCTCCATAGCTTCGTAGCAAATGACAAACTGCTTTTAAAATGGATATTTTGTCTGGTTGGGTCCCCATAAAGGGGTACCCCGGAGAAGGCACTTACAGTTTGTTGATCAGTCAGCCGTGGACCTGAGAAGATAGAAGTGTCTGAGGAGTTGAGACAAGGGAAAGTAATGCATAGTATGGACTAGGGGGGGTCGAACGTAGAATCAGGGCCGTGATAGTTTAAGCTTGTCCGTCTTATGCTTGTATCGAGGGGGATTCCGGAAGGCCGAAGCGGACTCTCCTATATGGGGGTTTTTCCGGGCTCCTGGGTTTGTTAATCAGAATGGAGGATTTTTTGGGCGAGCTTTGGATGTTGGCCTCTGATTGTGGAGTCTGATCCATGTCCGGATGTAGAGAACTGTTCACATATTTCTCTGCCTCCAGGGGTGAGGAAAAAGTTTTTTTCCTTGTGGCGATTGGAAGTACAGTGTGGCCGGGTAGGCCAGACTAAACCGAATGTTGAGGTCGTGGAGAGTAGAGCAAATCACGGAGAAAGCCTTTCTTTTTTGCATGACTTCTAGTGAATAGTCAGCAAATATCAGTAAGTTGTGACCTTCAAAAATTAAAGAATGTGACCTCCTGAAGCGTTGCAAAATGGCTTGTTTGTCCATGTAATTGAGATAGCGTACTATGACCACCCTGGGCTTGGACCGTGTGTCTGAAGGCTGCCCTATTCTATGGGCTCTTTCCAACACGCAGGGTGCGCGGAGGCCTAGTAGTTAAGGGATGGCCACTGCGCACAGTTTAGGAAGGACATGGGGGGAGTAGGATTCAGGAAGGCCTATGATCCGGAGATTATTCCTTCCTATTTTCCATATCAATAACCTTTTCTTGGAGCTCCTTTTGTGTGGTAGTTAATTTTGCGACTGATGCGATTAAGGCCATGGTGTCATCTTCAATATTAGATATTCTGTCCTCTGTCTGCCCCAATCTAGTGGCCTGTGCTTGTATTTCTTTGTGTAGCTGTTCCATCCCTTTTTGCACTGCTGCATCTACAGCCTCTGTTATAATCGGCCGTATGAGGGCTACTACGGCTTGTGCAATGTCGGCTGCGGAAGAGAGGGAAGAGGGCTTCGTTGTGGGGGGTCCTGGTGTATGTTGGTGAGTCTGGGTACTCTGAGTATCTGCACGCTGTTGAGGAGAAGGTGCTGCCAGCATATCTGCATACGTTTGTACCTGTGTCTGTGAAGCAGCGGCCATATTGGCTGCAGCATGTGTCTTCTCTCCCCCTGAGGTCGGCTGTGCTGCGGATGCTCGTGGACCAGGACGCTCCACAAATCGGTCCCCCTGGACCTGTGGGGGGTGACTTGCGGGGGTGTCCCTCCGGGAAAACTCCGTCTTTGGAGCAGGTTTCTTGGCAGGAGAGCGGAGCTGTTATCTCCTAGCTCCT
Source organism: Glandirana rugosa (assembly GCA_018402905.1). Lineage (NCBI taxonomy): Eukaryota > Metazoa > Chordata > Amphibia > Anura > Ranidae > Glandirana > Glandirana rugosa. The sequence continues at coordinate 355,900 of BLSH010058238.1, forward strand.
CTCCATGCGGCGCCGGAACCGGAAGCCTATTCAATTTTTATTTATTAATTTGTGTATGAATATCTGAATTTTGCACTAGCACGTTGGTGCATTTATCTTAACTATTTATTGTCTTGATGCACTCTATGGAATATGATTTTAGGTTATAGCTGCCAGCGCTGTGTTTTTGTAATCTTTTAAGTGCTAGAAAGGGTTACATTTTTCTGTTTTGTATCACAGCCACATGTATACACTGGGTATATCTATAATGCCAATTTATAGATATTTAAACATCTTTAACAAATAACCTCAAAGGGTTTAAAGGTATTATTAGAAAACAAGTGGGTTTTACCATGGCACCAACAGGACGCTTCTAGTCAGAGCTCCGTCCAAGACACAGCTTTTCTCCCTCTGGCAATGTCTTCCAAAGCCTCCGGACCACACACCACCCTTGGTAACAGGTCAGGGAGATGATCGGCTGTCAAACTAACCACATCAGGCTCCATCAAGTGATTTCTCATCATTGACAGGGAGAATCCCAGCACGTTGCCTGAGGCCTGAGACCCGAGAGCCAGTAGGTCTGCTTCCACCCACATGGTCTCACCCCACAGAAGCTCACCGGCCTCCTCCTTTGGGACTGACTGCATGGACGACCTTGGCTCTCCTGCAGACTCTGACATGTCATATTTGATGCAAGGCCTTAAAAAGGAACTAGCAGATATGTTTTAGAACCTTGAGCATTTGATCAAAAAAGAGCTTACGGCTGTGAGATCAGACATTTCTCACTTATTGGTCTATGTTGAGGACTCAGAGAAATGCCAGGGCATCCACAAGGAAGCCATAAAAGTGCTATAGGATAAAGTTGCTCAATTGGCAGTCTCTCATCGTGCTGCTCTCTACAAACTAGAGAACTATCGTGCTCTCCACCTTCGCAACTTATCCGCAGAACAGTCCAGGGATGTGATCTGCCGTTTACACTACTTTGAAGACAAGAGTGTATTATACTCACCAGTGCCCATCAATGCAGCCTCACCAGTGCCCATCAATGCAGCCTGATCAGTGCCCATCAATGCAGCCTAACCAGTGCCCATCAATGCAGCCTCACCAGTGTCCATCAATGCAGCCTCATCAGTACCCATCAATGCAGCCTCATCAGTGCCCATCAGCGCAGTCTCACCAGTGCCAATCAGCTCAGCTTAACCAGTGCCCATCAATGCAGCCTCACCAGTGCCCATCAATGTAGACTCACCAGTGCCCATCAATGCAGCCTCACCAGTGCCCATCAATTCAGCCTGGTCATTGCCCATCAATGCAGCCTCACCAGTGCCCATCAGCTCAGCCTCATCAGTGCCCATCAGTGCAGCCTCACCAGTGTCTATCAATGAAGTCTCACCTGTGTCCATCAATGCAGACTCACCAGTGCCCATTAATACAGCCTGTTCAGTGCCCATCAGCTCAGCCTGTTCAATGCCCATAAATGCAGCCTGTTCAGTGCCCATCAGCTCAGCCTGATCAGTGCCCATTAATTCAGCCTGTTTAGTGCCCATAAATACAGCCTGTTCAGTGCCCATCAATGCACTCTGTTCAGTGCCCATTAGCTGAGCCTGTTCAGTGCCCATCAATGCAGCCTGTTCAGAGCTCACCAAAGCAAATTGTTCAATTCCATCAATGCAGCCTGTTCAGTGCCCATCAGCTCAGGTTGTTCAGTGCCCATAAATGCAGCCTGTTCAGTGCCCATCAGCTCAGCCTTTTCAGTGCCAATCAATGCAGCCTGGTCAGTGCCCATCAATGCAGCCTGTTCAGTGCCCATCAATGCAGCATGTTCAGTGCCCATAACTGCAGCATGTTCACTGCCCATAAATGCAGCCTGTTCAGTGCCCATCAGCTCAGGTTGTTCAGTGCCCATAAATGCAGCCTGTTCAGTGTCCATCAGCTCAGCCTGGTCAGTGCCAATGAATGCAGCCTGTTCAGTGCCCATCAATACAGCCTGTTAAGTGCCCATCAATGCAGCGCGTTCCGTGCCCATAAATGCAGCATGTACAGTGGCCATAAATGCAGCCTGTTCAATGACCATCAGCTCATCCTGTTCAGTGCCCATCAGCTCAGCCTGTTCAGTGCCCACCAGCTCAGCCTGTTCAATGCCCATCAATGCAGCCTATTCAGTGCCCATAAATGTAGCCAGTGTAGTGCCCATCAGCTCAGCCTGTTCAGTGCCCATCAGCTCAGCCTGTTCAGTGCCCATAAATGTAGCCAGTGTAGTGCCCATCAGCTCAGCCTGTTCAGTGCCCATCAGCTCAGCCTGTTCAGTGCCCATCAATGCAGTCTGTTCAGTGCCCATCAATGCAGCCTGTTTAGTGCCCAGCAGCTCAGCCTGTTCAGTGTCCATCAGCTCAGCCTGATCAGTGCCCAACAGCTCAGCCTGATCAGTGCCCAGCAGCTCAACCTGTTCAGTGCCCATCAGCTCAGCCTGATCAGTGCCCAGCAGCTCAGCCTGTTCAGTGCCCATAAATGCAGCCTGTTCAGTGCCTGGCAGCTCAGCCTGTTCAGTGCCTGTCACAGGCCAGCCCAGGCAAAAATATAATAGGGCAGGGGTAGGCAACCTTTCAGAGGTTGAGATCTACCTGGACAACATGGAGGAAATCAAAGATCCCCAGGGTGGGGTTGCCCTTTAAAAAAAATAACTGTCAAGCACCTGATAAAAACACAGCATAGTGTCCTCACTAAGATGGTATCTAACACCATCAAGAATTTCTATTTTTTTCCTTTGGGAATACCCTTTATGTTGGAGACTGTGGGAAGAGAGGTACGTTGTTCAATATTTTCTGGACATGCCCAGTAGTGCAGAGATACTGGAATAGTATCTTCAAAACTATAATGCAGATTGGAGGAGCCCAATACCATGGGAAACCAGGATTGGCTATTCTTTCACTGGGTATGGAAACAGTACCCCCCCCCCCCCCCATATAGGAATGCTCTATCCCACATCTTATTAAGTGCAAGATTGGTAATAGTGAGACATTGGAAATCAACTGATACTCCCACCTTGACTGAAGAAATTAAAACAACTAATACCCACATCACATATGAACTAATGTTTGCATCATCCCAAGGTAAACAGAAAGTCATAAATGGAAACCCTGGACTGAGCGGTATAATTTGAAAAATTAGCAATTATAAATCTGAAGAAGAGCCTTAGCCCATCAGACACATAACTGCTACCTACGTGCATCCTAGTGTCGCAACCATTTCTTTCCGTTTTTTTATTATTTATGTTTGTTTGATTTTTTTTCCTCTCTCCTTCTTTAGTTCCAACTATTCCCTTCTTTGCATTGTTATGTTTAAACACAAAGAGGGAAAGTTGATATGATTACAATGTGCCTACTTGGCACTATAGAATTGTATCAAAGTTAATCAATAATTGTTGTTTTCCTTTTCATGTTTGATATCTTGAAGAGAACTATCTCACTATGTGATAGGGAAAAAATACACTGGGGATCGGTACGGCCCTGCCCCCCGACAAGCCACAGAGAGATCCCATAGGGGTGGTGGTTGGTGGGAAGGGTTTTAACCACCCTAAACAAATAACTGATTGATAAATATATGGGCAACAACAAATGGTTAGATTGTCAAGTTGGATATGTGATTCTCTACGTGGAGCCTAATATACTATATATATAATACATACAATGTATACAATGAAGATTGTTTAATCTGTTATAATGTGAAAATTCTCAATAAAAACTATTGAAACAGGAAAATCATTCCTGAATATATGCATGCATGTGCACAATGTATCAGTAAAAACCGATTCTTCGTTTAATTCAGTTAACATGAATTATATTTAAGTACCCATATTGTTTTATTCTAGTTCTAATTAAATAATGCTCATAAGGGGGAGACAGTAAATGACCCATACCATTCATTTTTTTATGTGCGCCATCTATTTCATATCACCAGTTGATAGTTAGGGTGCATACAAATGATAGCAGACTGTAGCTGAAGGCAATAGAAAGTGTTTGTTTCATTCTGAAACATCAGAAAACATTACCATATTTGGGCATTATAACTTTATATTAACGTAACGTGCACAGTGGCAAATGTTTTATAATGAGCACACACAATTCCATCTTATACTAAAATGATGAACTACACATGCTTATGTAAAATATGCACCCAGCTGTTCGAAAAGAATGGGTTCCAAATATTCATCCATCAAACTAATGTGCAAGAACAGATTTCCTCAAATGTTCCTAATAAAAGCACACATCTTGCTGTCATATAGAGAAGCTATGAAATTTTGCTTTTGCCTGTACTTTTTAGTTATTGCAGGATTGTCTATGTACCAAGTTCCGCATATAGCAACTGAACATTATTTAAATGAAAAGCTGCCCTTTGTCCTTTAAACGTGTACCACTATTGCCACATGAAGAATAATTAATTTTATGTTAAATTTTGCCTAGTTATTTCCATACACTGGATATACTGAAATTCAATGAAGCACACAGGATGCCTTTGGGGTGTTTAATCATATGTGCCATGGACAGGAGGAAGATGAAAAAGACAAAAGAGAAAAAAAGGGGATTTGTAAAAAATTACCAGCACTCTATTACCATAAAAACACTAATTCCAAAATCCTGGCACAGGAAAACATGCACACACAGGCTGCCACCACTCACAAAGTATTGCAAGAGACTTACACTCCTGACACTTTTGAGTAGAAGGTAAAGCCTGAGAGAAAGGTCTTGGAGGACTTCATCAACATTTTGGTGTGGTCATGTGATCTGCAGTGTTTGTCACTGCTTAGTTAGAATAGAAGTCCATCAGGTTGCTGAAGAGACAATGGGGTTGAATACCAAAGACAAAAAGGTTGTGCACTTCACTAGAAAAGTTGAACTTTCCAAGAGAATTATCCCCAGAGCTTTGTGACTGAAGTAAAGCGCAATTGACTTCCACTATCTGGTCATGTGAAAACATAAATGCTGTATTTATTGTATTTTCCCTGTTGGTGTTTGGGTATTTTTTGCAAAGTAATATTTCACCACATTCACTACTGTTTGCTGGTGTCATGTGAGTGAGCAGTAGAGAGTGGTCTGACACTTCAGGAATCATTCCCCTGCTCTCCTGTGCCCCACTCTCGTGCACAGTATATTGAATATATATAATTGGTTAACTCTACAGAGTCATAGCTGACATACCATATCATTTACTTGTGTGTAACACTTATCCAGTTACAGTATCTCACAAAAGTGAGTACACCCCTCACATTTTTGTAAACATTATTATATCTTTTAATGTGACGACACTGAACAAATTACACTTTGCTACAATGTAGAGTAGTGAGTGTACAGCTTGTATAACAGTACAAATTTGCTGTCCCCTCAAAATAACAACACACAGTCATTAATGTCTAAACCACTGGCAACACGTGAAAATGTCCAAATTGGGCCCAAAATGTCAATATTTTGTGTGGCCACCATTATTTTCCAGCACTGCCTTAACCCTCTTGGGCATGGATTTCACCAGAGCTTCACAGGTTGCCACTGGAGTCCTCTTCCACTCCTCTAGGATGACATCATGGAACTGGTGGATGTTAGGGACCTTGCACTCCTCCACCTACAATTTGGGGATTCCCTATAGATGCTCAATAGGGTTTAGGTCTGGAGACATGCTTGGCAAATCCATCACCTTTACGCTCAGCTTCTTTAGGAAGGCAGTGCTCGTCTTGGAGGTGTGTTTGGGGTCCTTATCATGTTGGAATACTGCCCTGTGGCCCAGTCTCTTAACGGTGGGGATCGTGCTCTTCTTCAGTATGTCACAGTACATGTTGGCATTCATGGTTCCCTCAATGAACTGTAGCTTCTCAGTGCCAGCAGCACTCATGCAGCCCCAGACCATGACACTCCCACCACTATTCTTCACTGTAGGCAAGACACACTTGCCTTTGTACTCCTCACCTGGTTGCCGCCACATACACTTGACACCATCTGAACAAAATAAGTTTATCTTGGTCTCATCAGACCACAGGACATTGTTCCAGTAATCCATGTCCTTAGTCTGTTTGTCTTCAGAAAACTGTTTGCAGGCTTTCTTGTGCATCATCTTTAGAGGAGGCTTCCTTCTGGGATGACAGCCATGCAGACCAATTTAATGCACTGTGCGGCATATGGTCTGAGCACTGACAGGCTGACCGCCCACCCCTTCAACCTCTGCAGCAATGCTGGCAGCACTCATACATCTGTTTCCCAAAGACAGCCTCTGGATATGATGCTGAACATGTGCACTCAACTTTTTTGATCGACCATGGCGAGGCCTATTCTGAGTGGAACTTGTCCTGTTAAACCGCTGTATGGTCTTAGCCACCATGCTGCAGCTCAGATTCAGGGTCTTGGCAATTTTTTTATAGCCTAGGCCATCTTTATGAAGAGCAACAATTTTTTTTTCAGATCCTCAGAGAGTTCTTTGTAGAGTTGAGCGAACACCTGGATGTTCGGGTTCGGCCGAACTTCGCGGAAACGTTCGGGTTCGGTACCGAACGTTATCCGAACTTTACCCCAGACCCCGAACCCCATTGAAGTCAATGGGGACCCAAACTTTTTGACACAAAAATGACTGTAAAAAAGTACTGGAAAGTGCTAGAGGGCTGCAAAGGAAGAAAAATGGGAGATGTTATTAGATCTGCAATCTGCCCCTCAAAGCAGTAGTAATCTCTACCTAGTCCAGTATCAGATCGTTCTGTAATCAGATTGTTCTGTAATGCAGGTTGAGAGATCGTTCTGTAATCAGATCATTTGTAATGCAGGATGAGATGTTAAAGATCTACAATCTGTCCCTCAAAGCAGTAGTAGTAATCTCTACCTAGTTATTATCACTGCAATCTGTCCCTCACAGCAGTAGTAGTAATCTCTACCTAGTTATTAGATCTGCAATCTATCCCTCACAATCTGTCCCTTACAGCGCTGGCAGCATCCTCTCCCTACACTAACCCAAGAGCATGTGACATGCAGCACTGTGACTCCAGCCTCATATAGATGCTGGGTCATATGATGCACTGGCCAATCACAGCCATGCCATTAGTAGGCATGGCTGTGATGGCTTCTAGGGAAAACCAGTGAAACGCTTGTTGATTGGCTGCCCTGCAGCTATTCAACATGTGTGATAAAATACCAGAACCTGAACC
>BLSH010058238.1:390867-404190 GCA_018402905.1 Glandirana rugosa
GAATACTTTTCACCTTTTTTTTGTATTTTATTTACAATGTCACTAAGGCTTTGTTTAGATGTGCAAGTTGGGTGGTAATAATGTGCAGTAGAGACATGTTTTTGCCACCTTTAAGCTCCATTAGGCAGCAGATGAGGGTGTTTTACATGCCGCAGTCACGATGCATTCGGCATAATAAGGAGTTTCCCCATAACAGATTTTTTAGTGTCACTCTTTCTGGCCAGCCTATAACCCTGATGTAATGGTGGAGTTATTGACTGGCTGCTCTGCTGTGAGTAAGTTAGGGTTAGGGGCGCAAATTACTTGTCTTACCCCTGGCGCTGACAACCTCACACTACGCTATAAAAAACTGGCTCCTAACTTTTTTAGCCGGCTCCTAGATTCAAGGCAAATTTGTCAAGCCCTGCAATATGACATCAGAGGGCAATCCAATCAGCACCATCTGAATACCCGTGACCCACTGGCCCCGGTGGCTTCAAGGAAACCGACGGGTGTCATAACGCGGCCGAGCGGTAACTCGGACCAACATCGGCATCACTTCCTTTGTAAACAACCGTGAAAAACGGAAGTGACGTGCATCCTCCGAACGCTCGGATGTGACGCAACAGGAAATGACGTTACAGGAAGTGACGATGTTTCACCACAGTTCCGAAGTAAACATACATAACTCGATGAGGAAATGTGGAGTTAAAGGTGCCCTGCACACTTTCTCATCCACGTAAATAAATTTGCACAATAATACAACGAAGATCATACGTTCGATTTACAAAAAAAACAGACTTAGATATCTGTGTAACATGGGAGTATTGAGTTAAATCAATATTCACCAATACTACTGTATAGATAAGTTTCTTATGATGAATAGATTTAAATGAAATTAAAACTTACGGCGCATGCGTGGAGCCAGACCGAGCGGACATGCGCGGCTAGCTCTCCGCTCCACGGGATCGCAATAGACCACGCCAGCAGACGTTCTGCAACCTGTCACGAGCAGATAAGGCACCCTCAGCTCGGCGCCGACACAATCCACTGCCTGCCAGCTCGTTATGGTGCTTGGGGGCTCCTAAACGAAGTACAAGGCCTCCACCATTAAAGAGGCCTTGTCCCGCGGCTCAATTAAGATGGCGCCGGTGCACGCCGCCTCTCTCAACAGTGGATCCTGAGCCCGCAAGCAGCTCCTAGAACTCCCGGTTCTACCAGAGGACTCAGATGCCGAATCCTCCACCCCTGCAGCTATGGACCCCTCCACCCCTGCAGTCAGATGCCTCACCCACATTGTTGCAACAGATCGAGTGCATGTTGCACAAGGCCTTACGCCCGACATCAGACCACATTACTTGTAGTCTCACAAGGGAGATCAGAGAGCTGGGAGCACGCACTGCAGCACTTGAGGTAAGGCCAGACGAACTTGAAGCCACTACACAGGACTACTTGACCGAGGTAGAGAACCTGAAAGAAGAAAATCTAACCCTACAGTCCAGGCTAGAAAACTTTGAAAATAGGGCAAGGAAGTCGAACCTCCGCATAAGGGGGATACCAGAGACTGTGACAGATCTACAATCCACAATAACTGCCCTATTTCAAGAGCTGCAACCTGCTATACCTATTGAATGTCTGGAGATGGACAGGGCACATAGGGCACTGACCCCTAAAAAGCAAGATGGTGCCCCACGCGATATCATTGCAAAATTTCACTATTATCGCACAAAGGAGCAACTCCTGGCTGCTGCTTGCAAAAAAGGAGAACTGTCTTTCCAGGGATACTCATACCAAATCTTCCCGGATATCTCACAGCTAACCATCACCAAACGCAGGGCTATGAAATCCCATTTGGCCATCCTCCAGCAAAAGCATATTGTTTACCATTGGGGTTTCCCTTTTTCAATCCGATTTACATACAATGGGACTAAATACAGGTGTAGAAACCCGGAGGAGCTACAACACACTTTGCAGGTGCTGCACCTGTCTGAAAATCACCAACAGGCTGGGATATCACGCCGCAGATCAGCCGGAGCATGCCCCACTAAGTCATTCTCCTCCCCTGGTAAACAGACAGACTCCCATGTCCACAAGCGAAGTCGCCTGGGACCAAGACCACAGGATCAAGAGGACTCCATGGACTGAGCCCGGAGATGGTCTGCCTAACTGGCATGTTCCCTTTTCTTCTAACAAGCTATAGGCTTGTCAGCTAGTGGTCGCACCATACTTACTAGCATTAATAGCATACTGGAGCAATGTTTGATCCTTCTGCAAAGACAAAGGGCTCTAAACTCCTGACTATCCACCTCTCCAGTAGACATATCTGGGATCCCCAAAGCCCATCTAAGAGCCTCATCTATAACACACATTTTCTATGAATCCCCAGATGAACTCTCACCCTGTACCCCCTGGATCCAAAGCTCCCAACCTACCCATGTAGCAACCGAGTTTGTACTATTATGAAGACTTCACCTAGCAGTCGTTACTGCTTATGCAAACATTAGACCTCTAATAGATACTTAAACCCTAATTTAAGCAGCAACGTGAAGATATCAGCCCAGTACTATAGATGTATAACTGCCCACAGCCTATTGACTCAACTTTGCCCCTATTCCCTGGTACAGATCCAGGCTTGCAGAACTGAACCCATAATCTATATTAGCCACATAGGTCTTTGATCCCGTGTTGTTGATCCATGCACCCACCCAGCTCTCTTCGTCAGTCCACCCCTAATATGTGGAATCACGCAGACAGCCACCACAACTCTGCCAGAGGGGATTTCCCCCCCCCTGCAGACCTCGTCAGTTATCATATTAACTGCTCAACCCATCCGGCATCATCTGCGATCAGGTAAGCGTTATATTTTACCACAAGCACCATGGCCCCCTTAACCACTTCCTTACTGGGCACTTAAATCCCCCTCCTGCCCAGACCAATTTTTGGCTTTCAGCGCTGTCGCATTTTGAATGACAATTGCGCAGTCGTGCGACGTTGTACCAAAAACAAAATTTTTAGGGAAAGGAAGGGGAGGAAGCAATTACACCCGGTCACGACCCTAGGTCAAAAAACATGTATAATATATATATATATATATAGATAAAAAGATATAAATTATAAAAATATAAAAACGTGTAAGTAATAATAAATAGACTCCAACAATGGATAAAAAAGTATATATAAAACCCATTGTGAAACCTGAAAATATTAAAATGTAGCTGAAGGCTTAGATGATGGAATGGTGAGGTCAAGGATCAACACACGCATCCATATAACAGAACCAGACCCCCAATTTAAAGGAGTGTATTGATTTCAATGTCCTCATTCATACCTCCAGGCGAGAGGGTATGCAGAGTGAAAATCCAGAAATTTTCCCTCTCGCACAGTCGTTTATATAGTTCTGCAGTAGGAAGAGTTTTTCAGATGAATTCAATAACCCAAATACGCAGTTCCTGAGTACAATGGTCGTGACATTCCAAGAAATGTCTAGGACACTATGTTGATCTGAACCCTTTTCCACAAAGTTTCTGTGCTCACCAAACCTCTTTCTCAGAGTATGAATGGTGCGACCCACATAGAGCAACCCACATGGGCAGGACAGACAGTACACCACGTACTCTGAGGAACAGTTATAGAAGTTAGGGATAGAGTACCGTTTGCCTTTGGTGACAAAATATTTCTGGCCGTGGGTGACATGAGCACAAGTAAGGCACAACGGTTTCTTACACCTGTACATACCATTGATGTTGAAGAATCTCAACCACTCATACTCTGAGAAAGAGGTTTGGTGAGCACCGAAACTTTGTGGAAAAGGGCTCAGACCAACATAGTGTCCCTAGACAGTCCAAAGGTAATCAGGTATAGCTGTGAAATACAATGAACTAGACCCGCCCCAGGCTAAAGGAGAGTCCCCATAAGGAGAAAAGGAGGTACTTCAGCATTAAATGCTGATATCAACATCTTACATCTAATTTAAATAATAATATTGCAAAATCAAATGTTCTGCAAGTATGGATGTTAAGCTGTATCCTTAGATGAAATATATCTAAATATTTAATGAATTTACAAAATAGCAAACATTATTAAACAGATAAAATGTAATAAAAATATATATATAAAACATAAAAGCAGGATAATCAAGAATTGTCTATAAAGCTGTTTACATCCCATCTATGTTTAATCCATGTGGGATATAACTTTTGAGAATAAAGATCCACTTGGTCTTCATCTTTGCAGTTCACTGACTTTATACCAATAAGCTCAATAGAGACTAATCAGTTATAGCTATCAATGTAAAGAGAGTCTTAGCTGATGAAAAAAAAATGTATGTCCTCAAAGATTTGACTGTAGTTTAGTTAGTTATTTTGAAACATGCTTGGGTTAGGGTCAAGGCAGGTTTGTAGAGGTGTTGAATCTGAACACTACTGAGGTCAAAGGGAGCCAAATATTTAAAACAGTAATGGTAATTTTCTAGGCAAGAGACTGTCAAGAAATTGCACTGTACTGGGGACTGGGCACTGTCCAAGTGAACATGTACCAAAGCAAAAACAAATAAAAAAAAATAATTTTGGCAGGGACTAGCGATTTTAATAATGCTTAAAGCTGACATTTAGCTCAAAATAATTTTTAGCCCTACATTTTTACCTATTATATTTACCAATTTTGACCTAAATTACCTGTAATGAAGTACGTACCCTGTTGTGCAGGCTTCTGGATCCTGTAGATATCTTCACTGCAGGGATATCTCTGCATTTATAGCATGCAGGGGTTTAATAGCTCCTTGAGCTGAATTCAATAGAAAAAAGGATAGATAAATGTCTCCTGCCCTTAATACAGTTGACTGCCCTCTCCTCCTTAAAATAAAGTCCACTTGGGGGCGCATGTGCGGAGATCTAAAATGGCGGACGCACATTAGACCCGCTCCGCTACACCGCTAATCCTCTTAGCTCCCTCGCAGCTTTAATTAGCTTGTAAACAGCAAGGGAGCCTTCCTGAGTCACACAGCATCTGTTAGTGACCCATATGGGAAAAATTGGGCAACAGAAGGCATTCTACAAGCCTGCTGACAACCCCCGGCCTGCTCTTATGGAGAAATTCCTTACACACTCCGGATCCCCAGCCTCGAGTCATTCTGTCGCTCGGATGCCTCGCTCCGCCGACTCTGCAGACCTGATGGCTGAGGTAAACCACCCACCCACAGGGCAGGCTAACCCCACGCTAGCGTACCTAACAGTAGACATTTTAGATGTCAAGCTCCATGCTCTCCAACAAAATATATCCCTTACCATAGCCAGTGAAGTGGGGAAAATAGCCGAAGAATTGTGGGGGGAAACTGGCATTAGTGGAGGAGAGAACAGACCACTTGGAAAACAAACTAGATAAGCTGGTGAACTATGTACAAGTCCTGAAGGAGGACAATCACACTTTAAAGCAACAAATCTCACAACTTCAATCCCAACAAGAGAATTTAGAAAATAGGGAGAGAAGACAGAACCTCCGCATCAGGGGCATCCCGGAGGCAATTGGGGATGCACAACTACGTGAATACTTACTGGGCCTCTTTGTCACCCTGGCACCTACACTACCTGATATAGATTGGCATATGGATCGTGCCCATCGTTCATTGGCACCCAAACCACCAGCAGGAGCCAGACCCAGGGACATTATAATAAGGTTCCCCTACTATGATGAAAGCAAGGAATCTCTCCTAAACTCAACGCGTAACAAAACTTCTATTGCTTACAAAGGGGAAAAACTGCAAATTTTCAGTCATCTCTCCCCAATCACATTAGCGAAGCGATGCTCACTTTGCCCGATTACCCTACACCTACAAAAACATTGCATTATTTACCGGTGGGGTTTTCCTGACCGTGACTAAAGATGGTACACATCATCATATACGTGACCTACAAGAGGGCGAAGCTTTTTTGTCCAGGTTGGGTTCCCCCCCAGATGAAGCCCTGGTGACACCTATAATTCACCCAAGACCTGCGACCACCTCAAGCAAGTTGTGGACACTGGCCAAGACCAAGACAAGATCCCAGCTTCCAATCCCGCAACGCACCCCAAGTTCTAGCCTATCCACAGGCACTTGAACAGTCCCTGCTCTAGCTGTTGTTCAGCAGGAAAAATCTTTTATTGACTCTCTGCCCAAGTTTTCTTACATCCTATGTAGGATACCTATGTTTCCCCATTTGGATCAACTCAAGTAATGACTAAGACAACATACTCTTTGAGTGAAGAAAAGTAAAGATGAGGACGAGCGGCAAACTACCGTCATCTCATTGCCCTCTCAATGCTACCCCAGTCAATCTATGGTACAAACCATGGATTGCTGAGCTCGCTCAGGCTCAAACTTACTTTCATTGCAGTTATGTTTCTACTTTTTTTCTTCTGGATCCGAGGGTCTTACCTAGGCCCACCCTTTATCTGTGGTAGGTCTTTGACCTATGCAAGCAGACTTGTTTTTCCTTTATTTTTAAGTTCTTGAATATACCATGTTTGGTTAAGGTATGTTACTCTTTATGTGCTCTCAACCTGCACTGATTGGATATCTATATTGCATATTTTAAAATGTATTTACACATATGCTCATGTAATGTAAAGGGTCTGAACGCCTTGCATAAGAGGTGGCTTGTTCTGAGGGAATTTCCTCAATCCCAAGCTGATGTCATTCTTATCCAGGAGACACACTTTAAAAAGGGGAGCTCATTTAAATTTGCCCTTAAATATTTCCCAACAGCATTTATATCCTCTGATCCCACGGGCAAAGCAGGGGTTGCCATTTTGATAAAGCAAAGCACTACACTACATGCTCAGTCATTGGCAATTGACCCTCAAGGGCACTTTATTTCTCCAAATTGTCAATATGAGGGCTCCCCCTAACAATCCTAAATGTATATGCCCCTAACACAGGTCAGCTTGGCTTCCTTCGGGACTCTATATCCCAACTCCTACTGTCATCTCACCCACTCACGGTAATAGGCGGAGATTTTAACTTGGTTGTCTCTCCTTCCAAGGACAGGAAATCACTCCAGAATCAGCAACCCTCCAAACAAACCCTCAGACAAGCTGCCTCTTTTCGCCAATGGATTAGGGAACATAGATTGTTTGATTCCTAGAGAGTGAAACATCCCTGTGGCAAGCAATATTCCTTTTTCTCACCTGTACACCACACCTTCTCCAGATTAGACTATTTTCTCATCTCAAGCCCACTTCTATAGTTGACAGTGGAATCAGACATCTTCACAAACTCATGGTCTGATCATTCCTTTATAGCCGTAGATTTCTTACTGAATAACGCCACCCCTCGTACATGTCAATGGAAATTGAATTACAATCTTCTCCGCCACACAGATATTAAAACATAGTGAAAAATTAAAAATTCACTAAGAAAGAGAAAACCCAAAAAAGTTCCCCACCGACAGGGACAAATGACAGGTTCTCATAGGGGGGCTGCTGCTGCTCATGAGCCCCTAAGGGCTTTGAGTGGAATATGAGATACAAAGGAAGCTGCACCAACCCCTCTAGTCATAGGTCCACAATAGTCTGTAAACTGTGATGTTGTGATCAGTAATAAAGATATATAATAATAATAAAAAAAAATAAGTCCTTATTGCAATAATAGTCCAATTGTAGAAATAGATGTAAACAATCTTGTTAATGATCCATCATAGTGCAAATTGTGCAAAAAAATATCACATAGTGACCAAATGTTCCAATAGGTAAAAATAAAGTGACTGAAGTGCTTAAAAAGTGATAATAGTACTCCAAAGTGCTCCAGACCGATCCACAGTGCTTAGTGACAGCCCCCACATGTGGCCCCACTCACCAGATATAGTGGACCCCTAGCTTTTCAGTAGAGTTGAGCGAACCCGGACTGTAAATTTCGGGTCTGTACCGGACTTTTGGGTGTCCGTACCCCGAACCCGGACATTTGCAAAAAAAGTTCGGTATTCAGGTATTTTGCATGCCTTTTCTATAGCTGCAGGGCCGCCAATCAACAAGCATTTTACTTGTTTGCCCTTAGAAGCCATCACAGCCATGCCTACTAATGGCATGGCTGTGATTGGCCAGTGCATCATGTGACCCAGACTATTTTTGGCGCCTGTTGAATAGCTGCAGGGCAGCCAATCAACAAGCATTTCACTCATGTGACCCAGCCTCTATATGAGCTGGAGTCACGTATGCCACGTGTCACATCGTCTCAAGCTAGTGTAGGGAGAGCATGCTGCCGGCGCTGTGAGGGACAGATTGCCGAACTAATATGATGTCATCCTGAATTACAGAAAGATTTCTGGCGGTGCTGTGAGGGGAAAGCTTAGCGTTCTAAAACGATCCGATACTGGACTAGGTAGAGTTTACCCGTGCTGTGAGGGATAAATTACCGATCTAATATCACCTCATCCTCCATTACAAACAGGTTCCTGCCGATGCTGTGAGGGGAAAGCTTAGCATTCTAAAACTATCTGATACTGGACTAGGTACAATTTACTGGTGCTGTGAGGGACAGATTACCGATCTAATATCATCTCATCCTGTATTACAGAAAGGTTCCTGGCGGTGCTGTGAGGGGAAAACTTAGCGTTCTAAAACCATCTGATACTGGACTAGGTAAAGTTTACTGGTGCTGTGAGGGATAGATTATTGTTCTAAAATCATCTCATCCTGTATTACAGAGAGGTTCCTGGCGGTGCTGTGAGGGGAAAGCTTAGCATTCTAAAACCATCTGATATTGGATTAGGTACAGTTTACTGGTGCTGTGGGTGACAGATTATTGTTCTAAAATCATCTCCTAGTGCTATAGTGAGAGGTTCCTGCTGGTGCTGTGAGGGACAGATTATTGTTCTAAAATCATCTCCTAGTGCTATAGGGAGAGGTTCCTGCTGGTGCTGTGAGGGACAGATTTTTGTTCTAAAATCATCTTCTGGTGCTATAGGGAGAGGTTCCTGCTGGTGCTGTGAGGGACAGATTATTGTTCTAAAATCATCTATTACTGCTATAGGGAGAGGTTCCTGCTGGTGCTGTAAGGGACAGATTATTGTTCTAAAATCATCTCCTAGTTCTATAGGGAGAGGTTCCTGCTGGTGCTGTGAGGGACAGATTATTATTCTAAAATCATCTCCTAGTGCTATAGGGAGAGGTTCCTGCTGATGCTGTGAGGGACAGATTATTGTTCTAAAATCATCTCCTACTGCAATAGGGAGAGGTTCCTGCTGGTCATGTAAGGGACAGATTATTGTTCTAAAATCATCTCCTAGTTTTATAAGGAGAGGTACCTGCTGGTGCTGTGAGGGACAGATTATTGTTCTAAAATCATCTCCTAGTTCTATAGCGAGAGGTTCCTGCTGGTGCTGTGAGGGACAGATTATTGTTCTAAAATCATCACAAACTGCTATAGGGAGAGGTTCCTGCTTGCGCTGTAAGGGACAGATTATTGTTATAAAATCATCTCCTACTGCTAGAGGGTGAGGTTCCTGCTGCTGTAAGGGACAGATTGTTGTTCTAAAATCATCTCCTACTGCTATAGGGAGAGGTTCCTGCTGGTGCTGTAAGGGACAGATTATTGTTCTAAAATCATCTCCTACTGCTATAGGGAGAGGTTCCTGCTGGTGCTGTAAGGGACAGATTATTGTTCGAAAATCATCTCCTAGTGCTAGAGGGAGAGGTACCTGCTGGTGCTGTGAGGGACCGATTATTGTTCTAAAATCATCTTCTAGTGCTATAGGGAGAGGTTCCTGCTAGTGCTGTGAGCGACAGATTATTGTTCTAAAATCATCTCCTACTACTATAGGGAGAGGTTCCTGCTGGTGCTGTAAGGGATAGATTATTCTTCTAAAATCATCTCCTACTGCAATAGGGAGAGGTTCCTGCTGGTGCTGTAAGGGACAGATTATTGTTCTAAAATCATCTCCTAGTTTTATAAGGAGAGGTACCTGCTGGTGCTGTGAGGGACAGATTATTGTTCTAAAATCATCTCCTAGTTCTATAGTAAGAGGTTCCTGCTGGTGCTGTGAGGGGCAGATTATTGTTCTAAAATCATCACAAACTGCTATAGGGTGAGGTTGCTGCTGCTGCTGTAAGGGACAGATTATTGTTCTAAAATCATCTCCTACTGCTATAGGGAGAGGTTCCTGCTGCTCCTGTGAGGGACAGATTTTTGTTCTAAAATCATTTCCTAGTTCTATAGGGAGAGGTTCCTGCTGGTGCTGTAAGGGACAGATTATTGTTCTAAAATCATCTCCTACTGCTATAGGGAGAGGTTCCTGCTGGTGCTGTAAGGGACAGATTATTGTTCAAAAATCATCTCCTAGTGCTATAGGGAGAGGTTCCTGCTGGTGCTGTGAGGGACAGATTATTGTTCTAAAATCATCTTCTAGTGCTATAGGGAGAGGTTCCTGCTGGTGCTGTGAGCAAAAGATTATTGTTCTAAAATCATCTCCTACTACTATAGGGAGAGGTTCCTGCTGGTGCTGTAAGGGACAGATTATTGTTCTAAAATCATCTCCTACTGCAATAGGGAGAGGTTCCTGCTGGTGCTGTAAGGGACAGATTATTGTTCTAAAATCATCTCCTAGTTCTATAAGGAGAGGTCCCTGCTGGTGCTGTGAGGGACAGATTATTGTTCGAAAATCATCTCCTAGTACTATAGGGAGAGATTCCTGCTGGTGCTGTGAGGGACAGAATAATCTGCTACTGCTATAGGGAGAGATTCCTGCTCGTGCTGTAAGGGACAGATTATTGTTCTAAAATCATCTCCTAGTGCTAGAGGGAGAGGTTCCTGCTGGTGCTGTGAGGGACAGATTCTTGTTTTAATATCATCACATACTGCTATAGGGAGAGGTTCCTGCTGGTGCTGTAAGGGACAGATTATTGTTCTAAAATCATCTCCTAGTTCTATAGGGAGAGGTTCCTGCTGCTCCTGTGAGGGACAGATTATTGTTCTAAAATCATCACATACTGCAATAGGGAGAGGTTCCTGCCGGTGCTGTAAGGGACAGATTATTGTTCTAAAATCATCTCCTAGTTCTATAGGAAGAGGTTCCTGCTGCTCCTGTGAGGGACAGATTATTGTTCTAAAATCATATCATACTGGTGTAGGGAGAGGTTCCTGCTGTTGGTGTGAGTGTCGCATTTCTTGCACAAAAATAAAAAGTGCGTCTACGTTCCTGTTTTCCAAAAAAAAAAATGTATTTATTTATTTATTTTTCGCATTAATAAATAGTTCTACATAGTACATTTGCGGACAGAATGAGGAGAGCGTGAAATAAGGGACGTGGTCGTGGTGCTGCTGGTGTTTGTGAAGTTCCTGTTGCAAGTAGAGGACGTGGTCAATTTATGCAAGCTACACGCACAAGTGAAACGCCTTCTTCAGGTACGAGAAGCCGACAGAACCTTCAACGTTATATGGTAGACCCGAATGCCGCTCAACGAATGGTGAGGCCAGAACAAGTACATGCGATAGTAGATTGGGTGGCTGACAATGCCTCAAGTTCCTTCACATTGTCTCCCACCCGGTCCCTTGATGAAAGCTCAGAGTTGGCACCTGAACCCCATGGCCATCTGTCTTTCACCTCAGCCTCTTGTAAATCAGCCAAGCAGTCTGAGCCCCAAGTCATGCAACAGTCTCTTATGGTTTTTGATGAATCTCCAGGTGTGCTTTCGGTGGGCCATCCACATAGCCCTGCCCCAGAAGTGAAAGACATTGAGGGCACCGATGCCCAACCACTTCTGTTGCAGGATGAGGACATGGAAACACCAGCGCAGCACATCTCTGATGATGACGAAACACAGTTGCCAACTGCTGCAGTTTTCCACAGTGTGCAGACTGACAAGGAAGGCAGTGGTGAAGGGTGGGTGGAAGATGATGTGGAGGAGGATGATGAGGTCCTAGACCCCACATGGAATGAGGGTCATGCGAGTGACTGGTGCAGTTTGGAGGAAGAGGTGGTGGTCGCAGAGAGGCACCAGCACAGCAAAAGAGGAAGCAGGTTGCAAAAGCTGAGCGAGCGTCCTCTAGACAGTACGCCTGCTAGTATCCACCGCACCCAGGGACCTAGAACACCAAAGGCAGCTCAAAGGCATTCCCCGGCGTGGCAGTTCTTCAGACAATGTGCTGACGACAAGACACGATTGGTTTGCATGCTGTGCAATGAGAGCCTAAAGCGAGGCATAAATGTTCTAAACCTGAGCACAACCTGTATGACCTGGCATCTAAATTCAAAGCACTTGCAGCAGTGTAACAACATAAATTATATACACATATGCATATAGACAAGTATAATAAAAATGCAAAAATGTCTTCAGATATTGAATACAGATAAAATGAACTCAAATAGGAGGTTCTTTTAGTGAAAGAGCCACCTAGTGGCGAAAACCAAAAAGGACAAAGACATATAGGCATATATGCAAAAGTTTGGATAGTAAACAGAAGTCTGTGCACTGGGTGTCAGAAATGGAGTGGGTAGGGAGGTGACACTCCTGTGCTCCCCTCCCTTATCACACATTCCACTCACCACCCGATGTGAAGGCAGTACTCTGGCTGTCAAGTTCCATACTGAGGAGTCAGTAGTACCGAGCCTGTGGTAACCTTCAGACGTTCCCAGCGACTCAGTCCACAGTATACATGGTGTCCATATGAAATAATAAAATTTCCATAGTGTAGGGTATCATACAAGGCAGTAACGGTGTAAATCAGGTACTCACTCAAGAGAAGTCAGATTCTGGAGCTTCCGTGCGTTCCACTGACTGCTCCACCGGAAGTGCGTGTGACATTCTCTGGCTCCGACTGACGCGTTTCGTCATAGAGACGTCATCGGAGGCAGCGCCATCTACATGCACTCTCCTGCTATATATGTCCTAATGGTAACCCAGCAGCCCATGATGAGGTGATCGGCAGCGGCCATATTGGTGCTCCTATCATCAGCATGTAATCATAATCCTTCTCATTATGAAAAAACATTGACTACATTTATAACAACTTTAATAGATACAAGATAAAAAATAGACTGTGGATAAAACAACATTATAAATGATTAAAAATTGTTAAAAAATTAATTGTTAAAAAACATTGCGCTCAAGCTGTGGATTAAAAAACACACATTGCACCCGAGCCATAGATGAAACAAAGAGGGGATACGTAATGTTAGAAAGAAAGTGGATGGGAAGAAAAGGGTCACTAGATACGACCACTGCAACGGAGGTAGGGGGACCCACCATGCTATATAGGGGAAATAAATTGAAGTACATACAAACTATTCATAAAATATGTAAAAATTATATAGAAAAAATATATATATATATAAAAAATATATACATAAAAAATGTATATATATATATATATATATA
>BLSH010058238.1:406431-427688 GCA_018402905.1 Glandirana rugosa
AGAATTAACTTGGAACATAGAAATCAACCATCAAAACCCTTTATTGATCAAAAGTTGATCTAAACTCTCTGTTGATCAAAAGAAAGGGAATAAATAACATAAAATATTTTACAATTTACTTTAAATGATCATTCCACCAAAAGCTGAAATTTCAATAACAGGTAGAATCATATTTTCCACCTACTTATATCCCTCAGCATAGTGAAAAATAATGCATCTTGTTTTCAGTAGTTGAAAAAAGGATAAAATACTGTTTGTAAAAGACAGGCAATCAGACTGTATAATGAAACATTTGTATATCATGTTCTACTCATTATGATTTTGTAAATATTTATTAAATATTCACTGTATATTCCCTCACAAATGTTTTTACTTTACATTGGGCCTTCTTTGCACCTTCACCAGTTTGGACACTGGCATCAGTTTTACCTACAGATGTAGCCAATGTAACCAGTCAATACACAGTGAAGTCAATAAGCCAAGCACTTAAATATGTATTCCATGTGAAAAATAAAAAAATGTGAAATTTATGTTTGTTAGCCTATGATAAAGTAAATAGCGAATGCATAAAAAATTGCTTATGCTTCTTAATGAATATACCCTTATATATGTGCATCTTTCTTTCTTTCTTTTTTTTTTCTTTCTTTCTTTCTTTCTTTCTTTCTTTCTTTCTTCTCTCTATCTATTAGAGTTGAGCGAACACCTGGATGTTCGGGTTCGGTGGGTTCGGCCGAACTTAGGGAAAAAGTCCGGGTTCGGTACCAAACTTGACCCGAACTTTACCCCGAACCCCATTGAAGTTAATGGGGACCCGAACTTTTCAGCACAAAAATGACTGTAAAAAAGTCCTGGAAAGTGCTAGAGGGCTTCAAAAGGAAGTAAAATGATTTTAGAACAATAATCTGTCCCTTACAGCAACAGCAGGAACCTGACTCTATAGAACTAGAAGATGATTTTAGAACAATAATCTGTCCCTCTAAGCAGTAGACTCTACCTAGTCTACTCAGATCATTCTGTAATGCAGGATGAGATGTTATTAGATCTGCAATCTGTCCCTAAAAGCAGTAGTAGTAGTAATCTCTACCTAGTCCACAATCAGATCGTTCTGTAATGCAGGATGAGATGTTATTATATCTTCAATCTGTCCCTCACAGCGCCGGCAGCATCCTCTCCCTACACTACCTAGAGAGCATGTGACATGCAGCACTAAGTGACTCCAGCTTATAAAGAGGCTGGGTCACATGATGCACTGGCCAATCACAGCCATGCCATTAGTAGGCATGGCTGTGATGGCTTCTAAGGGCAAACCAGTGAAACGCTTGTTGATTGGCTGCCCTGCAGCTATTCGACATGCTTGATCAAATACCCAAACCCAGAACTCAAACTTTTTTTCAAATGTCCGGGTTCGGGTCCGGGTCACGGACACCCCAAAGTTTGGGTTCCCTCAACTCTACTATCTATCTCTCTCTTACATACCTCTTCTAATAAAAGAAAGCAACATGATAGCTTTTGAAACTGCAGATTGTTTTTTTTTAATTACTACATGAGGCATACAGCTAAAAAAGTGTCTTCAAAAAAACTTTTAATGACGATATATAAAGGCTGCCAGGGCTGACCTTTCATTTTGAAGATATTAGTTCACTGGCTGTGCTTTTTGTCACAAACATGTAACAGTTATTCAAATAAATCATTTTAAGCTATCGTGCCATTTTTGGCAAGATTTTGTACTATTTGCTATTTCCTTTACAAATGTGTTTTGATGTGATTTTCAAATGCCACTATCTCTGTACCACTTTTTCAAACTTTCTAATAAAAGTTTGTAAACAAATATCATTTTAAGCTACACTGTGGCTATCCTGATCTGCATGCCTGTTGCCACACAACGACTCAAAGTTTTTAAGCTGGATTAGTGAATCTACCTGGGTTCAATTTGCAGACAGTTTGGGGAATCCTTTTTTTTTTTTTTAAACTTTAGTTCTTTATTGATTTTAGAAAACATAATACACGGAGGTAGCAATACAATACATTACATTCCTGTCATTTCTCCAGTACATGAGGTATTGGTATTGTATAAGTATATCACTTTATATTTCACAACCAGCTCATTCTCTATTCATATTTTAACAGTATCATATATTACATCCTGAACGTCTCTAGGGTGAGTAGAATACCTTGACCCCGGCACTCCGGGCCTCCCCCCGGTCACCCCAATTGGGATCATACTGTGATGGGAGGGGATTCCCAGACCACCGCAGGGTCCACCACTTTAGTGTGATTGAGCGGTGCATAGAATTAAATGTGTCTACTTAAGTTGTTGCTGCTCCCTCATGAGGAATCTTATACTTAAAACCTGGAGATATGTAGCATCAGAGAATTATGTTTCCTGTTTCAGAAGATTGCTGGACTTGATTTACTATGATTGTGAGTATTAACTTGTGAAGGAAGGAAGAGTGTGACAAAGGAAAACTAAGGAAAAACAAAGAGAAATAAAGAAAAATGACGTACAGATCATATGTCTCTGTGGATGTAAGACCCAGCATAACTGTATTTATTTACAGAATGTTTGTCAGGTTGTTCCTAGCGATCCACCTGTCCCAGTTGCGAATAAATGCTGATTGGTTGCCTTGCGTGCATGCAAAGATATGTTCATAAGTACAATTGGTGTTAACCCTCGAGATTACTTCTGACAAAGTCGGTACTTTATCAGATTTCCAATGATTCATGATAGCTAACTTGGCTGCAGTTAGCAGGTGTGCTATTATAAATCTGCACCTCTGTGGAAATGCAGCCATCTGTAGACCTAGTTGGAGCCATTCTTCTTCTGAGAAGGAGGAACCTAAGTCCTGTTCCCATTTTTGGATAGCTATTTCTTGCTTGATCAAATTTTTGGGTTGCAATAAGAAGTATATGTAGGAAATGCCCTTATTTTGTTTGGAATCTGAGTGAATAAAATCCCATATGTATTTGTTGACCTTAACGGCTTTAGACTTAAGGGAGCGAATGAAGTGGTGAATTTGAATTCTCCTGAGGCCTTCTACGTTTATGTTGGACGCGGGGATCTCCCTAAAGGAGGAATACCCCCCTGGTCTCCCAATATCTAACGGAGAGGTTAGGAATCAGAAATTCAAATGTAGATAGAGATAGATCCATTACTTGGATTTCAAAGATCTCTGAACTATTTTTATTGATATGGCTCCATGCTTGTAAGGAAGCTAATAAAGCTGGGTGTTTAGGAACAAGGAGCGGTACATCAAGAAGTTTCGCTAAAAGGAGACTTTTTAAGTTCCTACCTTGGATCATGTACTTTTCTATTCCTACCCATTGGACTTCAAGTGGTTGTTGGACCCACATTTTCAGTTGGTTTAGTAGCGTGGCATTGTAGTAGTCTTTGATCCTAGGTACCCCTATACCTCCTTTTCTTTTATGCCTAGTCATTGCTGAAAAGGAAATTCTTGCCCTCTTCCCCTCCCAGATAAATTTTCTGAGCATAAGGTTGATCTTATGAAAAAAGTGTGTTGGCAGAACAATAGGAATCGTCCTGAACAAATAGAGAATTTTAGGCAGTACTACCATCTTAAAAGATGCTATTCTGCCCATCCAGGAGATTTCTCGCTTTCCCATAGAGGTCAAATCGGCTCTTATCGTGTTTAGTAACCTTTTAGAGTTAGCATCATATATTTTGCGGGAGTTTGCCGTTAAAGTTATCCCTAGGTATTGTATGGCGTCATTGTCCCAATTACATGGTAGTATTTTGTTATATTTCTTTTTTTTTGCCTGGCTAAGGTTAATGGTAAGAATTTGGCACTTATTGATGTTTATTTTGTAATAAGAAATATTGCCGAAGTGGGTTATAATATTGTTAATTCCGGGTAAGGATGAATCTATCTCTGTGACAGTCAGGATGACGTCGTCCGCGAATAGGCCTATTTTATTGGACTTATCGAACGTTTGGATCCCTTTTATAGAGGATGAGTTACATATGGCTTCGGCGAAGGGCTCCATGATTAATGTAAAGATCAGCGGGGATAAAGGGCAGCCTTGGCGTGTGCCGTTGGATATACCGAACGTGTCTGAGAGTGCACTGGAGGTATAAACCTGTGCAGAGGGATTAGAATATAGGGCTAGGATGGCTGAGGAAATAAACCCCCTGATTCCAAATTTGGTGAGAACTGCCCGCAGGTACCCCCAGTGCACTCTATCGAACGCCTTCTCGGCGTCTAAGGCGATGAAGGCGGTCGGTAGTTTTTGGTGTTCTGCTATTCTTATAAGATTGAGAATTCTTCGGATGCCGTCGGAAGCCTGTCTATTAGTAACGAAGCCTACTTGGTCTGGGTTAATTAGGGATGGCTTTATTTCTGTTATCCTGTTCGCAATAACTTTCGCATAGATTTTGAGATCTGTATTTAATAAAGAGATTGGTCTAAAATTTGGCGGTGAGGTCGGGTCCTTCCCTGGTTTAGGTAATGTAACTATATATGCTTTCAGAATCTCTTCCGGGAGAGTGCTTGTGTGGGCTGCTGCGTTCAGAATTTGGGTAAGATGAGGGGATAGTAGGTCCACATAAGTTTTATAATATTCTGCTGATAGTCCATCAGGGCCTGGGGATTTATTCGGTGGCAATTTGAGTACTACCAATTTGACTTCTTCTTCGGTAATGGGTTGGTTAATTTTTTTCTAGCTTCTCCGCAGATATAGAAGGGAGATGGATTGATTCCAAAAATTTCTGGATGCCTTCTGGGGTGAGTTGAGGGGTGTTATGGTCTTCTTTCAGATTATATAGGGATCTATAATAGTCCCTGAAGTTATTTGCTATATCTTTGGGGTGTATCAGTTTGGAGCCAGTTTTCTGTTCTATTAAGAAGTTTATCCTAGCTTTGGCATGTTTGGATTTAATTTGCTGTGCTAATTTTTTTCTAGCTTTATTGCTAGAGGAGTAATCATTTGCTTTAAGATACTTAATGTTTTTTTCATATTTATCCAGTAGAAGGGATTTGAGTTCTCCCCTGCTCTCTTGAAGGGCCTCAGTAACTAGGGGGGTAATTCCTTTTTTATTAGTTTGTTCCAGTTTTTGGATTTTTAGTATGAGATTATTAATTGCTAGTGTTTTGGACTTTTTTTCTTTGGCAGCGATCTGAAGTAGGATGCCTCTGATGTAGGCCTTGTGTGCACACCAGATAGTTGTTTTAGGCATATTATCAGTATCATTAAGTTGGAAGAATTCCTCCAGGCGATCTTTACCTTTCTCTCGGTGGCCGATGCGCTCAAAAATTTGGGTGTTATTCCTCCAAAGGTACGTAGGGTTAGTGTTGCTTTTCTCTTCTAATTCTATAGAGATGGGGGCGTGGTCAGACCACGTTATGGTGCCTATCTCTGCTGTTTTAGTTCTGTGTAAAAGTGTTAAATCCACTAATGCCATGTCGATCCTTGAGTAGGATCTGTGGGGATTAGAGAAGAATGTAAAGTCTTTCTCTCCTGGATGTAAGCATCTCCACGTATCAAATAGTTGTTCAGCGTGGAGGATGTGTTGAAGGGAGGCTACAGAAAAAAGAATCTCTAGGACAACAAGTTATGCACATCCCCAAGGGGCTGGCATCCCCGGATAACAAGAATAAGGATGAGCTTGTTATCTGGGAAGGAGATCAAGGATATGGGCTCCTGGTACTGCCTCATGGTCATTGAGCGGGTTTTTTCTTGGATGAGGATTTGGTCGGGCGCTGTGTCCAATCTTTCTTCAGTTTGGGGGGCTCAGTGTGTAGCTCTTCACTGATGTCTTGGGGGAGAATTTCCCATTCTCTTAGGCCTGCTTCCAGGGACAGGATGCTCACTGATAAGTCCTTGTAGGTCACAATCAACTTGGATGGGGTCCCCCATTTGTACCCGATGTTATGGTTCCGCAGTGCCTTGGTGATTGTGGTTAACTTTTTCCGATGTAACACCATGGCTTGTGATAGATCTGTGTATAAGGAGACCCCAGCAAATTTACCGGTAAGCTGTTGTCTGTTCCTCATGGCTTTCATTGCTGCTTCTTTTACATGAAAGAAATGTATCTTGGACAGAACGTCCCTCGGAATGGAGTCAGGAAGAAAAGATGTAATCAACAGAATATATGTGAAAAATCAGCGCAAATATGTATCAAAATAAATTAAAAATTAAAAAAAAAATGTAAAAAAAAATGAGAATATAATTATAAATCAATAAGTTGAGCTGCTGACACCTGCAATGTGAAACCACCCTATTTCCACCTTAAATCAATAATAATCAAAAAATGGTGCAGCGCTTACAACTCCATATAGGTGATTATTGTGTTGTGCATGAATAAATGTCACGATACCTGTATTCAAACTCTGTATCTCTAAATATAGTGACCACTTTCAATAATATGAAAAACGCACAACCAAAAAAACAACTTCACATGCCTTCACAGATTAGTGCTCTAGTGTTCATAGGGAAAATAATATTCAGTGAAAAAAAGAGTACTAAATATAACCAAAAAATAATTCACTGGTGAAAAAAACAAAAAATAACTTCACATATTAGTGCAATAGTGTTCATACAATAAACGATAATCCGTGAAAAAATAAATCAAAAGTGTCAATCCATAGATGAAAAAAATCCTTTTAAATAAATCCCAGTGGTGACCAAACGATATTCACAGCACACATGTGGTTAAATCCTCTACCAGGTGAATGAGCCTCTCACCTCAATATAGATAAAGCAGCGCTTTTTACCCGCCCTGGGGTTACTGATGATCTCTGGGTTAAGTCTCCCTTCCAGTCTCCTTCTCCCCAACAGTGTGGCTTTCCGACATCCAATCTCCCCAACCATTCAGCATAGATCATGTAAAATAAAGGGGCAATCTAGTGCTCTCCGTCTAAAATACTTTAATGATTGCTAAAAAAGTAAAGTATGCGCTTACAATAAAAAGCACTGTAAAGCCGTGCGAGCTACAAACCGCATCAAGAAGCAAGCAGCTGGAGCGTGATGTGGGAGAGTCGGCTCTTCCCCTCGGACGCGTATCGTCACAGATAGGACTTCCTCAGCAAGGGGTGCCACCTTGGGAGATTGGATGTCAGAAAGCCACACTGTTGGGGAGAAGGAGACTGGAAGGGAGACTTAACCCAGAGATCATCAGTAACCCCAGGGCGGGTAAAAAGCGCTGCTTTATCTATATTGAGGTGAGAGGCTCATTCACCTGGTAGAGGATTTAACCACATGTGTGCTGTGAATATTGTTTGATCACCACTGGGATTTATTTAAAAGGATTTTTTTCATCTATGGATTGACACTTTTGATTTATTTTTTCACGGATTATCGTTTATTGTATGAACACTATTGCACTAATATGTGAAGTTATTTTTTGTTTTTTTCACCAGTGAATTATTTTTTGGTTATATTTAGTACTCATTTTTCACTGAATATTATTTCCCCTATGAACACTAGAGCACTAATCTGTGAAGGCATGTGAAGTTGTTTTTTTGGTTGTGCGTTTTTCATATTATTGAAAGTGGTCACAATATTTAGAGATACAGAGTTTGAATACAGGTATCGTGACATTTATTCATGCACAACACAATAATCACCTATATGGAGTTGTAAGCGCTGCACCATTTTTTGATTATTAAGGAAGAAAAGATGGTTTCGGCAGTCTATGTGCCCTGTCGATTAAAAGTTCAATTTCGCTCGCTTCTGGCACTAGTTCATGCAGAAGTTGTTTGATGAAGCCATTCAGGTCCGCATTGGTTATTGTCTCCGGAATGCCGCGGAATTTAATGTTGGACCTACGGCTGCGGTCCTCCATGTCTGCCAATTTGGCGGTGATCCTATGCAATTCGCGTTGTTGTTCATTATATGCATCTATTAGGCTGTTATGTGCGGAATATGCGACTTCCATTTTATGTTCAACATGATCCATTCTCTCTTGCAGATCCGTAATAGAGACATTAATGAGCTGAAGCAATCTCATCATGTCAATATGCAGGGTATCTAGCAAGGAAATTAACATCTCTTTCATGTTAGTCATGGAGACTGGTTGAGATGAGGAAGGAAAGTGTTCTAAAGGAGTCTGAGTGGTTAACTCTGAAGCTGATTCCTCCATGTTATCATCTGTCTCCTGAGCATCCCCTTTAGCTTTTTTATATTTAGCAGGGCTGCGGGTAGTAGAGCTGTCTGGTGGAGATAAGTCCCCTTTACCTGCATGTCTTCTGTATATTTCAGTGTTGACTGTCGCTACTGAGCTGCCTGAGTCCGAGGCACTGTCCTCTTCCTCTGTAGGCCGCAGCGGCGTGTCGGCGCCATCTTGGTACACCCTCCCTCCGGAGGGACTGAAGAAATCGGTCAGTTTCTGAGGATTTGAGCGCTGGGGGCCCCTCTTCCTGACTGCCCCCAAGGCTGCTGCTTCTAGGGAGGCCATCCGTACCTTCGGATTCCGGCTACAGCCACTTCGGTCGTCGCTTGGCAGGTTACATGAGCCGGAGCTTGCTCACTCTGCTGCCATCTCTCACGCCGGCCAGCCACGCCCCCCCTATACCAAAAAATATGTTTTAAATACTGATAATTTATAAACCGGATAAAAACCAATCTACTAATGTGCCAGGCACTTGATGTCACTCGGCGGGCCTAATAGGGGGTAAAAAAACTACGGTTTCTCAGCAGCGAACATGAACAAAGGAGGGATTTCAATCGTTAGTAATAAAGCAGTTTAAGTCAATATCTATATTGAGTCCGTTAGGTTGCAAAGAATTTAAAATATAGATCCACTTAGTTTCATTCTGTGAGATCATTACTTTTCTATTTCCAGCTCGCCAGTGCTCCTTTACATGGTCAATCCCATAGAATGACATAAAAGCAGGATTTTTATTATGAGCCTCTTTGAAATGTCTGGAAAGGCTGTGTTTCGGATATCCTAAGTCTGTTCCTTAGGCTCCTAACCTTAGGAACAGACTAGTGCATAATGTCATAAACCCCCCCAGGAGGGTGAGTCTGTTTCCCCAAATGAAGGGTTTTTTTAGATGTCAAAAATGTTTGCCATGTAGAAAAAGCAAACCAGGACCAAGAAAGAAAGATTTTTTTTCATCCACCTCCACAGGAAAACGACACAGGATTAATCAACTAATCACGTGCAAAAGCACCCATGTAACATATGTGATTGAGTGCCCATGCCAGTACCAATATGTCAGCAGGACCACCAGTAGACACGTGCAATTTGTTTAGTTCCGAATCGAAATTCGGACGAATTTTTAATAATTTGGAATTCATATGCATCCGAATTTCTGAATTACAATAGTAACGATTTTGAACGAATCTGAAAAAAAATTTTGATTAGAAAAATTTCGCCCAGAATTCGATTCGAGTCGAATTCGAAACGGATTCGAAATAGTCGAGTCGAAATAGTCGAATCGAATTCGAAAACAAAATCGCAATAAAAATCAAAACTAATTATAAAAAAAGATTTTCTAAAACAGAATATAAAATATAAAGTAATATAATAAAAAAATGAATAGTAAAAGATAGAATAGAGAAGAATATAATTATATTAAAATAGAATATGAACAATTAACCATGTTCCGAAATTCGAATTTCGAATAGTATAAATTTGAATGAGATTGAAAAAAAATCCAAAACAAAGAAAACCAAAAGAAAAGAATATAATAGAAAATAAGAGAATAGAATAGAAAATAAATAAAATAGAAAATAAATAGAAAACACAGTCTTCCGAAATTCGAATTTCCAATAGAATGACTTCAAATTTGAATTTCCAATAGAATGACTTCAAATTCATATTTCAATAGAAAAGTTTAGAATAGAAGAGAAAAGGAATAATAGACTAGAAAAAACTAGGGAAATAAAAATAAAGAGAATAAAAAACAATAGAAAACAATAGAATAGAAAAACAATAGAACAGAATGGAATTATAGTTATCTATAGTATTTATACATCAATTTTCCAAAATTCGAGTTTCGAAAACAGCATGAATTCCAATTTTGAATAGAATGAATTTGAATAGAAAATATTATATTAGAAAAGGAAATACTAGAAAAGAATAGAATAGAAAATAAGAGAATAAGATAGAAAAGAATAGAAAAAGTAATAGAACAGAACTTAAATATATATATATATATATATATATATATATATATATATATATATTCAGTCTATTTGAAATTCAAATTCATTGTATCCGAAATTCGAATTTCGGAAAATTGATAGATAATATGTAATTCCATTCTGTTCTATTGTTTTCCTATTTTATTCTTATTTTCTATTTTATTATTTTCTAATCTATTATAATCTTTTCTATTCAAATTCACATTCAATCTATTCGAAATTCAAATTCATGCTGTAGTCGAAATTATATATATATATATATATATATAGAAAATAAAATAGAAAAGAATAGAAAAATAATAGAACACAACTTAAATATATATATATATTCAGTCTATTCGAAATTCAAGTTCATTGTATTCGAAATTTCAAATTTCGGAAGATTGTTATAATATATATTTAGTTTTTTTTTTTATTTTATTCTCATTTCCCTTGTTTTTTTTAATTGTAATATTTATTTTCTCTTCCATTCTAAACTTTTCTATTGAAATTCGAATTTCGGGAAATCGATATATATATATATACAGGGATGGTGGAAACCCCTCATAATGGGCAAAGCGGGTGTACAGACCCAGGAACTCAGCACAGGGATGGTGGGAACCCCCCATAATGGGCACAGCGGGTGTACAGACCCGGGAACTCAGCACAGGGTTGGTGGGAACCCCTCGTAATGGGCACAGCGGGTGTACAGACCTGGGAACTCAGCACAGGGATGGTGGGAACCCCCCATAATGGGCACAGCGGGTGTACAGACCCAGGAACTCAGCACAGGGATGGTGGGAACCCCCCATAATGGGCACAGCGGGTGTATAGACCCGGGAACTCAGCACAGGGATGGGGGAACCCCTCATAATGGGCACAGCGGGTGTACAGACCCAGGAACTCAGCACAGGGATGGTGGGAACCCCCCATAACGGGCACAGCGAGTGTACAGACCCGGGAACTCAGCACGGGGATGGTGGGAACCCCTCATAATTGGCACAGCAGGTGTACAGACCCAGGAACTCAGCATCAGCACAGGGATGGTGGAAACCACTCATAATGGGCACAGCGGGTGTACAGACCCGGGAACTCAGTACAGGAATAGTGGAAACCCCCCATAATGGGCACAGCGGGTGTACAGACCCGGGAACTCAGCACAGGGATGGTGGGAACCCCTCATAATGGGCACAGCAGGTGTACACACCCAGGAACTCAGAGTCAGCACAGGGATGGTGGAAACCACTCATAATGGGCACAGCAGGCGTACAGAGCCGGGAAGTCAGCACAGGGATGGTGGAAACGCCTCATAATGGGCACAGCAGGTGTACAGACCCGGGAACTCAGCACAGGATGGTGCGAACCCCTCATAATGGGCACAGTGGGTGTACAGACCCAGGAACTCAGCACAGGGATGGTGGGAACCCCTCATAATGGGCCCAGCGGGTGTACAGACCTGAGAACTCAGCATATACATATTATAATATATATGTATATATATATAATTCTATTCTGTTGTATTGTTTTTCTATTCTGCTATATCTTATTCACTTATTTTCCATTTTATTATTTTCTTTTTTCTATTCTATTATAATCTTTTCTATTCAAATTCATATTCAATCTATTCAAAATTAGAATTCACGCTGTATTCGAAATTCGAATTTCGGAAAATTGATAGATAATAATATGTCATTCCAATCCATTGTAATCTGTTCTATTGTTTTTCTATTCTTTTCTAATGTATTCTCTTATTTTCTATTTTATTATTTTCTAATCTATTATAATCTTTTCTATTCATATTCACATTCAATCTATTCGTAATTCGAATTCATGCTGTATTCGAAATTCGAATTTCGGAAAATTGATATATATCGATTTTCCGAAATTCGAATTTCAAATAGAATGACTTCAAATTTTCGAATTTCAATAGAAAAGTTTAGAGCAGAAGAGTAAAGGAATAATAGAGTAGAAAAAACTAGGGAAGTAACAATGAAGAGAATAAAAAAACAATAGAATAGAGAGAAAAAAATAGAACAGAATGGAATTATATTTATCTATAGTATTTATACATCAATTTTTCAAAATTCGAATTTCGAAAACATCATGAATTCCATTTTCAAATAGAATGAATTTGAATAGAAAAGATTATAATAGAAAAGGAAATAAGAGAAAAGAATAGAATAGAAAATAAGAGAATAAGATAGAAAAGAATAGAAAAATAATAGAACAGAACTTACATATATATATATATATATATTCAGTCTATTCGAAATTTGAATTCATTGTATTCGAAATTCGAATTTCGGAAAATTGATAGATAATATGTGTTTCCATTCTGTTCTATTGTTTTTCTATTCTTTTCTATTTTATTCTCTTATTTTCTATTTTATTATTTTCTATTATTTTCTAATCTATTATAATCTTTTCTATTCAAATTCACATTCAATCTATTCAAAATATGAATTCATGCTGTATTGGAATTTCGGAAAATTGATATATATTGATTTTCCGAAATTCGAATTTCCAATAGAATGGCTTCAAAAAACAATAGAACAGAATGGAATTATATCTATCTATAGTATTTATGCATCAATTTTCTGAAATTTGTATTTTGAAAATAGCATGAATTCAATTTAGAATAGAATGAATATGAGTTTGAATAGAAAAGCTTATAATAGAATAGAAAATAAGAGAAAACAATAGAATAGAAAATAAGGTAATAAGATAGAAAAGAATAGAAAAATAATAGAATAGAATAGATTAACATAGAATAATATATGCTATCTTCCGAAATTCGAATTTCAAATACAATGAATTAGAATTTCAAATAGGCTGAATATATATATTTATATTTAAGTTCTGTTCTATTATTTTTCTATTATTTTCTATCTTATTCTCTTATTTTCTATTCTATTCTTTTCTCTTATTTCCTTTTCTATTATAAGCTTTTCTATTCAAATTCATTCTATTCAAAATTGGAATTCATGCTGTTTTCGAATTTCGAACGTCGGACAATTGTTGTATAAATACTATAGATACATATAATTCCATCCTGTTCTATTGTTTTTCTATTCTATTGTTTTCTATTGTTTTGTATTGTTTTTTATTCTCTTTATTTTGATTTCCCTAGTTTTTTCTAGTCTATTATTTCTTTTCTCTTCTATTCTAAACTTTTCTATTGAAATTCGAATTTGAAGTCATTCTATTGGAAATTCGAATTTTGAATAGATTGAATGTGAATTTGAATAGAAAAGAATATAATAGATTAGAAAATAATAGAAAATAATAAAATAGAAAATAAGAGAATACATTAGAAAAGAATAGAAAAACAATAGAACAGATTAGAATGGATTGGAATTACATATTATTATCTATCAATTTTCCAAAATTTGAATTTCGAATACAGCATGAATTTGAATTTAGAATAGATTGAATATGGATTTGAATAGAAAAGATTATAATAGCATAGAAAAAAGAAAAGAATAAAATGGAAAATAAGTGAATAAGATATAGCAGAATAGAAAAACAATACAACAGAATAGAATTATATATATATATATATATATATATATATATATATATATTTATACATATATATTATAATATGTATATGCTGAGTTCTCAGGTCTGTATACCCGCTGTGCCCATTATGAGGGGTCTCACCATCCCTGTGCTGAGTTCCCGGATCTGTACACCCGCTGTGCCCATCATAAGGGGGTTCCCACAATCCTGTGCTGAGTTCCCGGGTCTGTACACCTGCTGTGCCCATTATGAGGGGTTTCCACCATCCCTGTGCTGACTCTGAGTTCCCAGGTCTGTACACCCTCTGTGCCCATTATGAGGGGTTCCCACCATCCCTGTATATATATATTGATTTCCCGAAACTCGAATTTCAATAGAAAAGTTTAGAATGGAAGACAAAATAAATATTACAATTTAAAAAAACAAGAGAAATGAAAATAAAGTGAATAAAATAAAAAAAAATATATATATATTGTAACAATCTTCCGAAATTTGAATTTGAATACAATGAATTTGAATTTCGAATAGACTGAATATATATATATATATATATATATATATATATATATATATATATATATATATTTAAGTTGTGTTCTATTATTTTTCTTTTCTTTTCTATATTTCAATAGTTTTTATTGAGTTATAAAACATAAACAAGGGAAGACAAGTACAATTGCATGTACATCAATATAACCATTAAAATAAAACAGTTCAAGCTCAAAATATTATAGACATCAGGCCGAAGACTAGAGATTAAGAAAGTCACCTTATGGTGAAAAAGCGAACAAGGTGTGTAGTGTCCGAAAGAGGAGGACCCCCGGGCCTCAAGAAGCTCGCCCGAGGCTAAGCGTGCTCAGGACCCAAGTGGTCCCCCCCCCACCGGACAACACAGCCCACTCATTGTATGTGATGAAAAAATAGACCAGAGCTGGAAAAAAAGTCTGACCACCGATTAACATTGTAAAAGATTATCAAGGCATCGAAAAGGTGAAATAAGCCAGTACAACTGTGTGCCCACCACAATGGATAAGATTTCCAGTAAAGACCTCCCCGAGTGGTTACGGAGGCCGACCGGGATCTAGGGCCAAGGCCCCGAGAGGGTAGAGTCAACCAGAGCCACCCCAATGGGAACAAACTGTGGTTCTGGCCTTCAGCTCCAACCCCACTCGGCCCCCCAGCCTCCATCCCGCGGCCTGGCAGATCAGTGAGCCTGAGAGCTCTGTCCAATCACCCATGAACTTGCGTGGGATTGTTATAGAATACAGGGAATATCCAATCTGAAATACCCGATCCTGATGAATTATAATTTTAAGTTACGTACAAGAGAGAGAAACAGAGAAAAAAAAAGAAGAGAGAAGAAACGTAGATGAAGGGAAAGATTGATGCAGGCTGCCCTGGGCCTCCCCCCCCGGACCTGAACCCCAGGTATGCTATCATGTGTATCGGATACTGACCGCTTAAGCGGTGGAGCGAGATCTACTCGGGACTCCGATATATTGGACCCAAGGGTCCCAGATTTTATCAAACTGCGATTGAGAGTTCAGAATTGTATGAGAAATTTTTTCCTGCGACATGATCCAAGATATTTTACTTTTGGCCTTGAAAAATGAGACCTTGGGGGATTTCCATGCCCCCGCTATTGTTATCTTAGCTCCTATGAAGATGAACCGGATAAGAATTTTAGTCGTTTTGGAGCACCCTACGATCGTCTGGTTTAGAAGAGCTATCGCTGGGTCTTGGGGGACTGGTATTCCCGTAACCTTACGAACCATTCTAAAGATTTTATTCCAGAAAGTTCTAATTTTGGGGCAGGTCCAAAAAATGTGTAAAATAGAACCTAAATGTTCACAGCCCCGGAAGCACAGAGGGGACGTTTGGGGATAAAGTTTAGCCAGGCGTGTAGGGACTAGGTACCATCGCGTTATAACCTTTAGATTGGTTTCCCTGAGTATTGTGTTATGGACCCCCTTGCAGGAGCTTTCCATATTCGAGTGCCAGGTCTCTTGATCCCACTCCACACCAAGATCTCGCTCCCAGTTAGTCATGAAGGGTGCTTTTTCATTTGGTTCCGAGAGTAAGGAATATATAAGCGAGATCCCTCCTCTAGTGTCCATGGCCGATGAACACCACTGTTCATAAGGTGTAATAGTCATGGGGTGTTGAGAAGTTGCCTTTATAGAGTGTAGAAAGTGTACTATTTGTATGTAATGAAACCTTTCTTCTGGCGGCATTTCTAATTCCTTCTCACAGTGCTTAAGTGAGAGAGGGCCATTCGCAGAAAAAAAGTGTCCAATTCTATATAGCCCTTTCTGGGTCCACCACTTAAAGGCCCTAATGTTCATTCCCGGAGGGAATAAAGGGTTGTGGAAGAGATGAGAAAGGGGGTTCCATGAAGAAATTAAGTTGCTATTTTTACGTAATGTGTCACATAAGGACAAGGAATGGGAAAGGGAAGGTGATAAGACCGGTGGTCTAGATTTGGGGGAACTCCATATCAGGAAGTCAATGGTGTTTTTAGGGACTGATTGCCTCTCCATGTTTAGCCAGTCTGGTTTATCTCTTGGTGAGTAGATGATCGAGATTTGTGTAAATTGGGCCGCTCGGTAATAAGACCAAAGATTGGGGAGTCCCAAGCCCCCTCTGCCTTTAGGTCTATAGAGGATATTTTTAGCAAAGCGGGACCCTGTTTTCCCCCAGATGAAACGATTTATTTCGGATTGCAGTTTAGATAATTGATTTTTAAGAACTGGGATGGGTAGAGAGTGAAACAAATACAGGATTCTGGGTAGGAGTGTCATTTTAACTGCGTTGACTCGTCCCAACTAAGACATCCTGTATTGGGACCATTGTGAGAGGTCAGATATTAGTTTCCTACAAAGTGGTGGATAGTTATGTTTATGGAGCGTATCAATGGAGGAGGCCAGATTGATGCCTAGATAAGGAATGTAATTAGATTTCCAAACAAAAGTAAAATGTTTCTGGAGAAGATCCACCTCCTCTTGAGGGGTCGAGATGTTCAAGGCGAGAGTCTTGGACATATTGACCTGAAGACCAGAAGCCCCTCCGAACTCCGTAAGAAGCCTGAAAATGCTAGGAATTGATGTTGTGGGCGTAGTTAGAAAGAGAAGAACATCGTCCGCAAACAACGCACATTTATGGAAAGCTGGACCACATTGTACTCCATGTATGCTGGGCTCCTCCCTAATCCTAATGGCTAGCATCTCAATTACCAGGGCAAAAAGTAGCGGAGATAGAGGGCATCCCTGCCTTGTACCTCTCGCTATCGGGAAGAGAGCCGAGTAATGTCCGCATAGTTTAATCCTGGCAGTTGGGCGGGAGTATAAAGACTTCAAAATATTTAGGAATTTAGGTCCAGCCCCCCATTTATGTAACGCTGCAAAAAGAAATGGCCAGGAGACCGTGTCGAAGGCCTTCTGTAAATCTAAAGAGAGAAGAAGGCCCTTTTGAGGCGTTCCTCCATCCCAGCCTGACCTCATTAGGGATATGATATCGATGGCCCTTCTGACCTGGTCCGGCCCTTGTCGCCCTGGGATGAATCCAACCTGATCCTTATGAACATAAAGGCCTATGAATTTGGCTAGTCTGTTGGATAGAATTTTAGTCATAATTTTAAGATCAACATTTATGAGTGAGATAGGCCTAAAATTACTAATTTCGCTCAGGTCTTTCCCAGGTTTAGGGATAACGGAGATGAAAGCAAGGTTGGCATTAGATTCGATAGGGTTGCCTCCCTGTAGGTAATTGAAGAGCCGGACCAGGAAAGGGGAGAGGACCTCATGAAAGGCTTTAAAGTACGCAGAGGAAAACCCATCTGGGCCCGGTGCTGCACCATTCCTCAAGCTTTTGATGGCTTCTTTAACCTCTAATTCCGTAAATGGAGCTTCTAGTGCTTCCCGATGATCATCAGAGAAAACAGTAGAATTGGTTCCAAGAAGGAAGTCATTAATTGCCGAAGGGGGATTTGGGTCCTTGCTAGCATAAAGTTCCTTGTAGAATTCGGTGAATGATTCTAGAATCTTTTGCGGATTTTGGGATAACTGTCCAGATGAAATTCTAACTTTAGGCATTGAGTAAGTGCGTGCCTTGGGGGATAATCTGTGTGCTAGGGAGGGCCCAATTTGGTTAGAAAGGAGATAATTCCTACCTCTCGACCATGCCAATTGTTTATCAACGGTCGATGTGAGGGCAAGATTCAAGGATAGCCTGGCGGCTTCAAGAGCTGCAAGGGAAGGGCCGGAAGGGGATTTTTTGTGTTGTTTACTAGCCAATCTAAAGTCCGATTCCAGCTTGCTTATGTCAATTTGGCGTTCTCTTTTTAGTTTAGAGGAGAGTTGAATGAACCTCCCCCTCATGACTGCCTTATGGGCCTCCCATAATAGATCTGGGGAGGTGTCCGCTGTATCATTCAAAGAGAAATATTCACGCAAGTCCTTTTCTAGAAGTGCGCAATGAACCGGGTTTGAAAGAATGGATTCATTGAGTCTCCAAGGATGAGGACCCCTAAGAAGAGGACCCCCTTCAAGCTGCAGTACAACCAAAGAGTGGTCAGACCAAGGAATGGCGTGAATATTTGCTTTTTGGATCATGTGTATGGATGAAGTGGGGACAAATATGTGGTCTATTCTAGCATATGTCCCATGCGGGGCTGAGAAATGAGTGTAATCCATAGCAGACGGGTTGAGTTCTCTCCAGAAGTATTGGATATTAGTATCTCTCCTGGATATTGATGGCTTCCATGGTGCGAGACCTCCTCATGATTTCCTCCTTCACCCCGTAGTAGTGGGGCTTGATGATGATGTCCCTGGGTAGGCCATCCTGGCGAGGGGGACCCAGGGCTCTATGAGCTCTGTCTAAGTCAAGCTTCCTAGGAGTGATATCAGGTATTAGGCTCTTGATAAGAGATGTAACTGCTCCGTGAACATCCGTAACCGACTCAGGCAGCCCTCTGATGCGGAAATTCTCTCGTCTGCTTCTATTTTCTAGGTCGTCAATTTTTGCTAGGGCAGAATCCAGTTGGTCTTGCAAAGTTTGGATGCAGGCCGTGTTTTGATTAGCGCGAGCTATTGTGTTGTCCACTGCCTGCTCTATGACATCTATTCTAGCCCCTAGACTCTGTAAATCTGTTTTGATAGAGGAGGTAATCTGAGCTGCAGTTTGGGCAAGGCCAGAGGCCAACATTTCAGAGAATTTGTGAAGCAGTAAGTTTAGTTCTGGCTGAGCCTGGTGTGGAGTAGGGGTGTCTGGGGGATTCACGAGGAGGCCCTCAGGGGTGCTGAGGACAGAGGATAGTCCTAGAGGAGATTTCTCCTGAGAAGAGTTCAGTATATCGCCCATCACTCTCCCTAAGGGGTAGCCAGCAGAGGCCTGGGAAAGCAAGTGATTTGTTATTGGGCTAATGGGGGGACTACGGACAACCTCTGTGGAGGATTGCATGGAGGGGGATCAGCAATGGAGTCCTCATGATCTGACAAGTGGCTTGTCATAGAGTTAGTCACCATTCTGCAGGGTTGTAGAGGATGATCCCCAAAGAGGAGTTGGCGGTGCACCACTTTTTTGGTGTAAGTGTCAGACATAAAATGAAGAGCAGACAGATTCCCTGTCCCTTAGGTGGATGGGTAAACAAAAGAGCGTCCCAAAATAGAATCAGAACCCGGCAGGCAGGTGTGGTGGGATACCAAGGGGTAATGTCCCGGATTGAAGGCCTCACACCCTATTGTAGCAATGGGGCATATTGGTATATCAAGTAGGCCAAAGCCGCGGGCTCAATTAGGTGGTCATCCTCTCGCCGGGGCTCCCGCTTTAGATTGAGGTGGATGTCTGTGACTGTCTAGTAGGGATGAGTGGGACTGGCCTGTATCACCCCCCCGAGCCGCCTTACCAATCTGGAGTGATAAGAGTGGGATGTCGCGGCTGGTTGAAGAGCTCCGTATAGGCCGAAGCCGCGGCCTAGATTTCTGAGGCCCGCCCGGAAGATGTGTCCGCGTATCTCCAGTCTGCGCCCCCCCCCTTCAAAACATTCTCCGGGGGTTCCCTCTACCGTCAGTGGCTACCTCGGGCGTGTCTCCCGCAAAAGCTCCGCTGTATGGGGTTCGTTTGGCTGAAGAGAGATGGAGCTCCGGTACTAAGCTACCATCCCGGAAACTCCGCGCATGCGCACTTCTTTTCTTTTCTATCTTATTTTCTTATTTTCTATTCTATTCTTTTCAATTATTTTCTATTCTATTCTTTTCAATTATTTTCTATTCTATTATAATCTTTTCTATTCAAATTCATATTCATTCTATTTGAAATTGGAATTCATGCTGTTTTTGAAATTCGAATTTCGGAATATTGATGTATGAATACTATAGATAAATATAATTCCATTCTGTTCTATTGTTTTTCTATTTGTTTGTTTTCTATTGTAATTTATTGATTTTTATTCTCTTTATTTTTATTTCACTAGTTTTTTCTAGTCTATTATTTCTTTTCTCTTCTATTCTAAACTTTTCTATTGAAATTCGAATTTGAAGTCATTCTATTGGAAATTCGAATTTCGCAAAATCGATATATATCAATTTTCCGAAATTCAAATTTCGAATACAGCATGAATTCGAATTTCCAATAGATTGAATGTGAATTTGAATAGAAAAGATTATAATAGGTTAGAAAATAATAGAAAATAATAAAATAGAAAATAAGAGAATAAAATAGAAAAGAATAGAATAACAATAGAACAGAATGGAGTTACATATTATCTATCAATTTTCCGAAATTCGAATACAATGAATTCGAATTTCGAATAGACTGAATATATATATGTATATATATGTAAGTTCTGTTCTATTATTTTTCTATTCTTTTCTATCTTATTCTCTTATTTTCTATTCTATTCTTTTCTCTTATTTCCTTTTCTATTATAATCTTTTCTATTCAAATTCATTCTATTCGAAATTGGAATTCATGCTGTTTTCGAATTTTGAAAAATAGATTTATAAATACTATAGATAAATATAATTCCATTCTGTTCTATTGTTTTTCTATTCTATTGTTTTCTATTGTTTTTTATTCTCTTTATTTTTATTTCCCTAGTTTTTTCTAGTCTATTATTCATTTTCTCTTCTATTCTAAACTTTTCTATTGAAATTCGAATTTGAAGTCATTCTATTGGAAATTCGAATTTCGGAAACTCGATATATATCAGATTTCCGAAATTTGAATTTCGAATATAGCATGAATTCGAATTTGAATAGAAAAGATTATAATAGAATAGAAAATAATAGAAAAGAATAGAATAGAAAATAAGTGAATAAGATATAACAGAATAGAATTATATACATACATATTATAATGTGTATATGCTGAGTTCCTGGGTCTGTACACCCACTGTGCCCATTATAAGGGGTTCCCACCATCCCTGTGCTGAGTTCCTGGGTCTGTACACCCACTGTGCCCATTATGAGGGGTTCCCACCATCCATAAGATAAGAAAAGATAATAAAAGATAAGATAATATTAGAAAAGATAAGTTTAAGCTTAAGTACGATATAAGCTTTAAGTTTAAAGCCTTTAGACTATATATAGCTCAAAGGCTTTAAGCTTAAAGGTTATCTTACTGAAGTTTAAGCTTAAAGTTATCTTTTCAAATCT
>BLSH010058244.1:45885-63025 GCA_018402905.1 Glandirana rugosa
AGTACAGGTTCGAGGTAAGTGATAGTGATTCACATAACATCGGTAAAAAACCCCACATTAAAAACGATACATGTACGATACACAACCTTTATAGTATATTTCAATGGAATTGCCCACAAAATGACCCCATTTTGGAAAGCTAACACCCTAATGTATATTCTATGAGGCATAATGAGTCTTTTGAACATGTCATTTTTTTTCATCCCTTTTTGAAAAATATGGAAAAAAAATGAAAACGCATTTTTTTGCACAAAGTTGTCTATTTATATGATATTTCCAACACATAGCATGTACATAGCAAAAATTACACCCCAAAAAATGGCTACAATACACTTAGTGATAGTGAATGGAGCTTGGACATGATTTTATAACACTAATAAGGCTCTATGCGGCTACAATACACTTAGTGAATGGAGCTTGCAGATGGTTTTATAACACTAATATGGCTCTATGCGGCTACAATACACTTAGTGAATGGAGCTTGGACATGATTTTATAACACTAATAAGGCTCTACGCGGCTACAATATACGTAGTGAATGGAGCTTGGACATGATTTTATAACACTAATATGGCTCTATGCGGCCACAATACACTTAGTGAATGGAGCTTGGACATGATTTTATAACACTAATATGGCTCTATGCGGCTACAATACACTTAGTGAATGGAGCTTGGACATGATTTTACAGCACTAATATGGCTCTATGCGGCTAGAATACACTTAGTGAATGGAACTTGCAGATGATTTTAGAACAAGGAGCACCAGGACAATGGAATTGCCCACAAAATGACCCCATTTTGGAAAGCTAACACCCTAATGTATATTCTATGAGGCATAATGAGTCTTTTGAACATGTCATTTTTTTTCATCCCTTTTTGGAAAATATGGAAAAAAAATGAAAACTCATTTTTTTTGCACAAAGTTGTCTATTTATATGATATTTCCAACACATAGCATGTACATAGCAAAAATTACACCCCAAAAAACATTCTGCTACTCCTTCTGAGTATGGCGATACCACATGTGTGAGACTTTTACACAGCCTGGCCACATACAGAGGCCCAATATCCATCTCCAGTTGTTCTAGGGACATAAATCACGCACATAAATTCCTGCCAACCTATCACAATTTTGAAGGACCTGGAGAACCAGGACAATGAAAATGCCCACAAAATTACCCCATTTTGGAAAGCAAACACCCCAACGTATAATCTATGAGTCTTTTGAACGGTTCATTTTTTTCCAAATGTTTTTCAAAAATGTGGAAAAAAAAGCCTGGCCACATACAAAGGCCCAACATCCATCTCCAGGTGTTCTAGGGACATAAATCACACACATAAATTCCTGCCAACCTATCTAACACATAGCATGTGCTGTACATACAAATTACAAACCAAAATACATTCTGCTGAGCAAAGGGTAAGAAAAGATTACCTTTTAGTAGTGCAGTGGTCAACAGAGGAGAGCATTGGTTCAGGCAGCAGGCAGGAATGTGGACAGCAACAGCAAAACAGGCAGCCTCAGGAATACTGTCCATAGTAGCAGGTAGAGATATTGGCAACAGTGAAAGGGTCGTCCATGCAGCAGGCAGGAATACTGTCCATAGCACAGTCAGCAGGCAGAGATATGGTCAGTACAGACAAAGTATTGGGTCCAGGCAGCAGGCACATGGTTCATAAAAAGTCCTGGGTCAGTGTAGGCAGAGATATTGTCAGTACAGCCAAAGTATCTGTCCAGGCAGCAGGCAGGACCAGGCTGGACCATCAAGCTTAGGGCCTCGGTCAGGAAAGAATGGGGACAGGGGTAGAGGCTTCTCCCACCCAAATCGCTTTGAAGCCTCCAGACACCAGACCCTGTTCTGGGAATTACAAAACAAAGAGAAAACTAATAACTGTTTTTCTCAAATCAGAACATCATTCTGGAGCCCCTCACATATGTGAGACCTCTGTGTAGCAGGGTGAAATATCAGTCCAAGGGGCAGGCAAAAACATGGTCAACAAGCCGAGGTCAGTGCAGGTAAAAGGCAGAAATAGACGGTAGGCAGAGGCCTAGTCGATACAGTCCAGGGTCAGTTCACGTGAAAGGCAAAAATATGGTGGATAAACAATGCAGAAGGCAGGCAGAGGGATAGTCAATAAACAGGCCAGGGTCAGTTCACATGGAAGGCAGTGGTATGATTGGTCCAGGGAAATAATCAGCACAGGAATTGAAAATTGGGAAATGGCAGTCTATTTGAAATAATATTGAAATACTAATAATTTACAAGTGTATGAAAGCATTTGAAGCATTGTCCGATGCAAAGGCCAGGATTGGAGGGACATTGGGGGCAATAGAAACTGGTGTCTTTCCTAACTCCTCTTTTGCTGCACACCCAACATCTTTTTTGGCGTCTTCTTCTTGTTGCTGATGGGAGAATATGGTCAGGAAAATGATGCTCATGCAGTCTGCTGAGACAATCGGTTCGAATGCTTTCTGGGGGGATCCTTGTGCATATATCAGGGCAGCAATGATGTCTTGAATGAAGTTTAGGATGGGGTTGTGCCTTTCTGTTGATTTCCAGTAGGTGACGTAAGCATTGTACATGGCCATATGAAAAATGTAAACCGCAACTTTTTTGTACCAAAAGAGGGATTTTCTAGTTGGTAGATAGGACTGCAACATATGGTCATGTAAATTCAGCCCCCCCATGAATTTACTATACTCATGGATACAATGAGGCTTTTCAACGGGACCCTGTCTTCTTAGAAGTTCCACTGAGGTGGCATCGTGGATTGTGGACATGATGTACGCGTCTTTCTTATCCCTCCACTTCACAGCCAACACTTCCTCGTTCCTGAGGCTTGATGATTCCCCCTTTGCAAATTTGTGGTGATTAGACTCTGTGGGAAGCCCTTTCTGTTTTTTCTTGCTTTACGGCAGGCCAAAGTATCCTCCCGATATAGATGGCGGGGAAGGGGCAAACTTGTGTAATAATTGTTCATGTAAATATGATATCCTTTCTTGAAGCGTGGGTA
Source organism: Glandirana rugosa (assembly GCA_018402905.1). Lineage (NCBI taxonomy): Eukaryota > Metazoa > Chordata > Amphibia > Anura > Ranidae > Glandirana > Glandirana rugosa. The sequence continues at coordinate 48,903 of BLSH010058244.1, forward strand.
AGCCAATTCCCAGACAATTTTCCCGCTTATTCCCATGTACGATGGACAATCAGGGGGCTGGAGATGGGAGTCTTTGCCTTCGTATACACGAAAGGCTTGCATGTATCCAGTGGAGCTTTCACAAAGCTTGTTGAGCTTTACTCCATACCTGGCCCTCTTACTGGGGATGTGCTGCTTCATACCCAGGTGGCCTGTGATGGACTGGCAGGTACTCTGTTGGACTGACAGGTACTCCGATGGTATGGCGGGTGCTCCAAGGGACTGACAGGTACTCTGATGTGATGATAGGGTTCTCTGATTGACTGGCAGGTACTCTGATTGACTGACATGTACTCTTTAGGGGAGTGGGGCACAATCTGGGCACAATCTGGGCACAGTGTAGCAAGAAATAAATGGTAACTCACTGTTCTCCTCTCTTCTCCTTACATTGGATCAGTGTGTGAGGAGAAGAGCCAGGTAACAGCTCGTTACCAGTGAACTGTTTACTTTTATGACTGACTGTGATTGGACAAGCCGGTCATGTATTAAAGAGCCATTTCATTGGCTCATTTAACCTGATCGGGGACGGGCTGTGTCCGAGGGACAAGCCTCGTCCCTGATCGCCGCGCTGTGCTTCCCCGGGGATGCACACAAGCCACGGCCATGTGAGACGACAAACCCCCAGGGACACAATTGATCCGAGATCACCGTGCTGAGGGCCCCCAGGGGCCGTAGCAGCGAGAATCGGCCAACGTCATATGACGTCAGCCCGGAACGACGAAAGGTTCCTGCTGACATCACTTCACAATGACTCGGTAGGGAACCAGTTAAGAACTGCCAGCCAGAATGCACTCCCATGTTTCCAGGAAATGGCTAAGGCATTCTTATACATTTTAAATAACTCGCACACCCACATAAATATAATAAGTAACAAACCCATTTGCACAAATTCATATGTTGTTGTATACAATATACATAAACTCAACTGCATAAAAGATCAATGTGTGAACACAAAAATGTTTAAATAGTAAAAATATCCAACATTATCCACTTCCCATATGCCCAATAGCAGTTTTACAGCTACAGGGCAGCTTTCCAGTTTGAAATCACATATATATATATATATATATATATATATATATATATATATACATATACATATATACACAGTTGTGCTCATAAATTTACATACCCTTGCAGAATTTATGATTTCTTGGTCATTTTTCAGAGAATATGAATGATAACACAAAAAAAAACATTTCTTTCATACATGGTTAGTGTTTGGCTGAAGCCATTTATTATCAATCAATTGTGTTTACTCTTTTTAAATCATAATGACAACAGAAACTACCCAAATGACCCTTATCAAAAGTTTACATACCCTGGTGGTTTTGGCCTGATAACATGCACACAAGTTGACACAAAGGGATTTGATTGTGATCTGTTTGCTTGTAATTAGTGTGTGTATAAAAGGTCAATGTATTTCTGGACTCCTAAAAGACCCTTGCATCTTCCATCTAGTGCTGCACTGACATTTCTGGATTCTGAGTCATGGGGAAAGCAAAAGAATTGTCAAAGGATCTGCGGGAAAAGGTAGTTGAACTGTATAAAACAGGAAAGGGATATAAAAAGATATCCAAGGAATTGAGAATGCAGTCAGCAGTGTTCAAACTCTAATCAAAAAGCTGAAAATGAAGGGTTCTGTTGAAACCAAACAACAGTCAGGTAGACCAAATAAAATTTCAGCCACAACTGTCAGCAAAATTGTTTGGGATGCAAAGAAAAACCCACAAATAACTTCAGGACTCTCTGAAAACATGTGGTGTGACTGTTTCAAGCTGTACAATAAGGAGGCACTTGAAGAAAGATGGGCTGCATGGTCGAGTCGCCAGAAGAAAGCCATTACTACGCAAATGCCACAAAGTATCCCACATACAATACACCAAACAGCACAGAGACAAGCCTCAAACCTGACACAAAATCATTTGAAGTGATGAGACCAAAATTTAGCTTTTTGGTCACAACCATAAACGCTTCATTTGGAGAAGAGTCAACAAGGCCTGTGAAACACAGAGGTGGTCGTTGATGTTTTGGGGATGTGTGAGCTACAAAGGCACTGGGAATTTGGTCAATATTGATGTCAAGATGAATGCAGTATGTTATCACAAAAAAATTCTGAAGGAACATTTGCATTCATCAGCCAGGAAGCTGCGCATGGGGCGTACTTGGACATTCCAACATGACAATGATCCAAAACATAAGGCCAAGTCGACCTGTCGTTGGCTACAGCAGAATGAAGTGAAGGTTCTGGAGTGGCCATCTCAGTCTCTTGACCTCAATATCATTGACCCACTCTGGGGAGATCTCAAATGTGCAGTTCATGCAAGACAGCCCAAGAATTCTGTTTTTTTGCCAAGAGGAGTGGGCAGCTTTACCATCTGCGAGGAGATAAAGAGCCTCATCCACAAATACCACAAAATACTTCAAGCTGTTATTGATGTTAAAGGGGGCAATACACGGTATTAAGAACCGGGGTATGTAAACTTCTGATCAGGATCATTTGGGTAGTTTCTGTTGTCCTTATGATTTAAAAAGAGTAAACACAGTTGATTGATAATAAATGGCTTCAGCAAACACTTACCATAAATAAAAGAAAAGTTTTTGTTCTATCATTGTTATTCTCTGAAAAATGGATGGCCAAGAAATCATAAATTCTCTTAGGGTATGTAAACGTATGAGTAGAGTTGAGCGAACCCGAACTGTAAAGTTCAGGTTCGTACCGAACTTTGCGGTGTTCGGGACCCGAACCCGAACTTTTGAAAAAAGTTTGGGTTCGGGTTCTGGTATTTTTTTCCCGCTTGTTGAATAGCTGCAGGTCAGCCAATCAACAAGCATTTCATTGGTTTGCCCTTAGAAGCCACCACAGCCATGCCTACTAATGGCATGGCTGTAATTGGCCAGTGCATCATGTGACCCAGCCTCTGTATGAGCTGGAGTCACGTAGTGCTGCATGTCATATGCTCTCAGGCTAGTGTAGGGAGATGATGCTGCTGGTGCTGTGAGGGACAGATTGCAGATCTAATAACATCTCATCCTGCATTACAGAACGATCTAATTGTGGACTAGGTAGAGATTACTACTACTACTGCCTTTAGGGACAGATTCTAATAACATCTCATCCTGCATTACAGAACAATCTGACTGGACTAGTTAGAGTCTACTGCTTAGAGGGACAGATTATTGTTCTAAAATCATCTCCTAGTTCTATAGGGTCAGGTTCCTACTGTTGCTGTAAGGGACAGATTATTGTTCTAAAATCATCTCCTAGTTCTATAGGGTCAGGTTCCTGTTGTTGCTGTAAGGGACAGATTATTGTTCTAAAATCATCTCCTACTGCTATAGGGTCAGGTTCCTGCTGTTGCTGTAAGGGACAGATTATTGTTCTAAAATCATCTCCTAGTTCTATAGGGTCAGGTTCCTGCTGTTGCTGTAAGGAACAATTTATTGTTCTAAAATCATCTCCTACTGCTATAGGGTCAGGTTCCTGCTGTTGCTGTAAGGGACAGATTATTGTTCTAAAATCATCTCCTACTGCTATAGGGTCAGGTTCCTGCTGGTGCTGTAAGGGACAGATTATTGTTCTAAAATCATATCAAACTGCTATAGGGAGAGTTTCCTGCTGGTGCTGTAAGGGACAGATTATTGTTCTAAAATCATATCAAACTGCTATAGGGAGAGGTTCCTGCTGTTGCTGTAAGGGACAGATTATTGTTCCAAAATCATATCAAACTGCTATAGGGAGAGGTTCCTGCTGTTGCTGTAAGGGACAGATTATTGTTCTAAAATCATATCAAACTGCTATAGGGAGAGGTTCCTGCTGGTGCTGTAAGGGACAGATTATTGTTCTAAAATCATATCAAACTGCTATAGGGAGAGGTTCCTGCTGGTGTTGTAAGGGACAGATTATTGTTCTAAAATCATATCAAACTGCTATAGGGAGAGGTTCCTGCTGTTGCTGTAAGGGACAGATTATTATTCTAAAATCATATCAAACTGTTATAGGGAGAGGTTCCTGCTGGTGCTGTAAGGGACAGATTATTGTTCTAAAATCATTTCCTAGTTCTATAGGGTCAGGTTCCTGCTGTTGCTGTAAGGGACAGTTTATTGTTATTTCCCTATCCCCATTTCTTTGTAGGGCACTTGTCCTACTCTTACCCCCACTTTTCTTCCTTTTGCAGCCCTCTAGCACTTTCCAGGACTTTTTACAGCGCTTTTTGTGCCCAAAAGTTCGGGTCCCCATTGATTTCAATGGGGTTCGGGGTCAAGTTCGGACCGAACCCGAACTTTTCCACGAAAACCCGAACCCGAACATCCAGGTGTCCGCTCAACTCTACGTGTGAGCACAACTGTATATATACATAATTCTGTACTTCTGCCTGCAGGGGGCATATGCGTTCCACCAGCAGGCCGCTTCTGCTGTACATTTTCGATGTCCTCCGGCACCCGCTGATCATCGGTAATACACAAAGAATGGGGATCTGCCTATGTAAAGAAGACAGAGCTCCTTTCTGACTAGGGGAAGGAATGGATTCTCTATTCCTGTAAAGCAGGGAATAAAATCCATCACTTCCTCTAGTGAAAGCACCCCACTGTTTACACAAAAACACTGACTAAGCACACAGTTAAACCTTAGATCGCCCTAGATGTTAGCCCCTTCCCAGCCAGTGTCATTAGTACAGTGACAGTGCATATTTTAGTATCGATCACTGTATTAATGGTTCCCGCAAAGTGTCAAGTGTCAGTTAGTGTCTGATTGTCCATCGCAATATTGCAGTCCCACTATAAGTCGTTGTTTGCTGCCATTACTAGTATAAAAATATAAATAAAAAACAATTCCATAAATATATCTCATAGTTTGTAGATGCTATTACATTTGCATAAACCAATCAATATATGCTTATTGAGATTTTTTATTACCAAAAATATGTAGAAGAATACATGTTGGCCTAAATTTGTGAAGACATTTTTTTTTTTCATTTTTATTTGGATATGTCTTATAGCCGAAAGTAAAAAGTATAGTTTTTTTTTCAAAATTTTTGGCCTATTTTGGTTTATAGCACAAACAGAAAACACAGTGGTGATAAAATACCACCAATAGAAAGCTCTATTTCTGTGACATAAATTTTATTTGCCTACAGTATTGCATGGCCACGCAATTGTCAGTTAAAATAATGCAATGCTGTATCACAAAAAAATGGCCTGGTCATAAAAAGGGGTAAATCTTCTGGAACACAAGTGGTTATAGAAATACATGCAAAAAAAAAAAAAAATAAGTAAATAAACCAACAAATGTGCAAAATGAAAACAAATGCCCTCCAAAAAAAATATGAGCAGTAATGCAATCACACCTGGGCATTCTGACAGAATTGCACATTTCTGACCCTGTTTTCAAATAATGCGTGACACACTTGCACTGAAATTATTTCTTAATGGCACGACCAATGTGGTGTGATTTTGGTGCATTTGACACATGACAGAAAGTACAAAAAACACGCTAAAACGTGTTATCAAAGGTGCCAGGGGTGCCAAAATTTGGTACATGAGCTTCTGTGGCATGTTTTTTTATGCAACAGTCAGCCCATTCAAGTTAACAAGTTGTGTCACGTACCTGACTGCTGAGCTCAAGATGACGAAGGTGGCGCAATTCCCGTCCAATCAACTCTAGTAGTGGAGACAGGGACTGCCCAGGCAGCGGAAGGCCATATGTGCTGGGAAGCTGGAACAGTGAATTTGAGCTTGAAAACACGGGTGTTCTTCCAGTGACAATATGTAGTCAGGTCACAAGCTATGTTCAGCAGCAACCAGGGAAACAGGTACAGGATCAAGACCAATTTCAAGGTCAGGAACAGGCAGGAGTTGGCAAACTGCTGGTGGTGTGGTACCAAGTCAGAAGGTAGAATAATGGTCAGAAGTCCAAGCCAGGGTCTATAGCACAGGTGAGCAGCAGACATAGCAGGCAGGGGTTATCCAAGAGAAGCGTCAGGCGTAGCCAGGTCAGGAACAAGGTGAGCAGACTTTCAGGAACTTGGGATGCAGGAACTAGAGCTGAAGACAATCCAGCACTGAGGCTAGGCAGACCCTGAGTTTAAATAGACCGTTGGGCACCAGGATTTGTGGGCATGCCTGTAAGAAATCTGACTTTTCAGCTCTGTACGATACTTCAAGAAAGTTGTTTATTCTTCACAAAATAAGCAAGACAGAACTTACGCAGTAACACATATGGTAACATATGATATGAAGACACCATGATAACGATGTCAGGAGGAGAGAGGTGACAGATGGTGTCCTTCCAGAGTTCCCTTTGTCCTCTCTCTGATGAATCATTCAAAATCATGCATACTTATACCATTTCTAAAGTCACGTCAACAGGTTTGCATTTAGCATATTCTAAAAAAAAAAGGTAGTGCTTCTATACATATGAGTAACAAAAGTAACATACTCCACTCATCCCACTGACACAGTACTTTAAAATAGATATTCATGTGCAGCGAAAATCTGCTCTGTTCATGTCAAAAGCACATTGAAATAACCTTTACATATAACACTATAACATTTATACATATATTCTATATATATTTCAAATATATTTCAGAAACTTTTTATCACTTATTAAATAATATTAATCTCTAAATCTCTAACAGTGCCCATGCACGCATGTAAATAATGTTAATACTCCAATTGCACATGTTCCTGGAACAGGCTCAGAAGTAGCGGGTGCTGCAGCAACATCCAGCTGGAGACTGGAAACATAACAGGTCAACATAAAAATTTGCCAGTACACCACAGATTATTAAATACCGCCCGAGAAGTTTTTTTTATTGAAGAATGATCGCATCACAAAGAATAAAGTGCAACATTTCAGAGCCGCTCAGGACCACTTCGTCAGGCACTCACTAAGGGCCAATTAGCACTTGCTGCACAAGATACCTGACATTATGTTGCTGTCAAACATTCCACACACTCCACTCTATCAGAGTACCATGAGAAAGAAAGCTGCAAACAAATACATAGATATTCTACTGTGCTAACTCCCAGCACTAAGCATAACACAGCATTTACACTTTCAGAGGACCACACCACGTCCTGCTACCAATTGTGCAAGTGGCGTCTACATAATGGCATCTCAAAGTTCTGACTCCGCCCAACGCACTTTGTCCAATTGACTTCATCGGGAGTGTCCTTGGATTTCGATTTATTAGAATATCTATTCAATTTTTGTACAGCTGCTAATAGGTGGGGTTTATTGTTTTAGCACATCATTTTCTGGTTTATTAGTATACCTCTATGTTATCCTTGTGCATGGGAGAGGCTGCTAAACATGCTGCTGAATGCAGTTTTTATCATGCCACCACTATGTTTGCAAAATTCATCAGTAAATGTATACTTTTATTGAAAAATTTGCATTTAAAATGGTAGTAAACACCACTTGGTCACTTGTACCTACAGGTAAGCTTATAATAAAGCTTACCTGTAGGTACAATATATCTTCTAAACATGCACCATTTATGAGATATTCACAATTTCTGCAGCCAGTGACGTTGTCAGCTCATGCCCACTGCTCTCTAAATTGAGGGCACACTGAATATGCCAATGAATCCAGAGCACTGTGCCACGGCTGTCACTCCCATGTGCATGTGCAGAAGTGACATCATTGTGGCTCTGCCATTCAAAAGTCTGGTATCCACAAACCTATAAGGAAGACCAGGTAAAGATGGAAGCCCTGTCAACGGTGGGCTAGAGGGATCCCTGTTACAGGTAAGTCTGCCATGATGTGCTAGTATGTGGGGACATTTTTTTTTTTTAAAGACTTTACTACCACTTTAAGTGTTTTATAATTGTGCTGCATTCTAAAAAATTAGGGTTCAAATCCAATTTATACCTCTTGCCAAAAACCTTTAGGGGTTTACTTGTCTAAATAGGGTCATTTTGGGGCCGTTTCTGGGGCCTGCCATGAGCCACTGAAAATTCAGTACAGTGCCAAAAAAAAGTGGCATGGCAATTTTCATCCTTCAACATCCAGAATGGACTGCCTTGTTTCTACAGCTACTATCCTACGGGACTTGGAGGTGGTGGTTATCTTATTTTTAAAAAAATGCCTCAGAGACAAATAAGAAACTGGTAGACTAAACAGGTATACAATAAAATGAAAAGTGAACTAACTCCACATATCCTGGTTACCCCTCTGGCCCCCACTGCACAAAGTGATCATGATGCCCCTTGCTGCCAGTGTAGCTATCCATCCACCACATACCACAATACACAGTCCTGGGTGAGTATCCACCATAATGCTTGTAATATCAAGCACTCATTAGTCAGGGAGACCACATGACCATGCTGGCCAATGAGAAGTGCTTCTTTGTTCTCAGATACCTTATTAGAAGAAGAAGCCTCAAATGCGCTTCTCATTGGTCAGTGCAGTCATGTGGCTGCACTGACCAAAGAGCGCTTGCCTATTGATAACACGGCAGATGCTGTGGTATGTGGTATACATGAAGATACATTGACAGTGCAGGGCATCATAGCCTCTGGAAGGGTGGCCAGGATATTTGGAGTTTTATAAAAAGGCAAACGTACCCTTTATATACACCAATATAAAAAATATATGGACTTTCTGGCAAAGCTGTATAAACCTCATGGATATCAGATTAGCAGGTAAGACAACTTGCAAACACTCATTTAGTGTTGTATTTAGTTGATTGCCTGCAGTTCAGCTGTTAGTTGTTAGAAATGTTCCTAAGAGCAGAATAACAGCACTCCAAAAATTGTACATTAGTGAATATAATTATCTATTTATTTACCAATTGTGATTCAAAGCAAGTTTTTTGGCCTAAAAAATGGAAATCAACATAATTTAAACCTTACAATGTATATGCTATCACGTTTTCAAAGCACATTTATACAGTCTTGCAAGTACGAGAACATTGAATACCAGCAATTAATGTTTTATTTCAGATAATGGTGAAATCCCAGTACGTGGCATACTATAAGTGTAACTTGAGATGACTGTAAATTGAATTGACTGCAAAAAAGCTTACGGTTATATTATAAAATAAATTAGATGATTTTATTCAGACTGAAATCAGCCAGCAGGACTTGCAGTATAATCAAATGAAAGTAATTAAGTCTTTAAATGAAATTAAATTTCAAATTTTAGAATAATAGAGAAAGATATTACTTTGTCATTTAATTCATTCAGAGTTAGTTACTTTAATTAGTTTGGTTATCTGTTTGCATTAAGTGGAATGAATGAGAATACAATGCCATTAAATTTATGAATTCGTTTTTTAGTCTCGATATGGAATACAGATAGATAAATGCAATTATTCTGTAATGGTGAAAAATGTATGATGGTTCAGTGCAGTTTCATGCTAAAATAATCCAGTTAAAGATATAATGAATACATAATTCATGATAGATTCTGTATGTCTCCGCCTGCAATTACTGCAGTAATTGTCACTATATAATACGGTATATTAGTTTACAACTGCATAAGCAAAATGGGATTTGGAAGGAAACTTAATCCACTGAATAATAAAGGAAATTATTAATTACAGATTTAAAAATATGCAAAAAGTTTGTAAATTGGTGAGAAAGTGTGTCTGTCAATGGGAGGATATTGTTTCTACCAACATGAACTGTTCAGATTCTATAAGGTAGTTAACAATGTACTACTCTTTGTAAAAGCTACTGTATATGCTAACTGGTGTGGTGACTGTGCAACATATAACTGCATAATGACCTCATACTGTTTACAGTATCATCACACACCTAAGTCTTATTTTTTAATAGAGATCATGTGATGTCAGTGAATTCATTCAGCTGTTAATCCCAGGACAAATACAAGTGCAACTAGTCATATTCTCTACATTGCACATTAGGGGCACCATCCTTAAAGTGGCTGTAAACCCGAAAAAATAGATTACTGACACGTCTACCTTGTACAGAAGAGAATATAATGTCATCTGTGCCCAGTTTTGCCACAAAGAGTTTATCCAACTCTGAGTAATCCTGTTATCTTTTTTCAATAGGAAAAAAAAAGACTGAGAGAAATAGGGTAGTTTCATCATGTAACTGACAGGTCATATTTCTTATCTCCTGCATGGAACATTCAGAGACTCACACTTCCCCCTCCCATCTCCTCCAGCTCTCAGTATAGAGGTGGGTAGGATGTCTTGTGACATCACAACTCCACCCACCGAGCTCCAGCAAACACAGACACCCACTGATTTCAGAGTTTTACAGAGCTGCTAGTGCTTAAACTAAGGAAATTTGCATGGTAGGGATACATGGAGGCTTGCATGTATATATACATTAATACTGTGCCATTAGTTTATATTGGGTGGGTGGTGGGTTTGCATTCACTTTAAGGTGTATCCTTATTTTTATACATGTTTATTTTGACATTTTTTTACATATTCATATGTTGGGTTGGGTGGAAAGTGTAATAAAATGGGTCCATATGGTCTAGGATCTATACAGGGATATCCCCTATTTTTTTTTTTTAGCAAACTCTTGTGTTAAAAAACAAAACAAAACAATGCTTATCTGCTTTTCACTATAATACTTGCTGTGTCTTGGTACGACCCACTTTGTAAATTGTGGAATTGAGTCATATCCTTCCACTGGAGTCCTTGCTTGCTATTATGACTTCGTATGACCTACTTTGTGAACTTGTCTGGAAAGATTTTATCTTTTCTTCATAATGCAGAGTACTGGTTTGCTGCTACATCTTGGAATGGCCAATTTTGTTAAAAGGGATGAGCTTAAGGTTTGGTCCAAACACAAGTTGGATATGAGAAACATAGGGTATCAAAACAAAAACTAAAGCATAATCAGGACCCGAGTGTATTATCATTTTGGGGGGTCAAAAAAGTCTGTAAACACTGGTAAGGAGAGAATTTCATCAGGAAAATGAACCAAAGAGAATCCTGGTCGATCTATAAAACTAAGGTTTTTGCACCAGGTGGCTTGAATACTGAATTCAATCTCAATTACTTTATTAGTAATTCCTAAGGTTTTTTGTATTTATGGGTGGTTGCTAATATATATTAAAAAAGAAGACTTTTTTTCCCTTATCCTGTCTCTGATTCATTACCAATCAGATAGTAGTTTTGTGTATTTTATGTGCATTTTTTAGACATTTATATATATATATATATATATATATATATATATATATATATATATATAACTTTGTATATATATAAAATATATTATAAAATATAATATATATTTTAGATATGTTTTTATATGTTAATTATATACAGCAATTATCGGTTTATGTATTATTGTAACCTCTGAAGTTTTATTTTTTTATATTTCATTTATTCCATATGGGAAAAAGTTGAGAAGGATTAGACTCATTGTTGCAATATATTTTACGCTGTTTGATGCATACAGTATATAGATAGTAGTATCCGTATGTAACACAGATACACTTGTTATAATGAATGTGGAGTTCGGACATGTGGGCTCCAATAAAATGGCGCCTGGTGGCTGAATCAGTGCCCTGCTTCTAGTGTAGGATATGACGCCAGTATAAGCTATGGTAAGATGGCACCAGTGTGTATCTCCTTGGTAACCATGACGTGTATAGGGTAAATAGCTTGAAGGCGGCAATGGTATTCCATCCTTTGAGAAAGCTGATTGGGTGCAATGCGTCAGTGATTATTGACATCATCTCGTCAGGTGGAGACTCAACATCATCTTGTTGATTGGTTTACTGATACTATGATAACTATTACATGCTCTGAGATGCTGGTTTTATGTGAGTGTACACCTGTATGCTTTATTTAAATAAATGATTCTCCTTTTATTCTATATGAATATTCCTGCATGAACCATTACATAATTGGGGCTGAGAAGTGGAAAAGAAGATTTGTGGATCTAGCTGACCCATGCTTATGAGCATTAACAAGCGTGTATGCCCCCCCCCATTCAGTTGAGGGGTCCGCTGGATGAGGTGAGCGCATACACTAAGGGGGTCTTTGGTGAGGGGCACATTGGTGTTTGTGTGACGATTAAAGAAGATTTTTTCACTCACTACTTGGTGGAATTGAAGATTAGAGGACTATTATAGGAGATTGGACATTTGTTACAATTTGTCAAGTTATTCATTTATATATGTAATTTTTGGGCACATATAGACTACAGAGTGTATATATACCGATTAATTATTTGATATGAGCTGAAGTATTTACATTTAGTGGGCAAGATATACATACTTTTTAGATTATATATATTTTTAATGTTTTTTTCCTATTTTTATATATATTGCTTAATAGCACTTTATAATACTATAGAGTACGTTTTGTATCACTATACACTTTTAGTGGAGTGGAGCACTTCACATAATTCATTTCAGTCTTATGCAAGCATGTGGTGTGGTTTTTGCACCATTGAGTTGCAGCTGCACCAGCATTAGGATTTATGCTCTCTTAAAGGGACAGCGTTGAATTAAATTGATACTGTTAGTGCGGGAATCTTTTTCAATTTCTTTTTTAGGCCATGTATAATAGCTGTATTATGAAAGCTTCCCATTCTCAAAAGTTGTTAAGGACACCAGCAGGTGCAGGCATTGCCTAGTCCTTAAAGCGGAGTTCCACCCAAAAGAGGAAATTCCTCTGATCGGATTCCCCCCCTCAGGTGGCACATTTTGCACTTTCGGGACAGAGGGAGGAGAGAATACCTATCTTTGACAGGTGTTCTTTTCCCCAACATCTGGGAGCCCAAGCCATGGCCGCGGCCGCTGATGTCAGCAGCCTGGCTCCCTCCTTCCTCCTCGTTCTGCTACTGGCCACCGGGCCAATAGCAGAGTGCAGCAGAGCCTCGCACATGTACAGTAGGGCTCCCAGCATGAAGCTGTAATACTACACTGATGGGTTCCCTTAAACGCAATGGCAGCGCAGCACCTGACAGCTGATGGAAACATCAGCTGGGGTGGCAACATTGCTGGACTCCAAGACAGGTAAATGTACTAATATTAAAAGTCAACAGCTACAGTATGTGTAGCTGCTGGCTTTTAATTTTTGTAGGGATAGGCGGACCTCCTGTTTTTTTTTTAAACATAGTTTTTATTGAATTATTCAACAGTACATAGGTAAGCAGTAGAGTATAAATGAAAATACATGAAAATGAGCATGGGTTGCGAAGAACATGCAAGTTCCGCTTATGTTAAATAACATATATTTTGTTGATATAAGAACATCTTTATAAAGCATTTAACTCTAAAAGTATCGGTAATTTGTACCTGGATGGTAGTTCCGCATATTCAAGGGACTGTGATAACATACACAGGACTTGAACATAGGGTACCCATTCCAGTTCCAGTTAAGTAACAGAGTAATACAACTGTTGAGAGGGTAAAGTTGGAAAAGGGGAAATAAGAGGGGGGAAAGTAAGGGAAGAAAAATAGGAATATAATAGGAACACGTACCAAAGGTAGGATCTCTGAGGGGTTTAGGACTTTTTCTGATTTCCAATTTCTAGTGATTAGGGATTTTGCAGCGAGATAAATATGCGTGATAACTGCTCGGAAGTCTGGGGGGAAGTTCTCCACTCCCAATCCCAAGAGGGCCAAGGCCGGGTCTGGTCATGTGAGACACCCTGTAATTGAGGATATTATTCTGAATACACCTCTCCAGAAGCTGGTGAGGCTTTTGCAACACCAGAAGATATGCATAATGTTTCCGATCTCTCCGCAACCTCTCCAACAAAGTGGAGAGCAAGTATTTGAGAATTTGGATATTCTAAGGGGGGTGAGATACCACCGCAGGGTTAATTTCTGGTAGGATTCCCAGTGGTTTATGCATTTGGATGAGCTATAGGTTGTCAGAGCTGCTTTGCGCCATTGTTGGAGTGTGAAAGTTCGATTAAGTTCAGATTCCCATTTAAGGTGGTGGGAGGATTTGGAAAATAGCAGTTTTTGATGGGGGAGATTGTAAAAAAGAGAAATTCCTTTTTTCCTTAGTGCAGTATCGGTAAAGAATTCCCATGCTGCCTTGTGTAATTGGATTTTACAAGTTGTCAAGGAGCCGAGGAACTGTTGAACATTTTAGGTTAATGTGTTCCGTCGTACCCTTAAG
>BLSH010058244.1:68583-100851 GCA_018402905.1 Glandirana rugosa
TCGGCGGACAGGTGTCGGTTGCACCTATTCGATTGCAAATAGTTTTACTTGGTCCGTACCTAGGGCGTTCTGAACAGACACGGACATGGAACACGTCTTATCTGTAAATATGGTCGGAGTGTGTCGGTAACCATATGAATTGGTGAACGGCTGGCGGCTAGCCTCTAACTGCCGCCGTTTCACCGCGACATTCCGTTTTGCCGCAGTATGCTGCCGCCGGCGGTCTAGCGCGTGTCACTCGCGCGTGCGCGGCGGCCTCCGCGCGCATCGCGGGTGGCCGGCGGCAATCGAAGCCGCCGCACCCGCTCCCCGGCCCTCCCCGGACACAGTGAGCGCGCGGGCGCGCCTCCGGCGGCGCGTGCGCGCTCACTGTGCGCGATCTGGCGGCCGCCGTCGTATGACGCCGTTTTGCCTTACAGCGCCACTTTGCCGCCGTCAATCTCCGATCGGCGGTCGGCAAGTGGTTAAGTATACCAATGGCTGTGTGAGGCTGGTATAAATGTCTATTCTGCACAAGGTACAGGCACAGACAAGTCTTGCGGGATCCATGCCTGGTTCATTTTGATAAACGTTAGCTTATCCACGTTGGCTGTGGACAGGCGGCTACGCTTGTCTGTGATAACGCCCCCTGCCGTGCTACACACACGTTCAGACAATAAACTGGCTGCAGGGCAGGCCAGCACCTCCAAGGCATAAAGGGCAAGCTCAGGCCATGTGCCCAATTTGGAGACCCAGAAGTTGAATGGGGCAGACCCATCAGTCAGTACATGTAGGCGTGTGCACACATACTGTTCCACCATGTTGCTGAAATGCTGCCCCCTGCTAAGACGTTGCCTATCAGCTGGTGGTGCTGTTTGTTGTGGCGTGCTGCTGACAAAGCTTTTCCACATTTTGGCTATGCTAACCCTGCCTTCTGAGGTGCTAGTGGTGCCACAGCTGCATTGGCGACCTCTTCCTCCTCCTCTGCCTTTGCCTTGTCCTTCCACTGAGCCCCCGGTGTCATTTGGGAATGCCCTCAGCAGTGCGTCTACCAGCGTGCGCTAGTAGTCGCCATCTTCCGATCACGCTCCATTGAGGGAATTAAGGACGGCACTTTGTCCTTGTAATGGGGATACAGCAGGGTGGCCACCCAGTAATCAGCACAAGTTACAATGTGGGCAACTCGGCTGTTGTAGCGCAGGCACTGCAGCATGTAGTCGCTCATGTGTGCCAGGCTGCCCAAAGGCAAAGACAAGATGTCCTCTGTGGGAGGTATATCATCTGTGTCCTCCGTATCCCCCAGCCACGCTCCAGTGATGCCCACGAGCTGCGTTGGGTGCCACCCTGCTGTGAACACAGTTCCTCCTCCTCCTCCTCCTCCTCCTCATCCTCCAGAACCATGCCTTGGCTTGAAATTTTTTTACCTGGCCCATGCTGGTGCAGGAACCCTCCCTCCGAGCCACTTGTGAATGACTGGCCTGATAACCGTGGAAATGACCCCTCTTCCTCCTCCTCATCATCCTCCTGTGCAACATCCTCTTCCATCATCGCCGGAAGTGTTTTTTCAAGGAGACATAGAAATGGGATAGTAACGCTGAGAACAGCGTCATCGGCACTGGCCATGTTGGTGGAGTACTCGAAACAACGCAATATGGTACACAGGTCTTGCATGGAGGCCCACTCGTTGGTGGTGAAGTGGTGCTGTTCCACAGAGCGACTGACCCGTGCGTGCTGCAGCTGAAACTCCACTATTGCCTGCTGCTGCTTGTACAGTCCCTCCAGCTTGTGTAAGGTGGAGTTCCACCTTGTGGGCACGTCGCATAGGAGGCGGTGAGTGGGAAGGCTGAAGTTCTGCTGCAGCGCAGACAGGCGAGCAGCAGCAGGGTGAGAACGCCGAAAGCACGCACAGACGACCCGCACTTTCTGCAGCAGCTCTGACATATCTGGGTAGTTTTTTAGAAATTTCTGCACCACCAAATTCAGCACATGCGCCAGGCAAGGGATGTGCATCAAGCTAGGCCCAGAGCTGCTACGAGATTTCGCCCATTATTGCACACCACCAGGCCGGGCTTGAGGCTCAGTGGCAAAAACCACTCATCGGTCTGTTGTTCAATGCCTGTCCGCAGCTCCTGCGCAGTGTGCGGTTTATTTCCCAAACATATCAGTTTTAAAACAGCCTGCTGTCGTTTCCCCCTGGATGTGCTGTTGTTGGTGGTGAAGGTGTTACGCTGAGCGGATGAGGAGGTGGTAGAGGAGGAGGAAGCGGAGGAGGAGGCAACAGGAGGCAAAGAAAAATGCCCTGCAATCCTCGGTGGCGGAAGGACATGCGCCAAACTGCTATCCGCCTCAGGCCCACCCACCACTACATTTGCCCAGTGTGCAGTTAGCGAGATATAGCGTCCCTGCCCGTGCTTACTGGTTATGTGGACGTTGCCACAGATGGCATTGCGCAGTGCACACTTGATCTTGTCCCCGACTTGTTTGTGCAGGGAAGGGATGGCTCGCCTGGAAAAGTAGTGGGGCTGGGAACCACGTACTGTGGGACAGCCACCGCCATCAGGTTTTTAAAACTGTCTGTGTCCACCAGACGGAATGACAGCATTTCAAAGGCCAGGAATTTTTAAATGCTGGCATTCAGGGCCAGGGATCACGAGTGGGTAGGGGGGTACTTCCTCTTTCTCTCCAGTGTTTGGGAGAAGGACAGCTGTAAGCTTCCATGGGACCGTGTGGAAATGCTTGGGGACGGTGGCGGACATGGTGGCATTGCTGTCACATCATCTGTTTGCTGGGTGGCAGGGGACACTGGCACTGTAGAGGTGGAGGAGGAGCCCGAGACTTTTTTTGCATTTTGAGGTGCTTATTCCACTGCAGCTTGTGCTTTGCATGTAGATGCCTGGTCATGCAGGTTGTGCTCAGGTTTAGAACATTTATGCCTCGCTTCAGGCTCTGATTGCACAGTGTTCAAACCACTTGTGTCTTGTCGTCAGCACATTGTCTGAAGAACTGCCACGCCAGGGAACTCCTTTGAGCTGCCTTTGGTGTGCTAGGTCCCTGGATGCAGTGGGTAGTAGCAGGTGTACTGTCTAGGGGACGCTCGCTCCGCTTTTGCAACCTGCTTCCTCTTTTGCTGTGCTGGTGCCTCTGTGTGACCACCACCTCTTCCTCCAAAATGCACACGTCACTCGCATGACCCTCATTCCATGTGGGGTCTAGGACCTCATCATCCTCCACATCATCTTCCACCCACTCTTCACCACTGCCCTCCTTGTCAGTCTGCACACTGTAGAAAGCTGCAGCAGTTGGCACCTGTGTGTCGTCATCATCAGAAATGTGCTGCGGTGGTGTTTCCATGTCCTCGTCCTGAAACAGAAGTGGTTTGGCATCAGTGCACTCAATTTCTTCCACTTCTGGGGCAGGGCTATGTGGATGGCCCACGGAAAGCACACCAGCAGAGTCATCAAAAAGCATAAGAGACTGCTGCATGACTTGGGGCTCAGAATGCTTGGCTGATTTACAAGGGGCTGAGGTGAAAGACAGATGGTCATAGGGTTCAGGCGCCAACTCTGAGCTTTCAGCAAGGGACCGGGTGGGAGACGATGTGAAGGAACTGGAGGCATTGTCAGCCACCCAATCTACTATCTCCTGTACTTGTTCTGGCCTCACCATTCGTTGAGCAGCATTCGGGCCTAACATATAATGTTGAAGGTGCTGTCGGCTACTCGCACCTGAGGAAGGTGTTTCACTTATGCGTGTAGCTGCCACAGATCGACCACGTCCTCTCCTTGCAACAGGAGCTTTACCAACACCAGCAGCACCACGACCACGTCCCTTATTTGACGCTCTCCTCATTCTGGACGCAAATGTACTATTTAGCACAAATTTATATTATTTTTTAAACTGGCAATGTGCAATTTTGTGCAAAAAAATGCACAGCAAGGTGCAAATGTACTATGTAGCACTATTTATTAATAATAATAAAAAAGAATAATAAATTATTATTCTTTTTTTTTTAAAACCAGCAATGTAGACGCACCTTTTAATTTTGTGCAAGAAATGCATAACAAGGTGCAAATGTACTATGTAGCACTGTTTATTAATAATAATAAAAAAAGAAGAAGAAATTATTATTCTTTTTTTTTTAAACCAGCAAGGTAGATGCACTTTTTATTTTTGTGCAGGAAATGCACCGCTGGCAGCAAATGTAGTATTTAGAATTTTTTTTTTTAAACCAGCAATGTAGACACACTTTTTAATTTTGTGCAAGAAATGCACAGTAAGGTGCAAATGTACTATGTAGCACTATTTATTAATAATAAAAAAAATAATAAATTATTATTCTTTTTTTTTAAACCAGCAATGTAGACGCACTTTTTATTTTTGTGCAAGAAATTCACCGCTGGCCCGCAAATGTAGTATTTATAATATTTTTTTTTAAGCCAGCAATGTAGAGGCACCTTTTATTTTTGTGCAAGAAATGCACTGCTGGCCGCAAATGTAGTATTTAGATTTTTGTTTTTTTTAAACCAGCAATGTAGACGCACTCTTTATTTTTGTGCAAGAAATGCACCGCTGGCCACAAATGTAGAATTTAGAATTTTTTTTCTTTTTAAATCAGCATGTGGATGCACTTTTTAATTTTGTGCAAGAAATGCACAGAAAGGTGCAAATGTACTATGTAGCACTATTTATTAGTAATAAAAAAAAAAGAATAATAAATTATTATTCTTTTTTTTTTAAACCAGCAATGTAGATGCACTTTTTATTTTTGTGCAAAAAATGCACCGCTGGTGCAAATGTAGTATTTAGAATATTTTTTTTTTAAACCAGCAATGTAGACTTACTTTTTATTTTTGTGCAAGAAATGCCCCGCTGGCCGAAAATGTAGTATTTAGAATATATATTTTTTTAAACCAGCAATGTACACGCACTTTTTAATTTTGTGCAAGAAATGCACAGCAAGGTGCAAATGTACTATGTAGCACTATTTATTAATAATAAAAAAATAATAATAAATTATTATTCTTTTTTTTTTATCCAGCAAATGTAGACGCACCTTTTATTTTTGTGCAGGAAATGCACTGCTGGCCGCAAATGTAATATTTAGAATATTTTTTTTTAAACCAGCAAGGTAGACACACTTTTTAATTTTGTGCAAGAAATGCCCCACTGGCCGCGAATGTAATATTTTGCACACAAAAAAAAATGTAATTTGTCTAATTGCAATGTAACAGCAGTTTATAAATATGCCAAAATGTTGCCAACTGAACTAACAGAACACGATTAAAGTAGTGTCCCTGACACACAAGCAGTTGCAAGTGCACTGCACTTGCAAAGATGGCTGCAAACGCCCACCTAACAAACAGAAAAATTGCTTAGGTTTTATATGAGGCACTTTGCTTAGCAAACAAAATGTACTCTAGCAAACAAAAATCTCCTCTAGCACCCACCCACCAATAAATCGCTGTTTTTAACAGATTTTCTAAAGCTAATCTGTCCCTCACAGCAGCAGCAGCATCCTCTCCCTACACTAGTATGAGATGATTTTCGAAAGCTAATCTGTCCCTCACACTAGCAGCAGCATCCTCTCCCTACACTAGTATGAGATGATGTGACATGCAGCACTACGTGACTCCAGCTTATCTAGAGGTTGGGTCACATGATGCACTGGCCAATCACAGCCATGCCATTAGTAGGCATGGCTGTGATGGCTTCCAAGGGCAAACGAGTGAAGCGCTTGTTGATTGGCTGCCCTGCAGCTATTCAAAAGGCGCGAAAAAATACCCAAACCCCAAACCTGAACCCGGACTTTTTCTCAAATGTCCAGGTTTGGGTTCGGGCTCACTCAACTCTAATTTTGATGTCAAATTTCAATTTAGTTTTAGTCTTAGTCTTTTGACTAAGATGCCATTTTAGTTATAGTCCTATTTTAGTAATCTCAATTGTTTTAGTTTTAGTCTTATTTTAGTCGACCAAAATGGTATTAAGTTAGTCTTCTAAAATGTTTTAGTCAAGGAAGTTAACACTGTCTGTGATTCTGTGGGGAGAATTTTATTAAATTGGAACAGCCAGAATGCGGGGCAGCAATGCATAGTCAGCTTTTTATGTTCAGCTTGTTCAGTTAAGCTTAAAGTGGTTGGAAAGCCGCCCCCACCCCCCCAAAAAAAAAAACAAACCTGCAAAGCAAAGGCATAATGAGATAGTATGCAGCACATACTAGCTCATTATGAAATACTTACCTTGGAACAAAGCTGTTGCATCGGTCTCGGTACACCGCTGTGACCGGCGACATCCTTCTTCCGGGTCTGTGGCTCCGCCCAATCACAGCGCAGGCTCCAGTGCGGTGATTGGTGGAGCCGCACTGATGTCACTCCCGCGCATGCACATCGAAGCCATCATTTACGGCACGAATACAGAAGAAACGGCATCCTGGGCTACCCCGGGTGCCGATTCTTCAGCGGGCATGTGCCGATGATGTCGGCACATGCAGATACAGGGGAACTCTCCTAAACCGTACAGGTTTAGGAGATATTTCCTAGACCTACAGGTAAGCCTTATTGTAAGCTTAACTGTAGTTTAAAGTGGTTGTCATGACTTGACAACCACTTTAAAGACAGAAGCTGATTGGTTGCCCTCCAAAGCTGCCCCAGATTCTGACTTCAGTTTAGTTATTTCCCCTTTACCTCTCAGTTTCTGTAAGTCTTGCCAAATCCAAGACATATCTATCTTAGCTTTTTCTATCTCAGTGGTCACAATTTTCTGGCAAGTACTTTTACCATGTCAGATAGTTTTGAATTGCAGTCCTGCATCTCAGGATCTATATTTTCCAGCATTGTTACAGCACCATCGTTGTGTACCCACCAGTACTTGTCCAGCCAAAGACCTCAGAGGCAAGCTTTGAAGGAAATAGTTAGAGTCAAGGAGGCTGGGGATTACTTAGATAATCCAAGATACTACTTTTGGAGCAGGAGGAAAGACGCTGTATTGTGCAGGATCAATGCTGTGTGGATCTGCAACTAGACACATTTCACACCATGTTTGCCAGGCCACATCCCTTATATTATGACTTTCAATATTACTGCCATAGTGTATACTGTATAATACATTTATATTAGTAAGTAATACTGGCTAAAATGTACTGATAGTCATACAAATATATGTTACCACGACCGTTCATTACAATGTATAGTCTATTTAAAATAACAGCTCACAAAAGTATATAGAGATAAATCAGTGAAATACAAAATACTGTAAGTCATGGTAAATTACACCATCAATTTAAATGTTATACAAATATATTTCTTCTGCAATTTTCATTGATGAACAGTTATCTATGTATGTTATAATATATGATTTAGTCAACACTGACTGTGTTTTTCAAGTATCATTTTTCTAATAATAAGGTATTAAAATTAAAGATTCTCCATGCAATCTGTTGAATGGATGCAAAATGTATTATTTATATTCAGCACAGTATGCCATTGATTGTGCATTAAGACCACTTCAGCATCTTGATTTGAAAACTGGCACACACAAATATGCTGCCATCTGATTTTTTGCCATCAAAATTAATGATAATTAAAGAGAGGATGCATACACTGGAGAGCCTAAAGACAATTTTCCCAGTGAAATATGTTTGTTGACAATAGGATCTATGAGCTTGTACAAAACATCACAACCCATCAAATCTGTTTCATTTTACTTTCCAAAACTGTGTTTGATGAAATACAATAGTCCACTAATTAAAAATGTACATTTGTTCAAAAAAAATTGACCGAACAGTCTACTATTACTGAGATCAGATTTGCAATAAAATGTTTAATGAAAACATGATCGCAAATAATACAGTTAACACCCAAAAATTAAATAGCTGATTTTAGTAAATTAAAAAAAACTATTACATCTGTTTTCCAATGATCCTATGAAATGATTGTGACAGTTTTAAGAGCTTTTCAAAACTGAGCATATATTACACCATAAGCACCCTCTTTTAGCCCAAAGTTGAGCAATGCAATGATAATGTAATGATAAAAGAGCAAAACCCTTACCATTCTAAAAGCATGGAATCAAAATAGCATTTTTTTTATGCTTTATTGCCTTTATGTATTATTGCAGAGTGGTAGTGGCAGGGTCCGGAACAAAGATGGCAACAAATGATGTATAGGGGATAATTTCCTATAGGCAGGCATTAATCATCATCAAAACTTAAAGTGGATGTAAACCCAAAAAAAAAAATGTAATTAATAATTCTGCCTGGTAGAGTATAGCATGCCATGTCATCTGTGCCCAGTCTTGCCACAAAGAGTTAATCCAACTGTGAGTAATGAGCTTATCTTTTTTTCAGGAAGAGAAAGTCCGACTAACAGGGAAATACACAGTCAATCCGCTCCTTTTGCTTATCTCCTTCACACAGCAGAGAAAGTTTTACACGCCCCCCTTCCTCCCTCCTCAATGTCTCAGTATAGAGGTGGGTGGTGAGGCTTATGACATCACAACTCCACCCACCAAACTCCAACAAACACAGACACCCTCTGATTTCAGAGTTTTACAGAGCTGCTAGTGCTTACCGGAAGGACATTTGAAAGGTAGGGATAGATGCAGGAGGCTTGCATGTATATATACATTAATACTGTGTCATTAGTTTATACTGGGTGAGTGGTGGGTTTACATCCACTTTAATTAAACTATGTGAGGCTGTTGATGGACAAGACCAGAGACTGCTCCCCTTCTCTCCACTACAACATAAATATTCTATACCCTGTCAGCTGTCAGCTCTGCAGGGGAAGGCCCAGAGGTGGTTAATTTCGCATGATCTTGTGCAAAGAAAGGTTATGCATGACAGTAGCACCAATCTGCTGTCCTCCCTTCAGCAGAGAAAGTTCATATATGTGCTTTGTCTGGCACATGTTCTCAACCTTGTGGTGCAGTCTGTAGCCATTTAGGCAATCATGCCCAGACCATGTGCAGCTGGGTGAAGTTCAGTGGCAACTCCATCTGCATACATACAATCTGTTATGTGAGATGCCCAACCAGTGAAACTCTATATTGGCTATGCTGCGGTGGCAGCACATGCATCAGTGGGCCATAATTGGGTACCTGTGTGAGGTTGGCACAGAGACAGGCTCAAAGGAAGCTGGAGTTCTTTTCCCCATGTCAGTGGCCCGTCATACAGGATGCATGCACTATAGTGTCACCAATTGAGGAGACAACAAAAATGGTGATCTGTGGCAATGCATTCATCAGTGACACCATTCCTGTAATGTTCCTGCTGGAGTAGACATTGCATATCATTATAGACAGGGCACTAGAGAGACAACAGCAGGAAGAAGAGGAGGATTTCCTGGTGTCTTGGGGCCCACTGTATCTAGATGCTGTCCCTGTGAGGCCTCTGCAGGCAGAGGAGGAGCATAAAGAGGAATTCAGTTGCCATGGTGGCATTGAGGAGGAAGAGGAGGACATGATAGCCGAGGACAATGTAGCGATCCCAAGACTTTATACAAATAGACAGAAAGCAATACACCTCCATAATTCTTAGGAAACTGAAGTCTGACAACCAGCTTAAAGTGGTTCTAAAGGCAGAAGGTTTTTTTTATCTTAATGCATTCTATGCATTAAGATAAAAAAACCTTCTGTGTGCAGCAGCCCCCCTAAGCCCCCCTAATACTTACCTGAGCTCCTTCTAGATCCAGAGGTTGTCAGAGCCCCAAAGTCCAGGGACTCTCCCTCCTGACTGGCTGAGACACAGCAGCAGGCGCTATTGGCTCCCACTGCTGTCAATCAAGGTCAGTGAGAGAGAGGAAGCAGGGCTGAGCCACAGCTCCATGTCTGAATGGACACACAGGTGCCCCCATAGCAAGCTGCTTGCTGTGGGGGAACTCAGCAGGAGGGAGGGGCCAGGAGCATCGGTGGGGGACTTGCAAAGAAGAGGATCTGGGCTGCTGTGTATAAAACCATTGCACAGAACAGGTAAGTATTACATGTTTGTTATTTTTAAATTAAAAGAATATAAGACTTTAGTATCACTTTAATAGATGTAATTCAAAACTGTAAATGTCCCCTCTTTGAGGGAAGACACTATTTTTTTATTTCCAGATGCAATATGCCCACTCAGGCACACAGTCCATGCAAGCTCAATATCTGTTGTACAGATCTGTAACCCTTTATTATCTTTAGACTCCCACAAAATACATTATTTTTTATTATTTCTAGATGCAATGTGCTTGCTCTTTCCCTCTTTTGTGTTTACTGAATGTTCTTCTTTTTAAGGGGTTTTCTTGCCCATTTATATTAAAAGAAAGTTCAGCAAACACAAAACAACAGGTTTCCCTCACAGGGATTTTCAGCATTTCACTCTTTCTCTCTACTCTGGCCTTACCCTTTAGGCCTTTGTCTGTCTCCTACAGACTGGTTGCTCACCAACTCTGTGCACAAAGCTGGCAACCTATTGCTACACTGACTCCCACCTCTCTCCTAGGTGGAGCCCTCCTGTTTCCTGGGCAATGACCTTCTGTCTGCTGGGGTGAAGCCAAGAACCATGGTCAGCTTACTACTAAAAGCCCAGCACACTCTTGACCAATTAGTGCTCTGGTTGTTCTGAATACCTGGACCCAGGATTGGAAATTTCATCCCACCCAGATCACTTTGGATTCTGCAGGCTCCAGGTCCAAAAACTGACTTTACCAAACACTGAGGAAACCAAAAATTCAGTTTACTCTCCATTTCACAAGCTCCCTGGAGCCACTTAACCCACCTGGTTGATAATTTTGGGTCATAACCACTTTCTAGACCCTTGCAGGGCAACACTCTGCCACAACTTTAAGGGAGATTTTAGGTATATTTTCTCTTCTACTTCCACCATTCAATTATGACTTATCGTTGTAACCCAAACTAAATTTACAGGTGCAGCTCAAGGCTCCACCAGGTCCTCTTATGTAGCAACTGCTTGGAGTGCAGACAAGGACAGAGCTTGTCTCAGCTCTAGACATCTAATGGAAAAGTGGAAAAAGGAAAAGTCCTGGAAGTTGCACATGTCTGCAAAACAACATAAGTAGGTGTATGACAGCCTCAGCCCGGACTCCAACCAGAAAACACCCCAAAGGTGTTTAACTCCGCCCACGGAGCTTAGTCATAAATAAGCTTCATGGATGGAGTGAACCGTGTTGGGGGCATGGCCTGGTTGGAGCCCAGGCTGAGGCTGTCATACACTTTCTTATGGGGTTTTGCAGAGATGTGCGACTTTCAGGACTTTTCCATTAGATAACCTATCATTGCTACACAAAATAGCAGTTTTCTTTGCAAAAACTACCAATTAAATACTTTTTTAGAAGGGAAATTGATCACATTAGGTTGCTACTGCTGTTTGCAAGCCAAGGAATAATGCATGCCATTTATTTGATGCCACAATACAGTGTAACTGATGCTATAAAACCATGAACAGCTTTAGCGCATCCCTCAAGCATAACATTTGAAAGGTTTTTTTGCATTTTTAGTGCACCCCAGGCCACAATACCCTTTGTTTGACAATTCTATTTTATTAGTCATTAGGCCACAAGCCCCAAACAGTGTATATTGTTTTTATAGAAAAGGCCCTGAAAAATAAAATGTTGTTGCAATTGGTTTATTTGTGCAGTCAATTATCAAATGCAAATTTTCAGAAAAAAAAAACATTCAAATTAGTTTTTGTGAAAATAAACACAGTATAATACACTATTTTTTCTTAATATAAAAGATGATGTAACGTCGAGTAAGTACATACCTAACATGTCACACTTTAAAATTGCGTGTGCCTGTGGAATAGCAACACTCTACTGTACCTAAAAATCTCCATAGGTGATGCTTTAAAAGTCTTCAAGTGTTGCCAGTTTAGAGTTAAACAGCAATAGCCCACCTATGTGCTGTGATCACCATTTACATATGTGTGTGGGACCTACATATGCTTTTTTTTACAGTTCATTATTTATTGTATTTAAAAATAATAATTGCACTGTCTCTTTACATTTTTCGAATGAACAACATCCCTTGTGATAGCAATGGAGAGAATTGGAGTCTATTAAACTCCAGATCTCTTCTCTTCCCTCCAAATCAGCTGATCAAACTATGATCAATTTGATCAGCTGCTTTACAAGCTAGGAACAGCTTGTAAAAAAAACAAAATGTAATCGGAAGTGACAAAATTGTCATCGCTTTATTTGTTTTCTTAGGTCAGAGAAAAAATTGGGGACAGGAAGGTAATGCTACTCCAGTGTTCTTCTGATGCAACAGACCACATTAGTCCCAGGCTCCTCAGTGGGACGAAAAGGCCCAAGACTTTTACCAGAAAGCCAATCACCTGCTCTGAAGAATGATACCAGGATCATGAAATAAATAATAATAAATAGTGTAGCGATGGCACTAAAAAAAAATTCTCAAATCCAAAGAAATAAACAATATGAAATATGCTGAGTGTAATAAAAGATGTGCAACCTGAACCTCAGTACTGCAAGGTTCACAATTCTTACAAAGTTAGTTCAATATTAAAGCAAAAAATAAAGCATACAATAAGTGCAATCTATAAAACAAAAAAACAGGTGTAATAAATGTGACCGAAACTCCAGTGCTGCAGAATTCACAATTCTTCATGCAGTATATGTGATACAGTAATCATCATAATCAGAAGGAAAGGGAAGTCCACACAAAACCTTCCTCCTTGTATTTGTGACCACAGAACCAGTGAATACACCAACATCAAATGTTCCGAATGACTCTCACTTTCCATATAGCAAGGATAACTTGCCATACATTTGTGGCAGTGTTGCATTGTAAGTCTGTTAACTTGCAGCACATTTTCACTAACAAGTTGTACGCTTGCAGAGCACTTGAAAAACGAGTTCTAGTTGACACCTTTCCAATTTGTAGCAAATATGTGTGGCAAGTCTCTAGCAAGAGCAAAGTTGCAGTGGTGAGTCTTTAGCAGAAGCTCTGCAAGCCTACTGCAGGAAAATTCAACCAGTGACCCCTGTGGTGGGATGACTATTGCACAACATAACTTAACCAGAACTTGCAACAGACTTGCAGAATGTTTGCAAAGAAAATTGATCTGGAGTCATACAGTGCAGATTGCTGCAGTTGTGCAACAAACTTGTGAAGCCTGGCAAGTCTGGCAGTAGCTTAGCAAGTAATTTTTAAAATGGCAGCTCAGTTGCTTGCTATCCGGGTTGGGAGAAGACCCTAATAAATCATATCACACATTCTCCAAAAGGGGGTCCTAAACAGGGCTGCCAGGCGCAACTTCCACTTTAACGATCATCAATATGGTATTTTCCTTTTAAGACTCTCAGTTCTCCAATATATAGTCTAGGTCAGGGATATGCAATTAGCGGACCTCCAGCTGTTGAAAAACTACATATCCCATTATGCCTCTGCCTCTGGGTGTCATGCTTGTGGCTGTCAGAGTCTTGCTATGCATCATGGGACTTGTAGTTCTGCAACATCTGGAGGTCTGCTAATTGCATATCCCTGGTCTAGGTGCTCAGAATCAGATAATACTAGTCATAATACCAGTCATAGTGTAGTAAGATCAGGATATGTATTTATTAATAAATCCTTTTCTGCACTTAAATCCTACACTGCCACTAACACTGACTAACACTGACATCTACACTCACTAAGTTAGGTAAAGGACTCAACTAGTTAATATGTTATTTTATTTTTTCTTCAACAGTCTCCTTTTTTTGTACATAATTCTTTTTAGAAGAGAATATGATTTATCTTTTTTTTTCTCACAAGCAGACAAGTCTGTTTTTCCTACTTTTCACAAAGGAGAGATAACATGGGGATGGGCTACAAAGTGGGTGATCACTATGATAGCCAATCAAAGACTGT
This sequence comes from Glandirana rugosa, assembly GCA_018402905.1. Lineage (NCBI taxonomy): Eukaryota > Metazoa > Chordata > Amphibia > Anura > Ranidae > Glandirana > Glandirana rugosa. The sequence goes on from BLSH010058244.1 coordinate 82,420, forward strand.
CATAGCAATCATGTGATCAGTATGCAGTTCAATCAGGGCCCGGTCATTAGTAGAGACACAGGGCAGTCACCAACAGCCTGGTCTCAGCACTTGAAGACCTCTCAATCGTGTTCTCCCAGCACAAATACAAGAACACATATATGCGGTGCCCAGGATAAAAGCCCATTTCCTGGATACTGAATATATGTGTTACAGAGGGGGTTAAAATTTGCAAAACCTGAGCTGTATATTCTATGGATTATGGAGGACAAATTTTGATATACTGTAAACTTCTGGCCATTTTCAAAGCTATAAGGCAAGCTTTAATTAAAAAAAGGCATAGAGAGCTGGGGAACATTTAAATAACCATACAGGGGGAGAGGGTCCTTTTAATGTCTGTGGCATGGCTAAAGCCCTCAACTCTGTACTAATTGACCTTCTTAGGACAGCCTTTTCGTGTGTCAGCAACAACTGTAGTGCGGCTGTTTAGCTGCTGCTAGACTCCAATCCCCCCCCCCCCCCCACCTCATCCAGTCTTTTTTGTTATTTTATTGGGTTTTCATATTTATCCATATGTTTTAATTTTCTACTTGGTTAAAAAAAAATTCAGTTCAGGTTTCGTGTTTCAAGGTCTAATAATGTAATCACGGGCAAAGCTGTCCTTTGTTTGCAACATGTCACTGCCAGGGGCCGGATTAAAATAGGGGCTATTGGAGCTGCAGCTCCGGGCCCCTTCCTTAAGATAGGCCCAGCCCAGTGGTATGAGTGAGTCACTAATACTGCCCAGCCCTGCTCTGTGTGCAGTGTACCCCCCCCTCTCTCTCACCCCCATGCTCCTCTATTTCTCACCCCCCCTCTATTTAATTTAATTTGTTTCAATATTTCATTTGTTTTAACAAAAATTGTCTGCGTTTTCATTGCATTTATTTCCATAAAAAGGGCCAACAAAATCCCCAGCACCAGGCCCACGATGCTCTTATTCCGGCCCTGGTCACTGCATACTTACATGATAAAGTAGTGTGCACCAAAGCACCACAGAATAGTTCCCTTTATTGTCATAGCTGTAATTACATTTAGAAAATCCTATTTGTTAAAAAATGGCAGACTAGCCTAAAGTGAGAGGCAGAGGTTAGTAGAGGCAGAGAGGTGGAAGTTGGTGGATTCCCCAACTAGAAAGAATACCCTGTTAGATCAATTATTTAAGAATGATCCAAATCTGGTCTCAGATGTGGCGATGCACAACAACTTGGTATCTAGCGATCATAGGATGATCACATTTAGTGCAAATCACAGAAAAGGAGGCACAAGAAAAGCACAAACACACTATATTTTAAACTAGCCAATTTTTCCGAACTGTGGTCATTACTACATGACATTAAATTGGGACCTCTGAGGATCTGAAAAAAAGAAATGTTGCTCTACATAAGGATGGCCTAGGCTATAAGAAGATTGCCAAGACCCTGAAACTGAGCTGCAGCACGGTGGCCAAGACCATACAGCGGTTTAACAGGACAGGTTCCACTCAAAACAGACCTCGCCATGGTCGACCAAAGCTGTTGAGTGCACACGCTCAGCGTCATATCCAGAGGCTGACTTTGGGAAATAGAAGTATGAGTGCTACCAGCATTGCTGCAGAGGTTGAAGGGGTGGGGGGGTCAGCTGACCATATGCCGCACACTGCATCAAACTGGTCTGCATGGCTATCGTCCCAGAAGGAAGCCTCTTCTAAAGATGATGCACAAGAAATCCCGCATACAGTTTGCTGAAGACAAGCAGGTTAAGGACATGGATTACTGGAACCATGTCCTGTGGTCTGATGAGACCATGATAAACGTATTTGGTTCAGATGGTGTCAAGCGTGTGTGGCGGCAACCAGGTGAGGAGTACAAAGACAAGTGTGTCTTGCCTACAGTCAAACATGGTGGTGATAGTGTCATAGTCTGAAGCTGCATGAGTGCTGCCCGCACTGGGGAGCTACAGTTCACTGAGGGAACCATTGATGCCAACATGTACTGTGACATACTGGAACAGAGTATGATCCCTTTCCTTTGGAGACTGGGCCGCAGGGCAGTATTCCAACATGATAATGACCCCAAACACCACTCCAAGACGACCACTACCTTGCTAAAGAAGCTGAGGGTAAAGGTGATGGACCGGCCAAGCATGTCTCCAGACCTGAACCCTATTGAGCATCTGTAGGGCATCTTCAAACAGAAGGTGGAGGAGCTCAAGGTCTCTAACATCCACCAGCTCTGTGATGGCATCATGGAGGAGTGGAAGAGGACTCCAGTGGCAACCTGTGAAGCTCTGGTGAACTCCATGCCCAAGAGGGTTAAGGCAGTGCTGGAAAAAAATGGTGGCCACACAAAATAATGACACTTTGGGGCCAATTTGGACATTTTCACTTAGGGGTGTACTCACTTATGTTGCCAGCAGTTTAGACATTATTGGCTGTGTGCTGAGTTATTTTGAGGGGACAGCAAATTTACACTGTTATACAAGCTGTACACTTACTACTTTACATTATAGCAAAGTGTAATTTCTTCAGTGTTGTTACATGAAAAGATATAATCAAATATTTACAAAAATGTGAGGGGTGTACTCACTTTTGTGAGATACTGTAGGTCAATAAACATGGGCAAGTATGCTACATATCCTTCATGATACGATAGATTTATGCTCTGGAAGCTGGGAATGATGATGTACAGGGCATGCCACTGAAGCTGGTGGTACCACCATGTGCTTTGCCCTTTGTACCTCCTATCCCTCACTGGACCCATCATGCAACTCCTTGGAACCAGTATTCGCCATACTGTTAGCAGCTCCGTAGGCTCAGACCAAGAAGTGTCTGGCCCCATCTTCAGCCAGGCAATGTCATGTGTGACAATTTGTACTAACCTACTGTCCACCCTTCACTAGGGAAAATTCACACGTTCCCTGCCTGGCACATGTCCTCTGGTGGTGCAGCAGCTAATCATGAAGTACCTTTCTTCCAGGAGGTCCACTGTCATGCCAGAAGGATTTATGTTCACTTTAAACAGTCATACTTAGCTCCCTGTAAGCTGGGGCTCTATTTACATCAGTGAAGGTGACAAAAATGGTGAGCTACAAAGAAGTTGAGATTAGTGATACAATCCTGCTCGTGTTCCTCAAGGAGTACACACTACATGGCCTAATAGACTGGGACTGAAGACAAAGCAGCAATAAGATAAGGAAAAGGACTTGATGCTGTTTTAGGGCCAGCAGGAACTCTTGCCTACCGTCTCCATCACTGTCAGCAGCAGGAAACTGAAAAGGATTATGAGGAGCAGGAGGGTTGGTGTACTTATGGCAAGAAGGAAGAAATGAATAGGCATTGGCGGCCTGTCCATTGAGGGTGCATGGGCGCCACCTCCCCTATCCATGCCACCGCCCCTTCATCCATGCGTCCAGCCCCTTGCAGGACACCGAGGGAATGAATTACAATGGTAGGGGTGTTTTTTTTTAAACACTGATTAGAGTCAAAGGCTCTAACAGGTTTCAAAATAGTAAAGGAGAAATTAAAGGGGGAATGGGACTTTAAATGAAGCTATTATTGGCCTGGTAAGGCTGCAGCTTCCATCCCTTAATTGAATAAAACAATCGCACGCTGTGCAATGGGACAAGGGAGTGGGACTTTGAATGAAGAGTGTGGTGGTGCTAAAGTGACACTGATGGACATGATTAAATTCTAGTAAAAAGTATTTATTGATACAATCAATTCAGCAGTAACAAAAACATAGTCGCAATAGAGATCCAAGAGGTATAGCAATTGACAATAAAACATTTTACAATTCATGGTAATGGTTCCCCATCCATCAGTGTAATGATTGTTAAACACATACAATTGATATAAGCTGCATGACCCATAGCTTGTAGTTCCATGGGGTTGGACCCCTAGGTAAAAGAAAATGTAAAATAATAAAAATGGTATAAGGCAGCAGAAAGCTGGTAGCACATAGGGTACCCAGACACGGTAGATGGTGGCTCTACGCGTTTCATGGCTTCAAAAACGGCCACTCGTCAGGAGCAAAAGTGTTCATGGGCTAAAAAATAATGAGGTATACTGTTAGTCTATGTGGGATGGTGGAACTGGCAGCTCAATAGAGCAGCCCCCACAAAGCTGTTGGATCATACTCACACAGATGGCGTGCTGGCAGTACAAGGAGGTGGCAGGCCACCTGGAACCATCACTGCCGGGAGCTGTGGCGGCAGATTGGGCAGGGGCACCCAAACACAGGCGCCCAACCGGGGCAAGAAAGGGCACCGGAACAGTAGCACAATAGGGCCAATGAGTGTTGAATGCTGTGAATGGAAAATGAACATTGCAAAGTATGTTGTGAGTGAGGAAAAGAAAGTAGTATAGGATGCGGATAAAACCAAAGTGAGGTAAGGTGTGAGAATGTTCCAGAGTGTCAGGTGATAGGATGTGCGGGATGGAAACAAGGTGAAGTAAATATGAGAATATTCCAAAAAGTGGGAGATGCGGAAATGGTGTATCAGTGGTGAAAGAAAGGTTACCTGATCAAGTGCCAATGAAAGGGTTTGTGCTCGAAGCTCCGGTGACCATCCCGCCCAAGGAGGGCATAGATAGGCGCCGCCACCACAACACGCCACCAACGTCACACACGTGGACGGAAAGAGGAGGAGACGTCCATGCGCCAGGATGGATGCACAGCAAACGACGTCACCTCCATGATGGACCACGAGTGTGGTAAACCCCGCCCGCATTGTGGCGTCACAGGGACGCCACACATGCCGTGGGGTGGCGTGACGTAGACCCGCAGTGTCGGAACACCCGCCCCCCAAAACCCAATTGGGAGGACCGGAGGAACCAGCAGTGTGCGTCACAGCCCCCAGGACATCGCGAGGCCGGGCTCTACCAACCACCATGCATATGCCAGTGCCCAAACTGTGGAGAAAAAAGGGAAGAAAAAGAAAAAGTTGGGTAGTTGTACAAGTTAGATAACAAAACCATGGGTAAGGGGATATATTGGAATAAGCATCCATAAGGTCAGTCGGGCAGACAATTGGATAAACTAATGTATCAAATTTAAACATCACCACAGACTTTCAAAAAAGGGTGTGTTACAATGTGTGTTACAATAGCAAATTAATATTCGCTACTCTAACACTGAGCCTCCCCCCGGCCAATCAGGAAGAGGGTCTGAGACCCATCACCTGATTGGCTAAAAGGACAGGCTATCCTATTGGAGCCTAGCGCTTAGCAGGAGGGGATGCACAGAAGCCTCCTTGATGGAGAAGAGGACAGAGCAGGAGTAGAGGAGTCAATGCCCGCAGCCTGTCATCCACCAACCAGCACCTAGATGGGGTAAGTGCCGGAACGACTGGTAGACACGCGGGCGAGAGGGTGTTTTAAGTGCCACCCTCCCAAAAAAAACACCAGCCACCACTGTGAATAGGTTTCATGGGGGCATGTTTCAAAACCTCCCAAACCCTGAGTGTTGTATGTGGATGTGTGAAAGTTATTGAGGACAGTGGAGGATCCTCTGCTGCTGGCAATTTGTGGTGACTGGAGTCTTTTACGTTCAAATATCTGTCCAAGGACCCTAGGATTTGGGTCATCAAAAAGAGAGATCACTGTACAGTGGACAATCTTTTATATATCAGTTAGTCTGAATTAGCCAATCGACTGCCACCATCCTAGAGGGATCCCAAAATGGGACACTTTGAGGAGTTGCTGTGTAAGATACTCTTTGCCACATTTCCTGATGGTGGCAAGATTCCATCTGATGACCAATATGCCCTTGATTCCTAAAAGCAGGAGAAGTAGTGGTAGTGGTTACTTCAATGCTGCTTTTCAGAGTTTTTTAAGTCACATTAGCCAGGTTGCCGGGAGCACTCACATGCATGTTATGGACCACATGAATGCTGACTTCATTGGATTCAGGACTAATGTGGACATTCTCCTCCTCACCCTCCTCTACCCCTTCTTCCTCTACACCCTGAATGATTGACTATCCTTACTGGACCACTGGCCAGAGCTTGTGCAGTATGTCTGGCTTGCCCTACAGGGAAGTGTGGATCAGCTAGCTCTCATTAAAATGAACCAGTCTTGAATTACCAATGACTACAAAATTCAAATTACTGATTCTACAGAATAAAATTTACAGACAAACTTTATTATCACATGCCCCCTTCCTCCTTCTCCTCCTATTCCATCTGCTCCTCCCCCTCTACTCCTCCTTCCCCTCTCCATTCACCATTTCTCCACATTCCTCTACTCTTCCTCCACTTCCTCCTTCAGCTCTTTCTCACCCCTCCCCCCCCCACCTCCTTCATCTACCTCTCCTTTCCATGTTCCTTTATGTATTCCTTCTACTCTCCCTCCTCCACCCACTTCTACTACTACACCTCTTTCCTTTCCACCCTCACCTTTTTCTACTCCCTCTATGCAAGTATGGAAAGAATATGTTCTCCTTAATCGTGGATGGTAAATAACTTGTGAAAACAGCCCCCTGCCTCCAGGGCCTAATCTGTGTGGCCAAGCAGTAACATATTTATAGACTCATTTCAAAGCCCATTCAGTACTAATTATCATTTTCTTGTGAGTCTTGGTTCAGGGCCAAGAGACAAAGGGCACTGTGGTGCATGCGGACATGGGCAGGCTGTACAGAGGTAGCAGGACATCAGCAGCATTAAGCTGTAGTAAAGGATGAAAAAAAGCAAAACCTGTACCCCCAATTCTTTAAGATACACAACATATTCCAACTACATGATATTTACTAAGGATTTACATCTACTTTAAAGAACTTGCCAGTGCCTACAAGCCCTGCACTAAGTGGCGTGTCAGGAGCACTCCCTACGCTTTCCCTATCATGGATAAAGCACAATTTCAAAATGGCTTCTGTAACCTCACCTTTTGAAAATGAGGAGGCTGGCTCATTCAATTTTCTCCTCTTGACCATTCTAAGGCCACACAGTGCATTATGATTACAAGAATTCAGTCTTGCAAACGCCTGCAGGACTGTAAACCTGCAACAAACAGGGTTCACCTTGAATCAATAGTAGGGGAGAATATGCACCCCAGCTCTACCAGTAAAATCATGGGAACTCTGGTGATCCCAAACCTTGAATATGCTCCACAGTGCTGGAGCATCTGTGTTCTAAGGATCTTGATGAAAGGCCCAATATGCATTTCGTGCCTAGATAACATGGGCAGAAGATTGTATATATAGTACGTCTTTTTCTTTTTTAACTTTACTCTTAATTTGTGTTTTTTTTTTTTTTTTGGAATTTTCATTTCATTTTTAAGCATTTGTACATGGGGGGTCAATCTAATAAGCATAGCATTTCAGGCTCAGTTTTAAGAATTAACATCCAATAATAGACACTCTGTAAATAAATAAATTAAATAGTAAATAAAACAGAGTGGGAGATGGCCTAACAGCCTCACAAGTACAGCATTGCTGTGTTTTGTGTGTGTGTGTATGTTTTACTACACCTTAGAAAACAGAAAACACACTGAAAATATTGTGGCTATTTACAGATTGTTCCTGTTAAATCCACAGAATATAAAGCTGTGGTAGCTGCTTATGAAGAAAGGGGAGGACTCCCTTCTATGGTGATTCTTTGTAACACACTTGCCCATATATCACAGTGTTAATACTGATGTGGTACCAAGCAGCAGCAATTATGTTTCTCCCTTCTTTTTTGACAAATAGATTGACAGATCAACAGACAAATGTCACAGAGCCATTTCCAATTTATCATTTTAAAAAAGAAAAAAAGAATGTAAAAAGAATGAAATAAGAATGGAAGATTAATTTAATAACCTATAGCTGCAATAAAACAAGTGTTCCAGTGTAAGCCGATTGAATTGTCAAGATAATGGTTTCCAGGCAAGAAAGTAGATATAAATCATCTGAACAAAGAGAAGTGCTAACCTCTCATGTACTGTAATATGTATTATTGTACATTTACTTTGCTATCTGCTGTTAATACAAAGATAAGGGTAATTGCGATATTTTGAAATCACTTTTTTTCTATTTTAAGTTATTGAATGTATTATAAAATAAATAACAGAAGTGAGAAAACATTTTGTAGCAACAATCTCAGTAAGTATTTACCACAAATTAGGCTGATGGTTCCCAATGGAGCTTCTATTTACCCAGTAATTGGCTTAAATACAACAAACAAGTTCTCAGAATTCACATGTAGGTATTTTTAAAAAGTATGCATTTTTTATCATCTCCGACAGCTATCCCCCTACACAGGACTGTTAATGCTGGGGTTGAGTGAAATCTGGCATTACTGCACTGAATATAGGGTGCCCATATAATGAAAGAATTTAGTTCTCCAAACATAAACAACTGGAAAAATGTAACTTATACTTTACTTCACATATCACATATTTTTGGTTTCTTTTAGCTGATTGAATCAGTGAGATGCATATCATAAAAAGTCAAGAGCTATAATGAGCAGTCCTGCTGTTTAGCAAGATAATGTCAAGCAACATCTGTGCTTAGCAAAGATACTGTATATTGTTTACCTTTAGTTGATTTGGTTAAATGTTTCAAAGCAAATTAAAAATTGAGATGAAAAACATTAGACCTGAAGTGCAACTCCATCTCCACCATCAGGAGCCTTGATGAAGACAATGCAATCTCAAGTGTTGCCCCTTATGGTGAAACTTTACCACCTACTTGTGACACGACTGTTAATCTCTGTTCAGTCAATCTTTATACATTGTTTATTGTTCATTTTGAAGGGTTAACATGGCTTTTAGGTTTGCTGTGTTTGGATTATCTCCTTGGACATTCAACCCTTAGTCAATGCTTTGACTTTGGTATTGATCTGAAACTAGAGGTATCTAAGCCCATATCCCCGACCAGCAATGTTCTGCTTGTGCTGTGTGTTCATAAATGAGATGCCAAAAAATGAAGATATACCTTTCTCCCAACTTGTCACTACACCAATAATAACATCAAGAGTGCTGACTTGCAATAATGATTGAAAACTCAAGTTCCAATAGCTTTTCTGATTTTCTGGAAGAAAACCAGCGACTGTTGCGCAAAAGCAGCTGATGATAAGGGAAAGACTATGTCCATGTTCAGAACCTGAAGAGACTGCTAAAAGGAGGGAATAGACCCCATCTGTACTGTTATGGGTTAGCTACCAGAAACAACAGTCTACATTACCTCTATCACAAGAGCCACTTTTACTTGTAAATTTCCAAGAGTTAAATGTCCCTGGCGTCTGCGAGAATGGTGGTGCAAGAAGGCACCCCGACTGACCACCTGGTAACAAACCTTGACAGTTGGTTGAAAAGGGGGCACAGCAGCTTAGTGGTTAGCACTTGTTTTTGCCAGCTCTACGGTCATCAATTGAAGGCCAAACCATGACACTACATGGAGTTTGCATGTTCTCCCTGTGCTTGATGGGTTTCCTCCAGGTACTTCGGTTTCCTTCCGCACTCCAAAGACATGCTCATGGGTTAATTGTGTGTGAGTTTGGGACCTTAGTGATGTGTGTGACCATTGTCTTTTATTCTATATAAACTTGTTTTAAAACTGCTACAGTGTGACTGTGATGACTTTAAACCAATTTGTGTTAAAACAAAACATCAATCACTTGACAATGTGCAACCATTTACGAACAATGTACTTAAATCAAAAAATGTAATTTCTAACAAAATCTCCATCTGTTGGCAATATTCCACAATCTTCATAAAGTGCAAACCGGGCTCATAAATTCTTGATGTGAATAGTGCAGACGTGTTCCCCTGCTACTGTGCCCCTACTCACCGAATCCAAGTATTTTATACACCTTGTTATTATACATCAATGATTCCTCAAATGTCCCAGGAAACCAGATGAGTGTTAACTCCATATGGGTCAAATAATCTTTTTGTAATGGTTAATCAATAATTTCTCAGTCTTCTCAGCAAGCCAGCAAGTGCCTTGAACAGGTTTATCATAAAGGAGATGAAAAAGCATTCATAGCAATAATCTGTTTATTTAGTTTAAAATGATATGAAAACAGTAGGTGATCAACTCACATTTTTAAAAACAGTGTACAATGTACAATCCAATACCTGTGTCTAACCTCCTGATCGTATTGTTACTGGCAGTTCCATCCAATGCATTTCGCCCCTCCCAGGAAGCGTCATCAGAGGTCCTTCCTGGGAGGGGCAAAATGCATTAAGTGGAACTGCCAGTGATGATACGATCAGGACGCTAGCCGCAGGTATTGGATTGTACATTGTACACTGTTTTATGTGCATATATGTTTTTAAAAATGTGAGTTAATCACCTACTGTTTTAATATTTTAAACAAAATAAACGGATTTACGCTATGGATGCTTTTTCATCTCCTTTATGATAAACCTGTTCAAGACACTTGCTAGCTTGCCGAGAAGACTGAGGAATCATTGATTAACCATAGGAAAAAGATTCTCTGACCCATCTGAAGTTAATACCCATCTGGCTTCCTGGGAAATTTGAGGAATCATTGATATTTAATAACAAGGCGTATAAAATACTTGGATTCGGTGAGTATGGGCACAGAAGCAGGGGAGCACGTCCGCACTATTCACATCAAGAATTTATGAGCACGGATTGCACTTTATGAAGATTGTGGCATATTGCCAACAAATGGACATTTTGTTATAAATTACATCTTTTGAGTTAAAGCAGAACTCCGGGATTTTCCAAAAATTCCCCATTAGTACACCTCCCTACACTAAACACTAAACAGTTATTACATTTGTGAAATTCCTTACCTTTGAAGATATATGTCCAATTTAGTTTACAGGAAGTGGTCTCTCTAGTACAAATTGTGCATTATGTATTATTCAAGGCTGGTTCTGTTAAAAGAGTGATTGCATCATATCCTCTTCTTTCTGTTTAGACTACAGGGTGGGCCATTTATATGGATACACCTTAATAAAATGGGAATGGTTGGTGATATTAACTTCCTTTTTGTGGCACATTAGTATATGTGAGGGGGGAAAATTTTCAAGATGGGTGATGACCATGGCGGCCATTTTGAAGTCGGCCATTTTGAATCCAGCTTTTGTTTTTTCAATAGGAAGAGGGTCATGTGACACATCAAACTTATTGGGAATTTCACAAGAAAAACAATGGTGTGCTTGGTTTTAACATAACTTTATTCTTTCATGAGTTATTTACAAGATTCTGACCACTTATAAAATGTGTTCAATGTGCTGCCCATTGTGTTGGATTGTCAATGCAACCCTCTTCTCCCACTCTTCACACACTGATAGCAACACCGCAGGAGAAATGCTAGCACAGGCTTCCAGTATCCGTACTTTCAGGTGCTGCGCATCTCGTATCTTCACAGCATAGACAATTGCCTTCAGATGACCCCAAAGATAAAAGTCTAAGGGGTCAGATCGGGAGACCTTGGGGGCCATTCAACTGGCCCACGACGATCAATCGTCTTTCCAGGAAACTGTTCATCTAGGAATGCTCGGACCTGACACCCATAATGTGGTGGTGCACCATCTTGCTGGATAAACTCAGGGAACATGCCAGCTTCAGCGCATAAAGAGGGAAACACATCATCATGTAGCAATTTCGCATATCCAGTGGCCTTGAGGTTTCCATTGATGAAGAATGGCCCCACTATCTTTGTACCCCATATACCACACCATACCATCAATTTTTTGGTTCCAACAGTCTTGGAGGGATCTATCCAATGTGGGTTAGTGTCAGACCAATAGCGGTGGTTTTGTTTGTTAACTTCACCATTCACATAAAAGTTTGCCTCATCACTGAACAAAATCTTCTGCGTAAACTGAGGGTCCTGCTCCAATTTTTGTTTTGCCCATTCTGCAAATTCAGTGCGCCGATCTGGGTCATCCTCATTGAGATGCTGCAGTAGCTGGAGTTTGTAAGGGTGCCATTTGTGAGTAGCTAATATCCGCCGAAGGGATGTTTGACTAATTCCACTCTCCAGTGACATGCGGCGAGTGCTACGCTGTGGGCTCTTGCTGAATGAAGCTAGGACAGCCACTGATGTTTCTTCATTAGTGACAGATTTCATTTTGGCAAATCCAACACTGAATCAGTTTCACGAAACTTAGCAAGCAGTTTGCTAACTGTAGCATGGGAGATGGGTGGTCTTGTAGGCTGTCTTGCATTGAAATCTGCTGCAATGACCTGGTTACTGCGTTCACCAGACATCAACACAATTACTATCCGATCCGCACGTGTTAACCTCAGCGACATGTCAATGGCTGTAAATAAAGAGAAACTTGTAAATAACTCATGAAAGAATAAAGTTACGTTAAAACCAAGCACACCATTGTTTTTCTTGTGAAATTCCCAATAAGTTTGATGTGTCACATGACCCTCTTCCTATTGAAAAAACAAAAGTTGGATTCAAAATGGCCGACTTCAAAATGGCCGCCATGGTCACCACCCATCTTGAAAAGCTTCCCCCCTCACATATACTAATGTGCCACAAACCGGAAGTTAATATCACCAACCATTCCCATTTTATTAAGGTTTGTCCTTAATGGCCCACCCTGTACATTTCCCATCATGCTTTGCACATATCAATAAATGTGGGAGGCCCACTAGCCTGTACATGTAAATGTGAACAAGCCCACTTCAACATAAATCACAACCCTCATTCTGCAGCCAGGCCCACTAACCAGTGACACACAACATGTCTTCTCTCCCCTCCAGCCACAAGGAGATAAACATATTGCCCTTACATGCTTTCTGTAACAATTACTGATCTGTACACACATCCCATAATGATATATTATACACATTGTACTCTGCTGTAATTCACTATTAGAAATATTCCTCCTCCTCCTGCAGATCTGAAATAATTATAACAGCAATCAGTGCTGGTATGGTATATGAGAACACCCAACACAGAAAGAAAGAGCCAGGATCTTTTATATCAGCATGTGACACAAGTAAATGTAAGCATGAGAAAAACACAAAAAAGCAGTGCTAACTTACTAATCAATAACACAATAATGGTGGAACCCTCTAATGTTTGGAAATCTCAATAGACTTCAATATTACCACAATACCAGCCCCTGTGATATGTAACCTCACATATAATACACATATAATATCACAATGAAAATAAGACCTAAAAATGAAACTTTGCAGGGATGGTGGAAACCCCTCTTATAGATATATGGAAGTGTATGGTGTCAGTAAACAGTGCAGCCTCATCGGTGCCACTTATCAGTGCCCATCAGTGCAGTCACACAGTGCCTGCCAGTGCCGCTTATCAGTGCCCATCAGTGCGGTGACACCATGCCCACCAGTGCCACTTATCAGTGTCCATCAGTGCGGTGACACCGTGTCCACCAGTGCTGCTTATCGGTGCCCATCAATGCAGTGACACTGTGCCCACCAGTGTGGTGACACCATGCCCACCAATGCTACTTATTAGTGCCCATCAGTGTGGTGACCTTGTGCCCACCAGTGCCCATAAGTGTGGTGACACCATGCCCACCAGTGCTGCTTATCAGTGCACATCAGTGCTGTGACACTGTGCTCAACAGTGCGGCGACGCCGTGCCCACAGTGTTGCCTATCAGTGCCCATCGGTGCGGTGACACCGTGCCCACCAGTGTGGTGACACTGTGCCCACCAGTGCTGCTTATCAGTGTGGTGACACCATGTCCACCAGTGTGGTGACACTGTGCCCACCATTGCTGCTTATCAGAGCCCATCAGTGCGGTGACACCGTGCCCACCAGTGCCACTCATCAGTGTGGTGACACCGTGCCCACCAGTGCCCATCAGTGTGGTGACACCGTGCCCACCAGCATGGTGACACTGTGCCCACCAGTGCTGCTTATCAGTGTGGTGACACCATGCCCACCAGTGTGGTGACACTGTGCCCACCATTGCTGCTTATCAGAGCCCATCAGTGCGGTGACACCATGCCCACCAGTGCCGCTTATCAGTTTGGTGACACCGTGCCCACCAGTGCTGCTTATCAGTGCGGTGACACTGTGCCCACCAGTGCTGCTTATCAGTGCCCATCAGTGTGATGATACCATGCCCACCAGTGCCTCTTATTAGTGCCCATCAGTGTGGTGACACCGTGACCCCCACCAGTGCTGCTTATCAGTGCCCATCAGTGTGGTGACACTGTGCCCACCAGTTCCTCTTATCTGTGTCCATCAGTGTGTGACATCATGCCCACCAGTGCCTCTTATCAGTGCCCATCAGTGTGGTGACACTGTGCCTCCACCAGTGCCTCTTATCATTGCCCATCAGTGCGGTGACACTGTGCCCCCCACCAGTGCCGCTTATCAGTGCCCATCAGTGTGGTGACACTGTGCCCACCAGTGCCTCTTATTAGTGCCCATCAGTGCAGTGACACCGTGCCCACCAGTGACTTTTATCAGTGCCCATCAGTGCGGTGACACTGTGCCCCCCACCAGTGCCGCTTATCAGTGCCCATCAGTGCGGTGACACTGTGCCCACTAGTGCCTCTTATCAGTGCCCATCAGTGCAGTGACACCATGCCCACCAGTGCCTTTTATCAGTGCCCATCAGTGTGGTGACGCTGTGCCCCCCACCAATGCCACTTATCAGTGCCCATCAGTGCAGTGGCATTGTGCCCACCACCAGTGCCGCTTATCAGTGCAGTGACCCCCCCACACACGCCCGCCCGCCATCTCATCAATGATAGCAGAGATCTACCGCTACACATGCCTGGCATTTCTGGAATCCCTGGCATGTTTGCTATGTAAACACCATTCTGTATTTTTCTCCTGTCACAGCCGTATTGTGATACACAGTGCAGAGAGCACAGTTCAGATACGGCTGTGACAGGAGAAAGTCACAGAGCGGAGTTTACATAGCAAACATGCCAGACATTAAAGGAATAGCAGAGATCTCCTGCTACGACATGCCTGGTATTTCTGGAATGTCTGGCATGCTTGCTATGTAATCTCCACTGTGTGACTTTCTCCTGTCACAGCTGTATCGGAGCTGCACTCTGTGCTGTGTATCACAATACGGCTGTGACAGAGGAAAAATACAGAGTGCAGTTTATATAGCAAGCATGTCAGGCATTCCAGAAATACCAGGCATATCATAGCAGGAGATCTTTGCTATAATTAATGAGATGGCGGGCGGGCGGGCGGACGAGGGGGGGCACAGGGAGTGTTGCTGGCAGAGAGGAGGAGGAGGGAGGAGGAAACCACCTCTATGAGTGGCACAGACCGGGGGCTGTCAGACCCCCTCTGCCCACTAGAGTCCAGCAGGCGGAAATAGAAATGCCTGCTGGGCTGTATAAAACTGCAGGAAGGCGTGTCAAACCGCTGCCTGCCAGTACAGGAAGGAGAGGCTCCAGCGGTCTTACAAACAGGATGTCAGAGGGGAATAATGGCTTTTCATCAAGTTCAGCAGGTTACTAGAGAGGAACTACAGAGCTCAGCAGAAGATGGATGGCATAGTTGGTGAAGGTAGGTGATCAGCAACAAGGACATGGGAAAAAGTTTTTTCCCGGAGTTCATGAACACCTCTAAAGATGTTCAGAATTGTTAATGCAAGAAAGCTTCTGATGTCCTAAAATTCATTGTAAGAAACATAAGGGTTGTGTTGCAAAAGCAAGAAATCCCTAAATATACAGTATATATGGGTACCAGCACTTAGATGCAATTTTTTTATGTGTACTGTCTACATATTATGTTTGCTGCACAGCAGCAAGCATAATATGTAGACAGTACACATATAACTAATGAAAATAAAAAATGCAGCAGTGTCTCTTTAAGAAAATCACACAAACACATGTACCCAGGTTAAAAGTGCCAATAAAAGTCTCTTAAAAGTTGGAACTTAAATAAATGTGATCAGTTCCTAAACTTGGATCCATAGAGGTCACACTGTGCGATGAAATTACAAGCGAACAACCCTCCACCAACACCAACACTCCAAACGTGTCGCCTCTTACCACAGGGTTTTGACCACCATAACAAGCAGACAAATAGGCCAGTTTAACAGTTCCAGGCAAGATTAGGCAGACATTCTCCAAAAACACCACTTCAGTGCCCCTGATGACGTCTATTAGTGATGAAACACGTAGAGTGGAGTCACAGCGTTTGACCTCATCGTGCACCGTCATTGACCGCAGCCAACTTGATGGTTGGATTCCTATGAGATCTGTATATGCTATTCATTCAGCTTTACTGTGTAAGTGCAATACTTTATTAAACTGTGTTGGCTTTGAATCTTACTACACTGTGAGGAGGTTGTTTTTTTCTTTTCCATCGTATATGCTTATCTGGTGAAAAATTTGAGTGTTACTGCAGTACTGGATCCTGAAGTGGTATTTTTGGAGAACATCTGCCTAATCTTGCTTGGAGCTGTTAAACTGCACTATTTGGCTGCTTGTTACAGTGACTAAATCTCTCTGGTAAGAGGCTGCACCTTTGGAGTGTTGCTGTTGGGGGAGGATTCGTTGCCTGTAATTTCATCACACAGTGACACCTCTATGGATCCAAGTTTATGAACTGATCACATTTATTTATGTTCCAAGTTTTGACTTTTTATTGGCACTTTTAACCTGGGTACACATGTTTGTGTGATTTTCTTAACTTCAGCCCTGGAAGGATTTACCCCCTTCCTGACCAGAGCACTTTTGTGATTTGGCACTGCATTGCTTTAACTGACAATTGTGCGGTCGTGCAACGCTGTACCCAAACAAAATTGACATCCTTTTTCTCCCACAAATAGAACTTTCTTTTGGTGGTATTTGATCACCTCTGCATTTTTTTATTTTTTGTGATATAAATAAAAAAAGAGCGACAATTTTGAAAAAAAAACAATATTTTTTACTTTTTGCTATAATACTTATCCAAAAAAATATAAAAAAACACATTTCTTCCTCAGTTTAGGCCAATATGTATTCTTCAACATATTTTTGGTAAAAAAATCGCAATAGGCGTATATTGATTGGGTTGTGCAAAAGTTATCGCGTCTACAAACTATGGGAATAGATTTATGGCATTTTTATTATTTTTTTTTTTTTTTACTAGTAATGGCAGCGATCTGCGATTTTTATCGGGACTGCGACATTGCCACGGACAGATTGGACACCTTTGACACTTTTTTGGGACCAATGACATTTATACAGCGATCAGAGCTTTAAATAGCCACTGATTACTGTATAAATGTCGTTTGCAGGGAAGGGGTTAAACTGTAGGGGGCTAACAAGGGGTTAACTGTCTTCCCTCACTGTGTTCTAACTGTGTGGGGGCTGGGCTGGCCGGGGCATGACAGATCTAACTGTTCCGATTACTGAGAACAGTAGATCTGTCATATGTCCCCTGACAGAACGGAGATCGTGTTTATGTAGGCAGATCCCCAATCTGCCTCTGTAACAGACGATTGCGGGTTGCCCCGACCCTTGGGCACGCTCACAGAGTGCACAGTGGGCGTGCGGCGGCACACGCTCGCCTGCAAATCATGCATCCGCGGCCAACGTACTTTGACAGGGGTTTACGCAGCCGAGCCAACCTGCCGCAGTACAACTGCAGCGGCTGGTCAGCAACTGGAGACAAAAAAAAAAGAGACAGCGCTGCATTTTTTATTTTCCCAAGTAATCCCTAAAACCTTGCAAAGAGTTGGGGAAGTACTGATCTCAAAAGAAACAAATCTCAGTTACCATTAAACAGTTTTACCAAATACATTTTTTGGATATAGAAGGTAAGATTTTTTTAAGTGTGTTGACAGAGAGACTTTCAAAGTATCTGAAAAAAAATATTTTATTGATATATCAATCCAAACGGCTGGCATTGTATGCGTCTTTGGATGCCTTGAAAACCAGCATAATATGGCATCAAATCTAGATTACTAAAATAGAAAGAAAGGAGCTACGTATTGTGTTCCTTGGCTTGGCCAAAGCCTATGGATCAGTTGCTCATTCCTTACTGTAGACTGCTTTTCAGTTCTTTCACGTGCCTGTAGTAATAACAAATCTGGTAACACACTATTTTGAGGACTTACAAATTTTATCTCAAAATCAGACTTTACTACAGCTCAGCAAACTCTAGAGGTAAGTATTGTGGCAGGGTGCACTCCCTCGCCTCTTGCCTTCACTATGGTATTGGAACTTCATATCTAATGGTTGGAGGGAGGACACTAACTACAATTTGGTCAGTGGTTACTACCAATACAAGCCTATATGGACGATTTAACAACACAGATAACAAATGTCCCCATGTTTCACCAAAACATAAAATGGGCAAGGATGAAGATTAAACCCATTAAATGCAGAAGCATCTCTATTGTTAAAGATCATGTTTAGAGTTGAGCGAACCCTAACTGTAAAGTTCGGGTCCATAACGAACTTTCGGGTGTCCATGACCCGGACCCGAACCCGGACATTTGAAAAAAAGTTTGGGTTTGGGTTCTGGGTTCGGGTATTTGATCACGCATTTTGAATAACTGCAGGGCATCCAA
>BLSH010058244.1:183469-211499 GCA_018402905.1 Glandirana rugosa
TATATATATATAAGGTTACGGAAATCACATCTGATATATGTCGATTAAGTCACATATCATATATTGTAGGTAAGTCCGTCACATTCTTAAATATACATGGAAAGATCATATATATATATATATATATATATATAATGTTACGGAAATCACATCTGATATATGTCTAGTCAGTCACATATCATATATCACAGGTAAGTCCGTCACATTCTTATATATACATGGAAGGTTCACATATATATGTATGTCAACACAAGTTTTAATAAGTTGGGGGTGACTTTAACTAACAAAACCAGCGATTTAATTGTAAGCAGGATGACTGAATGATCATAATCAATGTCAAACCGACCAAAACAATCAATTTCAGTGGGGGTTGAATAATTTTGAACACAACTGTATGTATATATACACTTGGAAGGTACATATATATTCTTACACTGCCTGAATGGACACTATATACTATACACTGACTGATCTGTATATAGTCTACACTAAAGGCATTGTAATATATATATATATATATATATATATACTAGAAAGGTACATATAAATTCTTACACTGCCTGAATGGATGTTATATACTATACACTGAATTAGCTGTATATAGTCTACACTAAAGGCATTGGAATATATATATATATACCAGGAAGGTACTTAATATTATTATTTATTATTATTATTATACAGGATTTATATAGCGCCAACAGTTTGCGCATCGCTTTACAAAATGAACGCAGACAGTACAGTTACATCACAATTTGGTACAAGATGAATCAGAGGACCCTCCTTGTTAGAGCTTACAATCTAAGAGGGAGGGTCAATTAATATAAAAGGTAATAGCTGTGGGGGAATGAGCTGATGTAGAAAGTAAGACAGTGTTTTAGATAGAAGCAGGCTAGGCTTCTTTAACCACTTCAGCCCTGGAAGGATTTCCCCCTTTAGGACCAGAGCCATTTTTTGCGATTCGGCACTGCCTCGCTTTAACTGAAAATTGCGCGGTCGTGCGACATTGTACCCAAACAAAATTTGCGTCCTTTTTTTCCCCACAAATAGAGCTTTCTTTTGGTGGTATTTGATCACTGCTGCGTCATTTCTGATCACCGCTATAAACAAAAGAAAAGCGACAATTTTGCAAAAAAAAAAACTAATTTCTTACTTTTTGCTAAAATACAAATCCAAAAAAAAAATATAAAAAAACATTTTTTTCATCGATTTTGGCCGATTTATATTCTTCCTCATATTTGTGATATAAAAAATCGCAATCGGCGTTTATTGATTGGTTTGCGCAAAAGTGGTCACGTTTACGGATGATGAGAATTCATTTCTGGGGTTTTTATTTTTTTTTTTTTTTTTACTAGTAATGGCTGCGGTTTTTTAGCGGTTCTGCGATATTTCAGCGGACATGTCGGAACATTTTGACACTTTTTTGGGACCATTGGCATTTATACAGCGATCAGTGCTATAAAAATGCACTGATTACTGTGTAAATGCCATTGGCAGTGAAGGGGTTAACCTGCAGGGGCGCTCTAAGGGTTAACTATGTTCCCTGGGCGTGTTCTAACTGTGTGGGGACTGCCCTAGCTGGGGAAGGGAAGTGATCACAGCTTCCATGTAGAGGAAGGCTGTGATCACAGCCCTTCCCCCCTCACAGAACGGAGGTCCGTGTTTACTTACACGGACCTCCGTTCTTTCACTCGGGGGGGGGGGGCATCGCGGGTGGCCGGCGGAGATCGAATCCGCCGCACCCACTCCCTGGCCCTCCCCGGACACAGTGAATGCGCAGGCACGCCTCCGGCGATCTCGCAGCCGCTGTCATATGACGGCGATTTGCGCAATAGAGCCACCTTGTCGCCGTCAATTGCCGACCACCGGTCGGCAAGCGGTTAAAGAGAAAGGTTTTCAGGGATCGTCTAAAGTTGGATAGATTAGGAAACAGTTGGACAGATTGAGGTAGGGAGTTCCAAAGGATGGGAGAAGCTCTGGAGAAATCCTGGAGGCGAGCATGGGAGGAGGTGACAAAGGAGCTAGAGAGCAGGAGGTCTTGGGAGGACCGAAGAGGGCGGCTTGGTTGATATTTTGAGACTAGGTTAGAGATGTAGCTGGGGGCAGAGTTGTGGATGGCTTTGTAAATTAATGATAGTACTTTGAATTTTATTTGTTGGGTTAGTGGAAGCCAGTGAAGAGTTTGGCAGAGAGGGGTGGAGGACACTGAGTGGTTGGTAAGGTGGATAAGTCTTGCAGCAGCATTCATTATGGACTGAAGGGGAAATAATGTATGTAAAGGTAATCCAATGAAGAGAGAGTTGCAGTAGTCGAGGCGTGCGATAACCAGGGAGTGAATTAGAAGCTTGGTGGTGTTATTGGTTAAAAATGGGCGTATTCTAGAGATGTTGCGGAAGCTGAGGCAGCATGATTTGGACAGGGATTGGATGTGGTCTTGAAAGGACAGTTCAGAGTCTAGGATTACCCCTAGCAACCTGGCATGTGGGGACGCACTAATAGTTGTACCATTGATCTTAACAGAGAAGTCAGGGGAAGGGGCAAGTGGGAGAGGAAATATCATGAGCTCAGTTTTAGATAGATTCAGTTTGAGAAAGTGCTGTGACATCCAGGTTGATATGTCTGTTAGTAAGGCAGTGATCTGGGGGAGACTGATGGGGTGAGCTGAGGGGTAGAGACAGGGCCAGCACCAGCATAAGGCAAGTAAGGCAGCTGCCTGAAAGTGCTAGGACAGGAGAGGGCGCTAAAGTCACAAGTCCCTCAAGTGTTTATGCCGGCGCCGCCCTGCTAGGACATAAGATGGCAGATCCGAGTCAGGCAGCACAGCGCCGAGCGCTGTGAACTTCCGTTGCTTTAACTCACTTTCACAGACAGCTCCCCCCATCTCCCTCCTCGCTCTCTCTGTTGAAAGGCTCCCCTCCCATGTGGGTGGCAGCAGGACCGCCTCCAGTGCAGCACTGTGAACTGAAGGTGAATGAGACTTGAGAGGAGGGAGAGGAGCTGAGTGAGACCAGGGGGAGGCGCCCTGCAGGCACAGTAGCAGCAATGGCATGGATCCTCAGTTGAAGGTAGGGGCAAGTGACTAATCATGTCTTCAACAGTCTGCTGCATGTACAGTCTGCTGAGGTACATCATGGGATCCATCTAGAGACAGAGGAGTGATAGGGACAGAGAAGAGGACATAAGGACAGGGCAAGGAAAAAAGAGAAATGGGGACAGTTAGACAGTACATAGGGACAGACGGAGCAGAGGTGATGGAACAAAGCAAGACAATGAACAAAAAAGGCCCTTTTTACATGGGACAGACTCTGATTTGCTCAGCAAGAGATCTGTCTGCTGATTCCCAGTGAGCAGAGCAGAAGGATAACCAGTCTGCGCCCACTCCATATATGCAGAGCGGACACAGACACAGCCAGTCCATTCAGGTCTGCCTGAATAAGGGATAAGTGGACCTGATTGGACCATTCATGGGAAAATGCCTAATGTGCAATGTGATATATATTAAGAATGATTTATATATATATATATATACATTCCAATTGTGCTTGGATAAATTTGCGCAAGCTGTTTGCTTCGACCTCAGTGTGCCATCGCCAAGACAAAGTACACACTATCTGCTTACCTCTTAAACATGCACTTGTCATCTGCTAAAGATTTGCAGCCACTTCACAATGAGTGTATGGCAGCTTTCTCCCAAGAGCAGCCTTGTGCCACTCTGCCTGGTCAGGTACAAACCACAGCAACCCCTAGTATGCAAAGAATAAAGTACACTATAGTGCATTACCAGGACATACTGCACTGCTTTAATAAAGTCATGTACTTACAGCAAACTTTACTGGGATAAAGCAACACACTGTTTACTTGTCCTGGTATTGCACTATAGTGTGCTTTATTTTTTGCATATATGGGGTTCTCTGTGGTTGGTACCGGACCACGTTACTATAACCACAGTGTTGCTTTTTCAGCAAAGTTGTTGTAAATATCCAGCAGACAACAAGCACATGTGGCCTCGTAAGTTTAAGAGGTCAAATTTTTTTTTTACGTAAATGGTATGCTTTGTCTTGGTGATGGTACACTGAAATTGGAGCAAACAGCTTGCAGTGGATCTGCACACATTTATCACAGTACAGTTTTATTAGATTTTTTGTGTGAAATTAGTTTTTGTGCTTATTTATTGTACTAGCACTTTGGAATATACATATATTAATTATCAATAATATCTATCACACTATAGCACGTTATTGTGGAACACACTGCTGTAGACATGGGAAGGGGGGGGGGGTGGCACCAAAATGCACCTTCGCCTAAGTAGATAAAAATCCTTGCGCTGGCCCTGGGTAGAGAGATAGATTTGGGTGTCATCGACATATAAATGATAGCGAAAGCCATGGGAGGTTATCCGCTGACCCAGGGATGATGTGTAGATCGAGAATAGTAGGGGTCCAAGGACAGAACCTTGGGGGACCCCAATGGTAAGAGGAGTTGGAGAGGAGGAAGTGGAGTTGTAAGTGACACTGAAGGTGTACGTATATATATTCTTACACTGCCTGAATGGACTCTATATACAGGGTGGGCCATTTATATGGATACACCTTAACCCCTTCCTTACCGGGCACTTAAACCCCCCCTCCTGCCCAGACCAATTTTTGGCTTTCAGCGCTGTCGCATTTTGAATGACAATTGTGCGGTCGTGCGACGTTGTACCCAAATAAAATTTGCGTCCTTTTTTCCCCACAAATAGAGCTTTCTTTTGGTGGTATTTGATCCCCTCTGCATAATTTCTGATCGCCGCTATAAACAAAAAATGAGCGACAATTTTGCAAAAAAGAACAATATTTTTTTACTTTTTGCTAAAGTACAAATCCATTAAAAAAAATTATTCATCAGTTTTGGGTGATATATATTCTTCTACACATTTTTGTTAAAAAAAAAAAATCGCAATCGGCGTATATTGATTAGTTTGCGCAAAAATTATCGCGTCCACAAACTGGGAATTGATTTATGGCGTTTTTATTTATTTTATTTTTTTTACTAGTAATGACGGCGATCTGCGATTTTTATCGGGACTGCGATATTGGGGCGGACACGTCGGACATTTTTTACACATTTTTGGGACCAATGACATTTATTCAGCGATCAGAAATTTAAATGTCCACTGATTACTGTATAAATGTCATTGGCAGTGAAGGGGTTAACCTGCAGGGGGCAGTGAAGGGGTTAACAATGTTCCCTGGGTGTGTTCTAACTGTGGGGGGGCAGGGCTGGCCGGGACATAACAGATCTAACTGATCCCAGTGACAGGGATCAGTAGATCTGCTTGTCCCCTGTCACAGAGGCTCCTAAAAGTGATCGGCGGGTCTCGGGCGGACATCGAGTCCACCCGACCCGCGGGCACGCTCACGCAGCGTGCGGCGTGCGTGCCGCCGCTGCCGCCAGGGGGCGCGCCTGGAGCATGCGCAGTGGAGGACATCCATGGACGTCCTCCCGGCATTTCAGGTCCGCGCTGGAGCCGTACTTCGGCAATAGCGTGGACCTGGAGTGGTTAATAAAATTGGAATGGTTGGTGATATTAACTTCCTGTTTGTGGCACATTAGTATATGTGAGGGGGGAACTTTTCAAGATGAGTGGTGACCATGGCAGCCATTTTGAAGTCGGACATTGTGAATCCAACTTTTGTTTTTTCAATAGGAAGAGGGTCATGTGACACATCAAACTTATTGGGAATTTCACAAGAAAAACAATGGTGTGCTTGGTTTTAACGTAACTTTATTCTTTCATGAGCTATTTACAAGTTTCTGACCACTTATAAAATGTGTTCAATGTGCTGCCCATTGTGTTGGATTGTCAATGCAACCCTCTTCTTCCACTCTTCACACACTGATAGCAACACCGCGGGAGAAATGCTAGCACAGGCTTTGAGTATCCGTAGTTTCAGGTGCTGCACATCTCGTATCTTCATAGCATAGACAATTGCCTTCAGATGACCCCAAAGATAAAAGTCTAAGGGGGTCAGATCGGGAGACCTTGGGGGCCATTCAACTGGCCCAAGACGACCAATCCACTTTCCAGGAAACTGTTCATCTAGGAATGCTCGGACCTGACACCCATAATGTGGTGGTGCGCCATCTTGCTGGAAAAACTCAGGGAACGTGCCAGCTTCAGTGCATAAAGAGGGAAACACATCATCATTTAGCAATTTCGCATATCCAGTGGCCTTGAGGTTTCCATTGATGAAGAATGGCCCACTATCTTTGTACCCCATATACCACACCATACCATCAATTTTTTGGTTCCAACAGTCTTGGAGGGATCTATCCAATGTGGGTTAGTGTCAGACCAATAGCGGTGGTTTTGTTTGTTAACTTCACCATTCACATAAAAGTTTGCCTCATCACTGAACAAAATCTTCTGCGTAAACTGAGGGTCCTGTTCCAATTTTTGTTTTGCCCATTCTGCGTTCACCAGACATCAACACAATTTTTATCCGCTCCGCATGTGTTAACCTCAGCGACATGTCAATGGCTGTAAATAAAGAGAAACTTGTAAATAACTCATGAAAGAATAAAGTTACGTTAAAACTAAGCACACCGTTGTTTTTCTTGTGAAATTCCCAATAAGTTTGATGTGTCACATGACCCTCTTCCTATTGAAAAAACAAAAGTTGGATTCAAAATGGCCGACTTCAAAATAGCCGCCATGGTCACCACCCATCTTGAAAAGTTTCCCCCTCACATATACTAATGTGCCACAAACAGGAAGTTAATAGCACCAACCATTCCCATTTTATTAAGGTGTATCCATATAAATGGCCCACCCTGTACTATAAACTGACTGAGCTGTATATAGTCTACACTAAAGGCATTGTAATATATATATATATATATATATATATATATATATATATATATATATATATACCATTTGAGAAATATATATATATTCTTACACTGCCTGCACTAACTGACTGTATACAGATCACACTATCTATCTAGCATATCTCACTCTCTACACTAAACTGCCTACACATCGCTAGCTAAGCTCCCTCTCTGTCTCAACATTATACACAGCACTACATAGAGCCACTGTACAAGCGGCTTTATATAGTGTGGGCATGGATTGAGCCTGCTGAGCAGCGATTGGCCAAAGGCACCCTGCATTTGGGCAATCACAGCTCTCACAGCCAGCAAAGCGCATTGTGATTGGCCAAAGCATGTAGGTCATGTACATGCTTTGGCCAATCAGCAGGCGGCATTTCAACGTGATTGGTATGCATTATGGGGTGCTCTAATGTCCCGCGAATGCCCCATAATGTTCGGGATTCGCCAAACAGGCGAACCCCCGATGTTCGAGTAGAACATATGTTCGACTCAAATGGGGGGGCATATCCCTGCACTGCATCTGGCAGCAGGCAATGGTTGCAAATGACACACTGCATTTGGTGACAGGCAACAGTGGCAAGTGACATGCTGCATCTGGTGGCAGGTGACAGTGGCAAGTGACAAGCTGCATCTGTTGGCAGGTAACGGTGACACACTGCATCTGGTGACAGGCGATGGTGGCAAGTGACAAGCTGCATCTGGTGACAGATGATGGTGGCACACTGCATCTGGTGACAGGCGACGGTGGCACGCTACATCTGGTGGCAGGCAACAGTGGCACGCTGCATCTGGTGGCAAGTGACAAGCTCAGGGTTCCCACTGATTCTGCTTTATGGTGAGTTGAACTATTTCATTATATATTACAATGTAGTAATAGAAATAATGTGATTCAATCATCCTGACACCATATCAAGCAAGGATGATTTAAGTGCTAACATGTCCTTTGGAAGGATTGTTTAATTTTCCTTGATCAGTGTTAGAAATGTTGAAGGATCCAATGGGAGCTGCAGACTTTTATTACATTCAAGTTCTTTATTTCTTGTTTCCAAATCTCTACAATGCTAAGTAGTAGAGCTGTGACTAAGTCATGCTGGTAAAATTCAGGATGTGGTTAGCATGCTTGCAGTTTAGGCTTACTGAAACAACTGTAAACTCAAAAGTTTAGAATTACCGGTGATAAGCTGTTGAGCACTATTCTCAGGTGTTGTGTCATTGACTCGTTGCCATTGAAGCATTTGTAAAGGGGATGAGTTAGTAAGATGACCACGCCCATGTGGGGGCGCCAGAAATATTTCTGCACTCAGGCGTCTTTGACGCTAGGATCGGCCCTACTAATAACCATAAACCCCTCCCATTCACCTTGAACCCTGATAAAAAATGACATTTCACAACAATTCACGGTGGAATGCTACATATTTTATGCAAATGTGTATATATTGGCACCAAAACAATACCTTTTCGGCTGATCTGAGATTTACAAGCCAAAATCACTTGATTCTACCGAAAAACACAACGACTTATTTATGCCTGAAGCCAATACTGCCCCCAGCCTCTTATCCTTGTTCGGGAGCATACCAGGGCTTCAATCATTCCAAAAACGTGCCATAAATGTTAAAACATAACTGACATATCTAAGAAGACAGACATTTTTATTCCATTGCTGTTAGTGGGACTGATAAGCTGGCCAGTTTTTGCACCGAGTTTAGCCCCCATTCATAAAATTCAAGCTGTGCCACTTGGTCAGCCTTTTTACTGCCATCTCAGTCAGCCAAGGGACACTGCTTGCTGTGACAATAATATCTATTACAGGAGAAAAATGCACACACAAACAAGGTAAGAACAAAGAGCATGCAAACAAACATAATAATCAAAAGACAAATGGAAAGGCATTTTTAATTGTTTTTGTTTCTTTTTTTTTCTTTGTGGGTTTTTTGTTTTGTTTTTTGAGCATCAAAATAAAATACATTCAAGTAAGAACATGTGCACCTACAAATGCATGTACACAAGGGAAAGACAAATGAAACAAAAACAAATTGAAGAAAAGGGATTACAGTTGCGACCGCTTCCGCCTCTCTCTACAGGGCACCACTGGTCCATCCACTCCCACCACAATCATGTCACGCTGTGCTTAAACGTGTGAGGCCCCAAAATATTTTGAATTCCTCCAGATGGCTTTGTGTGGCTCTGTGTGTGTGTGTGTGTGCATGGTAAAAAAAAAATGGTAACTCACAGCTCCAGGTCCTCCTTCCTCTCACATGATGTGTGAGGAAGAAGAACTGGAAACAGAAAGTTACCTGCATTTGTTCACATCTGTGATTAGACAAAGTGAATACGTGGTAAAGAGCCACTGCCATTGGCTCTTTACCCCAAGCTGCGATGAGCTGCGTCCAAGGAACTCACAAGCCACAAGACTGGAAGGATGTCATATGATGTCCACCTAGGATAAGAACGCTTCCGCCTCACCGCATTCTTAGCCATAGGGTGGGTGGATGGCAAGTGGTTAAGAGCATGAAATAATAATTGATTAAAGTATATCAGAAAAAGATACTTTTAAATAGGAGCCAAATTTCAGATAAAATCATGACTTTTAACACTAGAAGTCAGTTACTACAATTTTGACTGAGAAGTTTAGGCCAAAATGGCTCATATTTCTCCTCTAACATTGTGGTCACTATGGCAACTGTTCCTGCACCAGAACAGAATAAAGATGGAATTGACAGCTGAAGCTGCCATTTTCATTGCACAGAAAGACACACAAAGGCACAAGGAAATTCCTGTAGCACAGAGAAAGTGCACTGTGCTTCCGAATCATAGAGCGAGGGTTGATTCAGAAGAGAAAAAGAGGGCTCCAATAAAGAAAGCCAGCCAGGAAAACTGAGCTTACCTAAGTTACACACAAAACTGGGAGGTTATAAAGTAAGCAATATATTGTATTCATACGCACATGATTTATACAGATTATAAATACTAATTTAGTAAAGCCAAACTAGAGCTGTGTTTGAAGCAGTGAAATAACAATGCCTACTTTTTTTTAGTGCAGGAAAATTAAGAAGTATATTCTGAATTATGAACATATTTTTTAATATTTGCAATAATAGCTTAATATAGTATTTCCTTACCTGAATAAATTCCCTTTACTTTACCATATAAATTCAGTCATTAGGACATTGTTGTTAATTAGAACATTTAGTAAATTTAAAGGCACCATCAACTATTTTAGTGCAACTTTCCACATTTGAAGTGTGTCACATTACATGGACTGCAAAATAAAACTGGTCACTGATGTAGGGTTTGTGAACTCACTAACAGACGTTAAAGGTAGATTTTAATCAAAATGAATTAAAAATCCCACATGCTCAAATCAGTGTTTCATTCAGGCATAGCTGTACTTCCCCAGTCCACCCCAGCCCCTCTTGCTGGAAATATGGTGATCCTGGAAAGTAGTTTGCGAATCACACAAAACAAGCTCCTTAATGCCTCTCACAAACAGAAAGTATGATGCATATGATGCCCGTTTGGCGAATACCCGAATTTGCGGGGCACTCAGCGTAATGTTGGCCCGCCAAGCGCCCACAATGCACTGCGTGCTGCACAGTGCATTCTAGGGCACTAATTCGATGAAGCCTTGCACCTGACTGCTGGTGAGGTTCAAGGCTTGCCCGGTGCCAATGAGGGCACAGTGCACTCTCAGAGCCCTGATTGAACGAGGCAATGATGATTTTGTCCAATCACGGCTCACTGCTCATAGTCCCACCCCACGCTATAAAAGGTTCCTTCCCACAGGAAGTGTGTTGGAGTGGAAATAGATAAAGCAGGGCTCTGTTTGCTACTAGCGAGTTAGAGTGTTATTGTGACTCTGAGTGTAGAGTGTCACTTTAGTGTTAGCATAGTGTGAGAATAGTGTGTCAGTATAGTGTAGTGTGAGTAAAGTGTGTCAGTATAATGTGAGTATAGTGTAGTGTCAGTGTAGTTTGTTAGTGTACTAGGAGAGGGGGTGATTACTGGTGCAAAGTGGGCACTTAACATGCAAACAATCTTCAGGTGAGGGAGGAACCAACTCATGAAAAGTTTTATGACAAATAGAGTTGATCGAACCTCTGGAAGTTCGGGTTCTGCTGGTTCGGCCAAACTTCGGGACAAAGTCCGGGTTCGGGTCCGGACTGGACCCGAACTTTGACACGGACCCCGAACCCCATTGAAATCAATGGGGACCCGAACCTTTAGGCACAAAAATGACTGTAACAAAGTCCTGGAAAGTCCCAGATGTGGAGTTGGAGGTTGAGGAGGCGGTGAAAGTGGCGGTGGAGGAGGAGGAGGTAGCCAACACAGTTTTTTTTATTTTTGGAATTTTTTGTTTGTTTTTTAAACCAGCAATGTAGATGCACTTTTTAATTTTGTGCAAGAAACAATAATCTGTCCCTTTAAGCAACAGTTGGAACCTCTCCCTATAGAACTAGGAGATGATTTTAGATTCTAAAATCATCTCCAAGTTGTACAGGGAAAGCCTCCAGCTGTTGCTTTAAGGGAAAGATCAGTGTTCTAAAATCATCATCAAATTGTGTGGAAAATCCTTATATCAGCTGCAGAGAAGCCATATTAGTGTTTTAAAATCATCATCAAATTGTGTGTTTTAGAACACTAATATGGCTTCTCTCCGGTTGAGATAGGCTTTTTCCATACAATTTGATGATGATTTTAAAACACTAATATGGCTTCCCTGCTGCTGATATAAGGATTTTCCACACAATTTGATGATGATGTTAAAACACTAATATGGCTTCTCTGCGGATGATATAATGACTTTCCACACAATTTGATGATGATTTTAAAAAACGAATATGGCTTCTCTGCAGCTGATATAAGGATTTTCCTTAGTATTAGTGCCGAAGGCGCGCACCATGTCGATTGGGGATGGTGGGTATTCCTCGTACACAGCCCCTCTGGGTAAACAGCCAATACAGCTGTGTCCTATCACATCCGGTCACAAGTGTAAACATAAAGCTGTCACTGTCTGATCCCTGCTTCTTCTCCTCACACACCAATTGTGTGAGGAGAGAGCAGGGATCAGTGAGTAAGCGATCAGTGTCTGTCTACTGTGTATTGCACAACTTACTGTGCACGACACGGCCCCCCACTGTCACCAGTGCTGCCAAACAGCCCATCTGGATCTGTACAGTCCATCTAGATCAGTCACACAGCCCATCTGTCACACAGGCCCGCCACCAGTACCTCCATCAGTACTGCCACACAGGCCCGCCACCAGTACCGCCAAACAGGCCAGCCACCAATACCGCCACCGCACTTCCACATAGGCCCGCCACTAGTACCCCCATTGGTACTGCCACACGGGCCTGCTACCAGTATCACCACCCTGGTACTATCACTATTACTGCCATCGGTACCGCCACACAGACCAGCCACTAGTACCACCATCGGTACTGCTACACGGGCCCACCACCAGTACCGCCACACAGGCCTACCACCAGTACCGCCATTCATCAGTACTGCCATCAGTACAGTCTCCCAGGCCCACCATCAGTGACCTGTCTGTACCACCAGCAGTACTATCACACAGGCCCGCCATCATGTCTCAGAGAGTTTACACACCTTAGGAGGCATATAACATCCTTGCCATATCAGATGATGAGAGCAGCGGGGAGCTCTCATCATACGATTCTGATACAGAATACAGGACCAAGATCCTACAGCAGCGCCAGACCCCAGGAAGAGGAGCCCAGTACCAGTACTGGAGTTACACATTCAACCCAAAGGAGACGGGCCCAGTCCTACCTTCCCAATGCCCTGGCAAATCCCTTATGGTTGCCTGCCAACTCAGGGTCCGCTATAATCCCTGATTTCACCGCACAGCCAGGTGTGCAGCCCAACACTACCAATTTTAGACAATTGGATTATTTTTATTTGTTTTTTCCCCAAGATTTGTTACAGAATATGGTGGACCAAACTAATCTGTATACAGAGCAATTTATTGCGGCTAATCCCAATTCATCCTACGCCACATGTTCAATTGGTGATGTCTCACACTGGATGAATTTAAAGTGTTTTTGGGCCTTACATTCAATATGGGGCTTACAAAGAAAAACAAACTCCATGCCTAATGGTCCGCACACCCCATCCACCACATGCTGATATATTCTGCGGTCATGTCCAGGACATGCTACGATATGATTATGCGTTTCCTATACTTCAATGATAATTTGCAGTGCCCTCCCTGAAACCACGACAAACTCTACAAAATACGCTCCCTAATAAATTATTTTTCCCAGTGATTTGTGGAAGTGTTTCTCCCAGATCAAAATATATGTGTGGACAAATCCTTTATAGACTTCACTGGTCGGCTGCAGTTCAAACAATACATCCCAAGTAAGAGAGCCAGCTATGGCTTAAAACTGAATAAACTGTGTGATCGAGCCACTGGATACATGTA
This sequence comes from Glandirana rugosa, assembly GCA_018402905.1. Taxonomy (NCBI): domain Eukaryota; kingdom Metazoa; phylum Chordata; class Amphibia; order Anura; family Ranidae; genus Glandirana; species Glandirana rugosa. The sequence goes on from BLSH010058244.1 coordinate 196,791, forward strand.
CATCTTCCATATCTATGAAGGTAAAGACTCCCAGCTTCAGCCCCCTGAGTACCCCATATATACAGTATTGGAACCAGTGGGAATATTTTCTGGGAGCTGGCATAACCCCGGTTGAAAAAAAGATACCATTTATATGTGTACAATTATCATACCAGTTTGCCCCTTTTTCGCCACTTGCATCGTCAAAAAGCCCTGGCCTGCAGCACCTTTAAAAACAAAACGGAAGCGCTTCCCACAAAATCAATTCGCAAAAAAAAAAGGGAATCTGCATTCATGAAAAATGAGGAGGTGTTGGCCATGAAGTGGAGTGACAAGAAATATGTCTACATCCTCTCTACTATGCATAATGACACCTTGGTGGAGATTCAGAGAAGACCTGCCCCGTTGTAAAGTCTGAATGTGTCCACTACTATAATCTGTTCATGGGGGGTGGATTTAAATGACCAAATGTTACAGCCCTATTTGTCAACCCGAAAGTCCCGTTATTAGTATAAGAAAGTTGCATTTCATCTTTTCCATATGGCCACGTATAATTTGTTTGTCTGCTACCAAAAGTCAACTGAAAACCAACCCATCCCCTACCTCCAATATATTGAAAACATCATCATTGCCCTCATTTACCAGCAAGGACCCACCCCAAGAAGTATTCACTTTGATAGTGTGAGTCGACTTCATGAGCAACATTTTCCCTATAACACTCCTCCCACAGAATCTGGAAGAAGACGACAAAAGAGATGTTGTGTATGCACCAGAGGAGGAGTCAGAAGAGATACCACTTATTACTGCCCCCCCCTTTACATTTTTTTCCCACATTTTCCAAAAACTTCTGGGAAAAAGAACCATTCAAAAGACATTATGCCTCGTAGTTTACATGTTGGGGTGTTTGCTTTCCAAAATGGGGTCATTTTGTGGGAAATTCCATTGTCTGTTGCTCCAGGGCATTCAAAAGTGTAATAGGTGGTTGAGAAATGAGATGTGTAATTTATGCTCATCGAATGCCTAGGCCTCTGTATGCGGCCAAGCTATGTAAAAGTCTCACACATGTGGTATCACTATACTTAGGAGTAGTAGCAGAATGTATTTCGGGGATTTCTAAGGATAGAGCGTCATCACAGACACTATCACAGTCCATCACACATTCTCAGTAAACGCCGCCCCCTTGATCCGTAGACCAATGGAGAACCAGATAAAAAGGCCTCTATCGTCCCTCACAGCTGCGCGCCACATAGAGGATGTGTCCTTTAGCGGTCGGATGGGATAATGCAGCACACCACTTGGCGATTGCCATCTACTACAGCCATTAGTAGGCATGGCTGTGATGGCTTCTAAGGGCAAACCAGTGAAACGCTGGTTGATTGGCTGCCCTGCAGCTATTCAACATGCGTGATCAAATACCCGAACCCGCACCCAAACTTTTTTCAAATGTCCGGGTTCGGGTCCGGGTCACGGACACCCCAAAGTTCGGTACGGACCCAAACTTTTCAGTTCGGGTTCGCTCAACTCTAGTCAGGAGGTATGTAACACGGTAGTGTCACAAGAGATGAACTTCCTAATTTCATATGTCTTCCCCGTTACTGTGGATTCAAAATGCATCATTTTACGCTTTCTATGAGCAGAAGTTCTGCACATAGTGCATCTCCCACAGCTAAAAAAGCCAACCTGATCAAGGAATGTGCATGTCTTAATCGGGGGGTCAATGACATTGTGTGCTCTTTTTAACTGCAGAGAAGGGGGCTTGGTGTAAACAAAATGGCGTTTACTAGGTAAAACTTTTCGAAGCTCCTTATCTCTTATCAATAATGGCCAATGGGTTTTAATAATCTTTTCAAATTGCCTGTACTCTTTGAAATAACCAGTCATGAATGATAACCCTGGATCAAATGTGCTCTTATCTTTACTTTGGAGTAATGACTCCCTATCTATATTTCTCACTAGATTTTTGGTAGTCTCCAATGACTTCTTATTGTAACCCTTTTCTACAAACCGTTGGAGGATGACTTCAGCTTGTTGATCAAAATCTTCAAGTGAGTCACAATTTCTTCTAATCCTAAGCATTTGCCCCTTGGGGATACCATCCAACCTCCTCAGGTGATGGCAACTCCCCAAGGGGATGTATCCATTGCGATCCACTTCTTTAAAATAGGTACGAGTGCAAAGTCTGCCCTCATTTTTATAGATGATGAGATCTAGGAAGTTAATACTCTCTTGTCCTATCTGTTCAGAAAATGAGATGCCAAGGGGATTGTCTACCATGCTATTAATAAATTGTACAAGCGACTCATGTGTGCCAGACCAGACGATCAAGATATCGTCAATATATCGCCTAAACATTTTTAGTTGGGGAGGGGGTCTAGAAAAATAGCCTTCTCTTCCCACCAGCTCATAAAAATGTTGGCTACTGATGGGGCATATTTAGCCCCCATGGTGACACCCCTCACTTGTTTAAAATACCTTTTATCGAACCAAAAATAATTATGGCTCATGGCCAACTCAAGTAGCTCTATTAGGAAGAGTTTTTGCTCTTCCACCATATCTGTCCCATCCAGTGCCCATCTCACTGCACTGATGGCATCATCTTGTTTTATATTAGTATAAAGAGAATTGACATCTACACTTGCCATTAAGCAATCATTGTCCACGTGTAAGGTTTTTAAAGAAGAAATTAGATCTTTGCTATCTTTGAGATAGGCAGGGTACTTTTTAGTTAATGTCTGTAAAAATACATCTATATATTCACCAACTCTGGCGAACAAAGAGTTCACCCCACTAATAATTGGCCTCCCTGGAGGTTTTAGGGGGTCCTTATGAATTTTGGGGAGTTGGTAAATCACAGGTACTTTGGGTGCATCAGGTACGAGGTACCGTGCTTCCTTATTAATAATACCCTTTTTCAAAGCTCCTTTTACCATTTTCTTCAATTTAGCTTTATATTTATTTGTGGGGTTGCAATTAAGTTCCTCATAGGTTTCCTTGTCATTGACTAGTCTATAAATTTCTCGTACGTAATCTAATTTGTCAAGAATAACCAGGTCACCACCTTTATCCGCGGCTCTAATCACAATATCTTCTTTCTTTTCAAGTTCTCTAAGACCCTTTTCTATATCCCTCTTACGTCTGGTGGGACGAATCTTCAAACTCTCTAGATTTTGTTCCACAGCCTGTTTAAAACTATCCACAAAGTGGTTACCCGCCACCATGGGATTAAACACAGATCTATTTCTGAGTGTTGTATGCTGATAAATACTAAGATCGGGAGCTTGAATGGCTGGATTCAACAGAAAATGCTTTTTAATATTAACTTTTCTTACAAACTTCTGCAAATCAATAAAAAGATCAAATTTGTTAAGGTGCTTGTCAGGTGCATACTTCAATCCTAGAGCGAGGAGCTGATATTCCTCTTTTGAAAATTCAACGCCACTAAGATTGAAAATGCCATTGTTTATGTAGTTTTTTTCCTTTTCCCTTCCCTACATCCTCTTGCTCTTCTTTGTTTTTGGGGTGGTGGGGCTCCTGCGGAGGTCCCATGGGGTACCAAGGTCTCCAATTCCCTTCCTCTAAAAATTGGGGATGTTTGTTGCCACGACCTCTCAGGTTGGGTCTCCCTCTCCCCCTCCTTGGGGGTCCCCCAAACCCCCTCCTTTGAAAATCCCCGCACTGATTGGGGTATCCTGAATGACCTTTGCTCCCTCTGAAGGAGGGATAAGGGGCATGGTATCCAGAAGACCTCATTGGGGTCCCATGATATCCATAATCTCCTCCCTCATAATAATCATTGGGAGGGTAGTAACGTTGGGGGGAGTAGGGTGGTTCCTGCTCCAATGGGGCATACCTGTTCTTTACCGGAACAGTGTATTGAGGAGTTCTTGTTGGTTTAGTTGCCACAGGTCTCTGAAACAAACTCCTCCCATTTATAGTCACTGTTGTTCTTTCCTGGAGATCAAGATCTCAAACAATTTTTTCTCCACCCCATTAAAAAAATTGAACCAACTCCTTTGATGTTCAGGGCCCTCAAGGCCATCATTAGGGGCTAGATGCCACCTGAGTCTCCTGGGTGCGATCCCATCCTTTACATATTTAGAAAGATATCCCACCAATCCCTGATCTGTTTGTCTAAGGCATTTTTTAGTTGTTTAAAATCCTGACTCAGATCCAGATCCCTGATGACGCTCTATCCTTAGAGCGAAACGCGTTGACGTCACTTCCAGTCCGTCACAGTTGCTGTCGTCACATCCGCCGGTTGGTTCTGAGGTGGAACGCACGCCATCCATAGTACGATCGTTCGATCTACATGCTGGTTTTCTGCTTATATCTTGTAAGTAGCATTTTATGCGCAATAAATTTTACTACACTACAGTCTGCACTATGGAATCTTCCTTTATTTTTTGAGCTCTCTGGATCCATTCGTTGGTTATAAGTTGGGCCTTCTCTGCAGTCTATGTCTCATCAAGATCTCTACCCTCACCAGATCCTAGCCTTTATGATCTGCTGACTGAAAAGCAGTAGGTCCATTTGTTCTGGTGAGTGAGGGCACAAGAGGGTCACGTTGGGCACTTGTCACCAAGAGCACAGTTTTATATGGAGCACCGAAGAGCACTTTATGCACATTGTCACTTTCTTGCAGTTTTGGATACAGTTATTGTTTCATCACTGAAATTTGGACGTTATGGACTTTTATGTTATATGATTTTACAAATGATTTTTGTTATACACTATCTGGGTTGGCGCTGATTTTTGTTAATATAGGCTGTGTAAAAGTCTAACACATGTCATATCGCTATACTCAGGAGGAGTAGAAGAATACATTTTGGGCTGTCATGTTTGCTATGTACAGGCTGTGTGCTGGAAATATCTTATAAATGGATAACTGTGTGTAAAAAAAATGCGTTTTAATTTTTTTCCCACATTTTCCAAAAACGTCTGAAAACAATGAACCGTTCAAAACACTCATTATGCCTCATAGATTATACGTTGAGATGTTTGCTTTCCAAAATGGGGTCATTTGTGAGCAATTCCATTGTCCTGGTGCTCCAGGGTCTTCAAAAGTGTAATAGGTGGTTGAGAAAAGAAATGTGTAATTTATCCTCGTAGAATGTGGCCAGGCTGTGTAAAGGTCTCACACGTGTAGTATCGCCATACTCAGGAGGAGTAGCAGAATGTATTTTGGTGTGTCATTTTTGCTATGTAGATGCTATGTGTTATAAATATCTTATAAATGGACAATTTTGTGTAAAAAATGCATTTTCATTTTTTTCCACATTTTCCAAAAACTTCTAGAATAAAATGAGCCATTCAAAAGACTCATTATGCCTCATAGATTATACATTGGGGTGCTGTCTTTTCAAAATGGGGTAATTTTGTGGGCAATTTCATTGTCCTGGTGCTCCAGGGCCTTCAAAAATGTAATAGGTGTTTGAGAAATTAGATGTGTAATTTATACTCGTAGAACACCTGAAGGTGCTACTTCAATGTTGGGCCTCTGTATGTGGCCAGGCTGTGAAAAAGTCTCCCACATGTGGTATCGCCATACTCAGGAGGAGTAACAGAATGCATTTTGGGGTGTCATTTTTGCTATGTACATGCTATGTGTTGGAAATATCTTATAAATGGATAACTTTGTGTATTAAAATGTGTTTTCATTTTTTTTCCACATTTTCCAAAATCTTCTGGAAAAAAATGAACTGTTCAAAGGACTCATTATGCCTCATATATTATACATTGGGGTGTTCGCTTCCCAAAATGGGGTCATTTGTGGGCAAGTCCATTGTCCTGGTGCTCCAGGGCCTTCAAAAATGTAATAGGTGGTTGAGAAAAGAGATGTGTAATTTATCCTCGTAGAATGTGGCCAGGCTGTGTAAAGGTCTCACACGTGTAGTATCGCCATACTCAGGAGGAGTAGCAGAATGTATTTTGGTGTGTCATTTTTGCTATGTAGATGCTATGTGTTATAAATATCTTATAAATGGACAATTTTGTGTAAAAAAATGCATTTTCATTTTTTTCCACATTTTCCAAAAACTTCTAGAATAAAATGAGCCATTCAAAAGACTCATTATGCTTCATAGATTATACGTTGTGATGTGTAATTTATCCTCGTAGAACACCTGCTACTTCAATGTTGGGCCTCTGTATGTGGCCGGGCTGTGTAAAAGTCTCACACGTGTGGTATTACCATAATCAGGAGGAGTAGAAGAATGTATTTTGGGGTGTAGTTGCAGTTGCATATGATGTGTGTGAAAAATAACCTGTTGATATGACAAGTTTGTGTAAAAAAGAAAAATCTTCATTTTCCCAAGAATTGTGGGAAAAAAAATACAACTTCAAAAAATCACCATGCCTCTTACTAAATACCTTGGACTGTCTAATTTCCAAAAAGGGGTCATTTCTGGGGTATTTGTACTGTACTGGCTTGTTAGTGTCTCAAGAAATGAGATAGGCTGTCAGTACATCAAGTGTGATCAATTTTCAGTGATTGGCACCATAGCTTGTAGACTCTATAACTTTCACACAGACTAAGTAATATCCACTAATTTGGGGTTTTTTTTACCAAAGAGATGTAGCAGTATAAATTGTGGCCCAAATGTATGAAGAAAAATGACTTATTTTAAAAAATTTACAATAGAAAAAGTTTTTTTCTTTTTTTTTAAATCTTCGCAATTTTTTTGCTTATATCGCAAAAAATAAAAAAGCCAGTGGTGATTAAATACCAACAAATAAAAATCAATGGCCTTAAAAACAACTGCTTCCACTTGAATTCTGGGTTGGCCAGTGAATGTACGGGCGCTGAATCAGTGGCGGGTTACCAATCAGGGTTAGCGTATTCAGCAGAAAGGGCACTATAGGTTCTGCGGGCCTGTGTTTGTCTTCATCTTCGTGGCTGCGGGACACTACTTGTGCTAGCCACACCAGCTTGAACTGCACTTGTGGGACTCGCCACGTCACCAAGTGTTACTGCAGTGCCGGTTTGTCTATGACCAGGATGTACTAGGCCTCTGGTGCTTGCCAGGTCCCCAGCAGGAGTGGCTGCGCTAGTACTAGCTCTCTGCTCCATACGAAAGCCCTGTGGTTCTTGCACCTTGGCGACAGCAGAATGGGATCTGGTATGCCTGACCTTAGCAGGGACCACTCCGTCGTCAGAGCTATCGTATACTGAGCCTGATTCTGACAGTGAGGCTTCCCCATCGCTCTCGTCTGTCATGCTCAGCAATGCGTAGGCCTCTTCATTAGTGTACGTGCGATTGGACCTTTTGGGCTCTGAATTTATACGTACACTAGTGTGACTCACAGGAAAAAAAGCACACCTGGCTGTCAGAGCCTGTTTCAAGTCGCTACCAATATCACTGTCAGCTTTCGCAGGGATCGGGCGTGATCTCGGCGAACGCTGCAGATATTGTTGTGTTTGCTAAGTGTCAGCGATCTATTGATCCTGTACTTGAGTGGGCTGGGCTGGGCAGAGGGGCTAAACACAGGTGCTAGCAGGTATCTGGGCTGATCCCTCTAACGCCGTATTTTTTAGAACACTAATCTAGTGGGGACGCTAATCTAGATCTGATCAGATCACAGATAAAATATACTACTAACTGACCTATATAGGTGGATGTATGCATGTCAGAGTACCTGTACTAATCTGACCCTGCCCGGGATGGACGCTGACCCTAACGCACACTAAAATGTAATTGAGTTCACCACCAGGAGATCAAGGGGTTAAACTTATCAAAGGTATATATATATATATATATATATATATATGTATATACGGAGGATAATCTGATGGGGGTAAAAAAACTATCTAGCTAGCGTCACCTGTGACACTTATACAGTGATCACAGATGACAGGGGGCAATCAAGGGGTTAAAAACCTTATTAGGGGTGTAAGGGGGGTATTTATACCTACCTAGGCCTACTACCTACCCTAGCACTGATTAGCTTCACAAGTGACAAGTACAACGATCAGTGAAAGATCTGATCGCTGCACTCAGTGACAGGGGATGACAGGAGTGAAAGGGTTAACTGGGGGGGGGGTGATCAGGGGGCGATCAGGGCGTGGAAAGTGTGCCTATGTGTACAGTGTAGTGTACTGTTGGTGCAACTCACGTTTCTGATGTCCTCTCTCCTCTCTCGATTGGAAAAGGAAGGAGAGAGGGAGAATGACATCACTTCTCCTATCTGTGTTTACATTACACAGACAGGGGAGGCATTCCATTCACCAGGACCGATCAGCAGGTACAGTTGTGCTCATAAGTTTACATACCCTGGCAGAATTTATGATTTCTTGGCCATTTTTCAGAGAATATGAATGATAACACAAAAACATTTTTTCACTCGTGGTTAGTGTTTGGCTGAAACCATTTATTATCAATCAATTGTGTTTACTCTTTCTAAATCATAATGACAACAGAAACTACCCAAATGACCCTGATCAAAAGTTTACATACCCGGGTGATTTTGACCTGATATTATGCACACAAGTTGACACAAAGGGGTTTGAATGGCTATTAAAGATAACCATCCTCCCCTGTGATCTGTTTGCTTGTAATTAGTGTGTGTGTGTAAAAGGTCAATGAGCTTCTGGACTCCTGACAGACCATTGCATCTTTCATCCAGTGCTGCAGTGATGTTTCTGGGTTCTGAGTCATGGGGAAAGGAAAATAATTTCCAAAGGATCTGCGGGAAAAGGTAGTTGAACTTTATAAAACAGGAAAGGGATATAAAATGATATCCAAGGAATTGAGAATGCCAATCAGCAGTGTTCAAACTCTAATCAATACGTAGAAAATTAGGGGTTCTGTTGAAACCAAATCACGGTCAGGTAGACCAACTAACATTTCAGCCACAACTGCCAGCAAAATTGTTTGTGGATACAAAGAAAACCCCACAAATAACTTCAGGTGAAATACAGGACTCTCTGAAATCATGTGTGGCTGTTTCAAGATGCACAATCAAGAGGCACTTGAAGAAAGATGGGCTGCATGGTCGAGTCGCCAGAAGAAAGCCATTACTACGCAAATGCCACAAAGTATCCCACTTACAATACACCAAACAGCACAGAGTCTAGCCTCAAACCTTCTGGCACAAAGTCATTTGGAGTGATGAGACCAAAATTGTACTTAACACCATGTATTGCCCGCTTTAACATCGATAACGGCTTGAAGTCTTTTGTGGTATTTGTGGATGAGGCTCTTTATCTTCTCAGATGGTAAAGCTGCCCATTCCTTTTGACAAAAAGCCCAGTTGTGGCTGAAATTTTGAGTTGGTCTACCTGACTGCGGTTTGGTTTCAATAAAACCCCTCATTTTCCACTTCTTGATTAGAGTTTGAACACTGCTGGTTGGCATTCTCAGTTCCTTGGATATCTTTTTATATCCCTTTCCTGTTTTATACAGTTTAACTACCTTTTCCTGCAGATCACCAGCGTATGTAAACTTTTGATCAGGGTCACTTGGGTAGTTTCTGTTGTCATTATGTTTTTTTAAAAAAAACACTGTTGATTGATAATAAATGGCTTCAGCCAAACAATAACCATGAGTGAAAGAAAGGTTTTTGTGTTATTCATATTCTCTGAAAAATGGCCAAGAAATCATAAATTCTGCCATGGTATGTAAACTTATGAGCACAACTGTATAGACCAAATATTATTGGTCTATTCCTGTAGATTGAACGGTCCTCTAGCGAATCGGACGTGGGATCGTGCCACAGTAAATGTACGCGAGCCGGTCGTTAACCGGTTAAAAATGTTTTTTTTTTTTTAAAACATGTTTGCATTGGTGCATATCCCCCAGGGGTCCCATAGACTTAAATAGGGTTTGTGGTTTGTTTCCGAATGTTTGTGATGTTTGAGAGTATTCGCGCAAACCAAACTGGAGGGTGTTTGGCCCATCTCTAGTCTGATGTATGGATCAGAAGGCAGTCTGTCTGCATTCTGATAACAGCAAACAAATACTTGTGCGCAATGGTGCGATATTGGGTGGATAGTCACTTAGGGGATAGTAGCCTTGGCCTTGCTGCCCTCAAGGATAAGGTATATCCCAGTAGTCACTAGATAGTAAAAAAGAGAGGGTACACCAGCCCAGTGCATTATGCCAAAAGAGTTTATTGTTAAAACCAAAGAAACGCTTGTCATAACAGCAAACAAATACTCCTGCGCAATGGTGCGATATTGGGTGGAAGCTAGCAACAGCCCTGACCCCCTTTCCTTCACCATCTGGAGACCACTGTCTGAACAGAACTGAATGCAATGATTTGGCGGCTATGACAAGCATTTTTTTTCCCCGCGTGTTTGTGAGTAGTTTTTATCTTTGGTTTTAATAATAAACTCTCTTGGGATAATGTACTAGGCTGGTGCGCCCCCTCTCTTTTTTACTTTCTGCATTCTGGTCTGGGCATCGGACCTGTACAGATGTTCACTCTGGGATTCACATGGAGATCCATGCAGCTGGCTACTTATCATTGATTTCAACAGGCTGCCCGCACACCTCTGCACAGAACACCCATGCATCCCAGGCGGGTAAAGTTGGCTCTTCACACCTGTGTACGGATCAGTACACTCATGTGAACAAGGCCTAAGAGGTGGTGTTCTTTTATGTAAATACCACAGGATGATTTTTTTGGGACCAGTGATGTTCATAATCTTTACAGGATTCTATATATCTCCAAGGTATGCCATATTTTAATGACTTTATAGTCTGCATGGGTAGAAAAAAAATTAACAACATGTATTGTTTCAGTCATCCAATATTGCTATCGCTATGGCTGGAGTTTAAATAATATAGTAGCCCTTTGAGAGGTAAATACTCCATGCCCTTTGCACATCATCTTACAGTTTTATATGCCATGGTTATTTGTTTTTTCTTTTGATTATGAGTAGTTTATTATTCTGTTCTGGTATGTGCTATGTATTTCTTATAGACGTAGATACACTTAATAAAGTCCCTCCAATTTTGACCTCTTCTTGTATGCCCCTACACTTGTCTTTGGAAATGTTATTGCGGCATGAAGTCTGGCGCTGTTGTCAACCACATTATCATAGATGTAGTAATATTCATATATGGAACATAAACTTGGATTTTGAAACTGTATACATGTTTTATTATATAAATTATATCTTTTAGATAGAACTGTCATGCTTCTGAAGAAAAAGCCTTGGGCTCTGCAAAGTGCATCAAGTAATTTCCACATCACTGCCTCCAGTGTAAACGTATAGAAATGTTTCTGTATTGTATACACATGAATTCTGAAATCAAACAATGTTTGCAAAAAGTGTGTGCTAGATGTGGTGTATATCAAAAGAGGTTGCATGATATGTATGTATTACTTATGCATTCTCATTTTACAAATATCTTTTAAAAATTGCTACTTTTTAATATACTTGTTGTCATATGGTGGGCATACTAAAAGTCCACTCTTTACAAAAACTTTCTGATATCTCTTTGTGCAAAACAATATATATATATGTTAATATGTTAAGAGACAAAAAAGCAATCTGCGCTAAAATCATAATAACAATGGAGCAGCTAGCATAAATTGCTTTTGAAAAAAAAAAAGATTTTAGTCTATATGCAGCACTAAATGATACAAAATGATGTGTCAGCAACCCGGGGAACAACCCCCAGTGTCGACACACCACCCTCAAATGTCACACAGAGTGATGTAGTCAAAGTGCAGTGTCCACAGTTCAAAGGCTGGCAATGCAGCAACGTCGCAGGAACAGCTCTATTATGAAATTGCAAGGAGCGAAAAGCCACATCTATAAGGTCTAGCAAGTCTCCTTACCAGATGGAAGAATCAGAGAAGCCTGTGTATGATAAAGCTCTTCCAACCTGGTTGAGCCTCTTCAAGCACACTCGCACTTTGTCATCAATAAGGAGCAATAATGGAACCACTCCGTCACATCATACCCTGTGATATGGGGAAAAGATAAATCCTCATAGTGAAGTCCATCTTAAATAACACATATACACCGCAAACTGTGTTCACCGCCAGTGAAAAAAGGAAAAGCACACACAGCACCTCAGTGCCTAGCAAGTCTCTTTACCACAGGCATGAGGTCATGAACAAGTGTAGAAAATTCCTCCTCTCCTAACAGCCAAGAGCGGTGGTACAGATCACAAATGGAATATATATATGTTAAATGGCAACAGAAAACCTCTGTACAGTTGCTACAGAAACATCATTTTTACAGAACTCAGAAACTCCCCATCTCCCATTCTCATCACTGTCAATAAAACACGAGGGCATGACCACCAAAAATGTAATTACATCTGGTGACTGCACCCTGCAATGGCATTTCAGTTTTTGGTGGAATCAAGTACTTTGTTTTCAGAAATATGTAAGCTGCCATAGATATGGGAGGGTGACTGAACTGACAGGCATTACCTAAATGCCCTTATTCCACTTTCATATTTTACAAGGTGTACAGAGGGCTGGCGCTACCACGAGGTGAACTAGGAAGCCATCTAGGACACAGCCATGGCATGTCCTAACAAGACAGCGGCATGTAGAGAAACTGATCCCCTGCAGCTGCTGAATGCCGGCTTCTCCTCCTCTCTGTCCCGCAGGCATTCAGCAGCTGTAGGAGAGAAATGCAAACAAGTACTTCTGCCCCGCTGTGATCTCCCAGCCCAATGTTTCCTCTCTCCCAGCCCCACTGTCCTCTTTCCAGGCCATAATTTGATCTCTCAGAGCCTGCTTTGATATCTACCAGCTGTTTCCTCTCTCTCCTCCCCTCTGTTTCCTCTCTCCTGTCCCTGCTATTTCCTCTCCCCTGTCCCCTCTGTTTCCTCTCTCCTGTCTCCGCTGTTTCCTCTCTCCCATGCTGGCTGTTTCTTCTCGTTTCTTCTGTTTTGTGCCGGCTTATCAGTGCCTATCCGCGGAGCCTATCACTGCCCATCAGTGCCCATCAGTGCTTCCTCAACAGCGCACAACAATATAAGAGAAAAATTACTTGTTTTCAAAATTTTATAACAAACTAAGAGAAAATTGAGTACTGTCCGTGATACTTTTTTTATATGCACTAACATAAAATTTTTCAGGACAAGTTTTCGGGGTATGTTCCCTTCTTCAAGGTCCAAGCAGCACTGAATAAAAACAGTTTAAGCGAAATGTTAAAAAAAAGAGAAAAAAAAAAAAAACCTCTGAGAGAAAGGAAAAACAAACAGATACAAATCAATGTATAAGGCCATGGTAATGAAACTAGCTGCAGAGATAGTGAGATAAAACAGGCAGAGTTATAGACTGGGAAGGGGAGGGGGGTGACAGTCACAGAGGGGGTCGTAAAACTTTAGAATAATGAGTGCGAAAACCTATATCCAAGTTTAAGCCATTATTTTTTGTGTCATAAAGAAGAATCATTCTTAGTTCAAACGTTTTCCTTTCCTGCGTGGTTCTGAAATCCCCTTTAAGAACTAAAACATTGAGGTTTTCAATAGTGTGGTCCGGTTGTGAAAAATGATGTCCCACTGGTGTGCATAAATAATCTTCTTTATGATTCTTGATGCAATGTCTTTAGTAAATTCATCCTTATTTGCAATTTCTGTCCTGTTTCCCCAACATAAGATCCTTTGTTGCACCTACTGCATTGAATGAGATATACCACATTACTAGAGGTACAGCTGTATGATCCCATGATATTGAAGGTCCCATTTGTGTGTGTGACACTTTTGGATGGATTGATCTGGTTGCACAGTTTGCAACGTTTTCTATTGCAGGGTTTGCTTCCATTATTTGTGACTTCATGATCAGAGTGAAGTTTCCTGCTGATTAGTTTTTGTCTGAGATTGGGTGGTTGCCTGAAAGCCAATATTGGGGGTTGTTGGAATATTTCTTTCAGAGTATCATCTTCTGTTATAATGGGTTGTAAATCTTTATCTGTAGTGACTATTGGGACACAGTTATTTGTTTTTTTTCTCTTTGTATTGGAGTAGATTTTCTCTTTGGGGTTTCAAGGCTGTATTTATGCTGTTGTTTATTGTTTTGTCTTTGTACCCTTTCTTATGGAAGGAGTTTGCCAGTGTTCTGAAATGTTTATCTCTGTCCTCTGGGTCTGAACATATTCAGTGGTATCGATGGCCTGGCTGTGTATGATGGCCCGTTTAGTGTGTTGGAGGAGAGAAAACTGGAACTATGGAGATAGCTGCATCGGTCAGTTCTACATGTTACCCAAAATTCATAAACCAAGAAATCCAGGCAGACCCATCATAACAGGTATGAATACACTTACTGAACATATCTCAGGCCTTGTTGAAAATATGTTAAAACCGTTAGTCATGAATAGAGTTGAGCGAACACCTGGAAGTTCGGGTTCTGCTGGTCCGTCCGAACTTCGGGACAAAGTCCGGGTCCGGGTCCGGACGGAACCCGAACGATCGCACGGACAACGAACCCCATTGAAATCAATGGGGACCCGAACTTTTAGGCACAAAAATGGCTGTAGGAAAGTCCTGGAAAGCCCCAGAGGGCTGCAAAAGGAAGTAAAATGGGGGTAAGGGTAGGGCAAGTGCCCTACAAAAAAATGGGGACAGGGAAATAACTTTAAATATTTTTAAAAAAATAAAAACTTAAAAAATGCAAAAATGGAGGTGAATGTGGATCATCTTCAAACTGTGTCTGAAACGTATTAATTAACGGTAGAAGCCATATAACTGTTCTAAAATCATCTTCAAACTAGGGCAAGTGCCCTACAAATAAATGGGGATAGGGAAAATAAATTAAAATCAA
>BLSH010058244.1:212883-225399 GCA_018402905.1 Glandirana rugosa
GACATACCAAATACAACATACGACAAGTCCTTAAAAAGGAGGTCCAGTCGGTATTTATTTAAACGTATAACCCCGTGGTAAAATGAAGGGTATCGTCATAGGTATGTGACCTCTATCTACAGTAACAACTTTCACTTCATTAACACACACTCCTACTTAAGTTACTCGACACATTGTAGTAGTCGTCACATAAACACCAAACCACTCCTACTATTCTTAGACACTGTACGTCGGTTAGGTAGGATCACTCCCTACAATGATATGGCTCTAAGATGTAGGTATCACTGATCTTCACATAATCCACCATTAACATATTACAACTCGAACAATTCTTTTAGAGACCACAGAACATCCTTTGAACGTCACAAGTACTGATCACAACTCGCTTGGGCCTGACATTGCAAGCCCAGGCTTGAAATGTCCGGGTCCGGGTCCGTGCCACGGACACCCTAAAGTTCGGTACGGACCCGAACGTTACAGTCCGGGTTCGCTCAACACTAGTCATGAACACTGCAAGTTTCCTACAAGACACCAGAGATTTTCTTAACAAGCTCAACATTATACAATTACCACCTAATACACTTCTAGTCACTATGGATGTAGAATCTCGGTATAGTAACATCCCTCACTAGGATGGATTGGCTGCATGTCACAGATTCTTATCATCCTCACCAAACCACAAATACACTGCTGATGATGTTACACAGCTCATTGAATTCATCCTCACACACAATTACTTCACTTTCAACAATGACATCTATCTCCAGTGTATGGATACTGCTATGGGAAGTAAAATGGTGCCCCAATATGCAAATTTATTTATGGCTGACCTGGAGGAAAAATTCCTGAACAGCATACAACATAAACCATACAGATATTATCGTTATATTGATGATATCTTTATGATATGGACTGAAGGTGAAGAAAATTTAAAAAAGTTTGGCTCATTGATCAATGCCTTTCACCCATCTATCAAGCTAAAAATGGATTATTCAAACACACATGTCAACTTCCTAGACACTACAGTATACATCAGGGATGACAAGCTTCACACTTCGATATACAGAAAACCGACTGACCGATGCAGCTATCTCCATAGTTCCAGTTTTCACCCCCAACACACTAAACGGGCCATCATACACAGCCAGGCCATCAGATACCACCGAATATGTTCAGACTCAGAGGACAGAGATAAACATCAACAAAAAAAAGCGACAATTTTGAAAAAAAGCAACATTTTTTACTTTTTGCTATAATAAATATCCCCTAAAAAATATTTAAAAAAAATAATTTCTTCCTCAGTTTAGGCCGATATATATTCTGCTATATTTTATTGGTAAAAAAAATCTCAATAAGCATATATTAATTGGTTTGTGGAAAAGGAATAACGTCTACAAAATAGGGGATAGATTTGGATTTTTTTTTTTTTTTAACTGGTAATGACGGCGATCAGTGATTTTTAAATGGACCACGACTTTGCAGTGGACAGATCGGACAACCAACTGACATTTTTGACACTTTTTTGGGAACCAGTGACACTTTTACAGTAATCAGTGCTAAAAATATGCACTGTTATTGTACTAATGATACTGGCAGGGAAGGGGTTAACATCAGGGGCGATCAAGGCGTTAAATGTGTTCCCTGCAGGGGTTTTCTAACTGTATGGGGGATGGGCTGCCTGGGGAAACACACATAACCACCTTCCTGCATAGCAGAAAGACAGGATCTGTGTGATCTCCCCTGTTAGAACAGGGATCTGCCCTGTTTACACAGGCAGATCCCCATTCTGTCACTGTGGGGAATGATCGCGGGTGGCCAACGGACATCAAGTCTGCTGGCCCCACTGATTTGCACCCCCGCTGGGCAGTGGGCACGCGCCCATAAAATAGTGTTCTGGAGCTGACGTACAATGATGGCGATTGATGGGAACGAGCCGACCTGCCGTAGTACAATGATGGTGGCTGGTCGGCAAGTGGTTAAAGGATAACTCCACTTTCATGGGAAATAAATATAGTGAATAAAAAATACACTGTATATATATATATATATATATATATATATATATATATATAGCGTATACAATTGCCACACAAGCCTTATTGTAATTTAATATTACCGTATTAAAAATTACCTTTCCTGTTCAAATTGCAGCTGCTGTAATCTTTCTATAAAGTCAATGCAATGTGGTTCCTGGGGGCTTTCTGTACACAGTTGGTATATAAAATGCCTTCAGAAATGTTATTCTCTGGTTTTGTGAAGAACTCTGCACTGATACAAGTCAGGTTTTAGGCATCCCCTGCAACAAAAATGTCATATTTGGTGAGCTACTCCCTAAGGGTTAATCATATTCAAAGGGATGAAGACACTGCAGTTTTTCTTATCAGAGCACTCCAAGTGCATCAGCTGAAAATAATGAATTAGTCGCTCCCATTCAGAATGAGTTATCCAAAAAAACTTGGTGGAACATACAGATTTTTCTTCAGACTAGAACAGGTAGGAATCTGTAACAAATATGCATTGATCACCAAGAGGGTTTTTTTAATCAACAAAAGTGGACAAGAACCTCTGTCAGAGTTTTATTGTTGTCCTAAAACAAAAAGTGAGGGGACATTTCTCTAATGGAGACCCAGATAGCAGAAAAACCTGACAGGGGTTCTTACCTTTCCCCAGTCTGTCCAAAACAAGAAAACAATTTGGATATAGGTACAGTTTAAGAGAGCTTTCATGATTCATTGTAGTGTAGTATTATTATTCAATTAACTAGCAAGGACTTTTGTAAATGTTAATATAAATGTTGTTATTTTATGGATAAGTAATGTCATTTATAAGACTTGGGTTGTGAATATTAGTTTCTTCCATTAACCCTTATATTCTTAATCTCTTTCCCTTTAAACAGGAATTCATATTTTTCATGATTTATATGTAAAAGTATTTGAGAATCTAGGTTGTCCATATTATCAGTTGCATTAGGTAAGGGGACTACATGGTATTTTGTTGGAATTAACTTGCAAAAAGAGTAAAGTTTGTTCACTTAGCAAACTGTGTTCACTTTTGTTAAAAAGAAATTGCAGAACAATTCAGCCAGTGAAAGTGCGTGTACATTCATTCTGTGTAAATGGGGCACAAATTTATGTTACTAGATTATTTCTGCTGCTGGCCAAACTAAAAGTACCGCATTTGGTCACTAGATTGCACTAAGTGTCAAAGCAAGTAATATGATACTTAGCACCATCTAGTGGCCAAATTCAGTCTTTACTATTTTAAATGAATAAAAAACTTTCAACTAGCACATAAAATAGTCTAATAACATTAGTTTTTTGCCGCATTCACACAGAACAAATGTAGAGCACTTTCCCTGCCTGAATTGCTATGCAGTATTTATATAAACAGACCCTTTAATGTATGGTAAAGTAGCTCAGTGAATAAGTCAAATGCCCAGCCCTGTGCTAAGGAAATTAACAACATTTTTGCTTACATATTATTTAAAGATTAAAGTGAACTGAGCTTATTTAAGTTAAGTGAACATGGTAATGCAGACCGCACCTTACCCTCCCCGAATACCAATCATCTATTATCTACTAAATAATGACACACAAACTATATTGGCAATAAATTGGCCGCGGCACATTTATTGGTATATTCGAACTAGAAAATTAATAATAACATCACCCTGGTAATTTTATTAATTCATAACATTCTTACATTCTTAAATCATAAACTTAACACAGCTCAGTCATAAAGGACTCGAGCGTTACAGCATATCAAACAAAAGTCCCCCCTACAAATATGAAGGGTGACAGACCACATAACATGCTTAGCGACTAGGGAGGAGGGGGTGGGGAGCTTGTTGCGCCGATCCTGACTGACTGACTCTGGCGGGAATATTGCAGTGCAGGGGCTTTATATAATAAGCCCCTTTCCAGAACCTTCCACCAGGGGGCACATGACACTCCAAATTCCCAAATGTCACGTGACCCTGTTTTCCCACTCTAAACCAAGACTCTGCTTAATGACACTTTCTATCACAAAAAATAAATATAAATATTAAATGTTTTTTTCTTTTTAAACAGGAGGGAGCGGTCGCATGCCCATGCTATTAGGCTTAAGACCTTAAGCCTTCCTAGTTCATGGGAATGCAGACCGCATCTTACCCTCCCCGAATACCAATCATCTATTATCTACTAAATAATGACACACAAACTATATTGGCAATAAATTGGCCGCGGCGCGTTTATTGGTATATTCAAACTAGAAAATTAATAACATCATCTTGGTAATTTTATTAATTCATAAAATTCTTACATTCTTAAATCATAAACTTAACACAGCTCAATCATAAAGGACTTGAGCGTTACAGCATATCATATCAAAGTCCCCACAAGCCGGGTTTGAAATCTCAAGCCCGGCCTACCCCACAACCAAGGCCAATTCAATGCTATTTTGTAATCCTACGTTAAATATGTCTAATCCTACCTCGGACAAATGTATCTATACAATCCTACTAAGCCCCCCTCTAAATCCCTTTGCCAGTGGTTCTCAACTCCTGTCCTCGGGACCCACTAACAGGCCAGATTTTAAGTATTACCTCTGGGAGATGCAGACTAGAATACTGCAATCACTGAGCAGCAAATGATATCACCTGTGATGTATTTCAGTTATCCTGCAAACCTGGCCTGTTAGTGGGTCCCGAGGACAGGAGTTGAGAACCACTGCCCTATGCTTATAGAGAGACACCCAATGCTAGGCATGAATTTCTCCATAGACTTATTCACCCATTGTCTGATTTTTTCAAAGTTTTTTAACTGGGCATCCTGCAACCAAATAAGCCGAGGCACTATTTCTGAGAAAATGATTGTGGTATTCGGAGATGCTATCTTGAAACAATAAAGATCTTGTTTCATCAAAAACATACGATCCAGGGTTCTTATTTTACCAACATCATTTCCTCCGAGGTGCACTATTAGTATGTCAGGAGTAGGGCATGACTCCATTAACCTAGAGAGATAGAAACATAATTTAAACCATTGCATGCCACAAATTCCTTTCCAGAAAACTTTAATTCTTTCAGGATCCAGAGACAAATTAGTTGTATAGCAACGCTTTCTAGCTCTTTTATTTGCCCAATAAACAAAGGAGTGGCCAAGGATCCAGATATATCTTCTCTTACCTAGAATTAGAGAAAAAAGTCCTGTCTGACATACAACTGAAAACGATGTATTCAATCTTTGTAATCTATATTAAGTTAATTTTGTATGCTTACATTGTTATCAATACCTTGTTGTGACTACTTCCTAAACAACTCCTGGCAAACTCACTCACCTACCCACATCCCTAAAGAACGCCCCACAACACTAACGCACCACACACCTTTCCCACAATATTCAGACCCTCCTCGTACACTAAATGTCGTATAGCTAACTACCCCCATCAAATCCCAACATAAAACATAGCCCCATAGACAGAGATGGACTGCAATGATGCAGACCATTTACAACACCTCTAACTAAAATACGACTCACCAGAAAGCTTGAGACGCACACCGGAAGCTTCTGCTCAGCCACTACCCCCACACAGTTGCGACCACCACCGTAACTGTAACATCCTGACAGAAACAGAAATTTACTGAGGAGCAGGCCTCCAACAGTAGTCGGTATCTCCCCAACCCCTAAGGCAGGGGTCTACCCATCCTCTACTCCCTTACCCACCTCATCCTCTCCCCCTTTCCCTTCCAGAGTATACTTCATCTTTTCTATACATACTACTACAAAATGACTCAAATCAAGCTAATCTCCCTCAACACTAAGGGACTCAATATCCCAGAAAAAAGAAGCAAACTACTAGCACATATGAAATGAAAAAAAACTGATGTTCTTTTACTCCAAGAAACTAACTTCCACATGGATAACGTCCCCAAAATAACCAACAAAGATTTCCCAAGAGTTTATCATGCAACTAATTATCTGGCAAAGTCAAAAGGAGTTTCAATCCTTTTATCCAAAAATGTCCCCCTGGAAATAACGGACTCTCTTAGTGACAAAGAAGGTCGCTTCCTCTTTATTAAAGGCACTTGTCATAGTAACCCCTTTACGATAGCTAATATATACAGCCCGAACAAAGCCCAAATAACCTTCTTCAGGGAAACTATCATAGAACTAATAGCCTTCCAAAAAGGCATCCTCGTCCTGGGAGGTGACTTTAATGTAGCCCTCAATCCCCTTGAAGACACTTCATCAGGCTCCTCATCCCTACCTTTCCGTGCACTCTGCCAAATCAAAAAACAACTACAAACTGCATCCCTACATGACGCTTGGTGAGCCCTACACCCAACCGAAAGAGACTACACTTTCTATTCCATGCTGCACAATCGCTACACAAGAATTGACTACTTTTGGATAATGCAAAAAGATTCACAATTACTCTCTAAAACCACCATAGAAGCAATGTTCCTTTCGGACCACCACCCAATTTTCATATCTCTCACACTCCCCACACACCACAAAAACCTGGCATCTGGATACTTCCCTGCTCACCTACCCAGAGAGCATAACCACAATTAAAAAAGCGATAAATGACTATTTCTTAACAAACAACATACCAGAAGCCAATCCCATTACACAATGGGAAGCACACAAGTGCGTAATAAGAGGAATCCTAATATCACAAGCCACAGCCGGTAAACGAGCTAAACAAACCAAAATAAACACCCTTATGAAAAAAATCCAAATTTTGGAAAGATCACATAAACGAACCAGGGCCAATACTACCCTACTGGAACTATCCCAGACACTTGCTCTTCTCTCAGAAGAACTAGGCCATAAAATAAAAAGAAAATATGTTCTAACACAAAACCTTTTCTACGAACATAGCAACAAAAGTGGAAAATATCTTGCCAGAGCTATGCAGGAAAAAAGATCAAACGCAACTATCCGATCCATAACTATACCCAAAGGGAAAAGTGTTATCACTAATGAAGAAATCGCCCAACAGTTCGTGGAATACTATTCAGGCCTTTACAATTTACCGCCTGAATCCAAACCCCCTGACTTAAAAGATCCTAGACAAAACGTAATAAATAATTTTCTTAAAAAATATGCACCCAACCCAATATCTAAACAACAAGCCAAAGATATAGATGGCCCGCTTACTGAGGAATAATTCCAATTTGCGCTTAAACAAACTAAACCGGGCAAAAGCCCAGGCCCAGATGGCTTCTCAGCAGCCTACTATAAATCCTTCCAAGACTTAAGCCTCGTACACACGGGACGACGATCGTATACAGCAGGTCGTACTAACGACCGTTGTATGCGGTATCGATCGTTCGTATGCGCGATTAGAACAGCCGAACATATGACAGTCGTACAAGGGAGTTGTATGAGCAAACTATAAAACTTGGTCGTACCTACAAGCGCTCATACGACCGTTGTATCTTGTGTACAGAGAAGTTGGTACAACAAGTTGTATTGTGCAAAACACGCATGCCCAAAGTCAGGAACGGCCGGATGCTAGTTTCATGCACCTGAACGTTCTTTCTGTGCTCGTACGATCGTGTAGTGCAGTCAGTATGCAAGTTACATTATGCAACATGCGATTTGAGATGATCGTACGTACGATCGTCATCCCGTGTGTACGAGGCATTACTGATACAACCATTCCTCAGAGCATTCAACCAACTAGCGGAAAAAGACCACCAACCACATACTCTACTAGAAGCCCACATCACCATTATCCCCAAAACAGATAAAGACCCAACCCAAACAGCAAGTTATCGCCCGATATCCCTATTAAACACTGACCTGAAACTTTTTGCGAAAATATTAGCAAACAGAATCTTCCCACTCATTGCCTAATACATAAAGACCAATAGGATTTGTCCCGGGGCGAGAAGCCAGGGACAATACAGTGAAAGCAATCAACATACAAGACTTGCTAGTCAAGAACAAACTCCCGGGATTTCTTTTATCACTTGATGCAGATAGGCTGGCCTGGGACTACTTGAAAGCAAGCCTTCTAGCACTTGGATTTGGCCCCAGGTTAATGACCCTCATCATGTCCCTATATTCTAACCCATCAGCCAACTTAAGGGTCAACGGCCTCCTATCGAACGCCTTCCCAATCAGTAATGGAACTCGCCAAGGGTGCCCCCTCTCCCCCATCCTCTTCATATTGACACTAGAACCATTCCTCAGACCAATCAGAGCCAACAACTCTATAAAAGGAATAAACATTGCCAAGAAACAATACACATTAGCCGCATTTGCGGATGATATCCTCATGTTTCTTACAGACCCCTTTACTTCAATTCCCAATCTCCTAAAAGATTTCAACATGTTCCGCTACATTGCCCCCCTTAAAATACATTTTTTGAAATTGGAAGCGCTCAACATATCCCTCCCCCAGTATCAATTGGAAACATGTAAGAGCAACTTCCCCTTTACGTGGCAAACCTCTGCCATTAAATACCTAGGCATTTATTTAACGAAACAGACATCCAATCTCTTTGAGGGCCAGTTCACACCACATGCAGTCCAGTACGTTTTTATTCTGCATCAAAAATGCATGGAAAGTAGGTTACATGGTTTCCAATGGCATAGTTCACACCAGTGCAGTCAGTTCCAGCTCCAGAAAAAAAAGTAGAACATGCTGCATTTTTCATGCACTGAACTGTACGGGAACACGGTAAAATGCATCAAAAACACACCGGAATGCACCTACATGCACCAAAAACGCACTGGAATGCACCTACATGCACCAAAAATGCACTGGAATGCACCTACATGCACCAAAAACGCACTGGAATGCACATGTCCTAAGAAAAAAAGGGGGAAAAAACTGCACTGGACTGCATCAAAAACGCACCGGAACGGACCGGAAACGCGTCAAAAATGCGCATGCAGAAAAGCATCCGGAACGCATCCGGACTGCGTTTCTATGGTGTGAACTGGCCCTAATACAAATTATCTCCCTATCCTCCACAACATTAAAGAAGATCTTAAAAGATGGAGCAAACCACACTTCTCTTGGTTTGGGAGAGCAGCCATCATTAAAATGAGTATACTTCCTCGCATATTATATATATACCAAATAGTCCCAGTTGCAATTCCCCCTTCGTTCTTCCGAAATCTTAAAGAAATATGCTCCCAATTCCTTTGGCACACTAAGAAACCGAGAATTAGCCACTGGCAACTCACCGTCCCAAAACCCAAGTGAGGCCTAGGTGTACCAGACCTCAAACTCTACTACTGGGTGTGTCATTTACAATGCATAGTTGACTGGAATATACATGACAAAATCAAAGATTGGGTTACACTAGAAAAAGTCTCAGATACCCCTATACACATCTCGACCATGGATCCACACAAAACACATCCCAGTCACCCTCAAAGAACATCCGCTCATAGGTCCTACACTAGGAAACTTTAAAAGAGCCACCAAAGCAACAGGGATATCAAACATCCCAGGCCCCATGAGCCCGATTCTCAACATTCCGGAATTTCCCCCAGGCATGGACAAACACTTCCTCCTAAATTCAGTTACTATGTCCAATTTACGATTCCTTCACTTAACTTCTAATGGAAATATACTACCCCTAGACACATTAAAACGAAAATGGCCTGAGACATCAATAAACTTCTGGAAATACTTCCAACTAAGACACTTCATACATAGCACTCAAAAAGCCTGCAACCTCTCACAACTAGAGTTGAGCGAACCCAAACTGTAAATTTCGGGTTCATAACGGACTTTAGGGTGTCCGTGACCCGAACCTGGACATTTGAGAAAAAGTCCGGGTTCGGGGGTTAGCGTATTTTTTCGTGCCTTTTTTGTGCCTGTTGAATAGCTGCAGGGCAGCCAATCAACAAGCGTTTCACTGGTTTGCTCTTAGAAGCCATCACAGCCATGCCTACTAATGGCATGGCTGTGATTGGCCAGTGCAACATGTGACCCAGCCTCTATATAAGCTGGAGCCACGTAGTGCTGCATGTCACATCATCTCATACTAGTGTAGGGAGAGGATGCTGCTGCTGTGAGGGACAGATTAGCTTTAGAAAATCTGTTAAAAGCAGCGATTTATTGGTGGGTGGGTGCTAGAGGAGATTTTTGTTTGCTAGAGTACATTTTGCTTGCTAAGCAAAGTGCCTCATATAAAACCTAAGCAATTTTTCTGTTTGTTAGGTGGGCGTCAGCGGCCATTTTTGCAAGTGCACTGCACTTGCAACTGCTTGTGTGTCAGGGACACTACTTTAATCGTGTTCTGTTAGTTCAGTTGGCAACATTTTGGCATATGTAAATACTGCTTTTACATTGCAGTTAGACAAATTAATTATTTTTTTTTTGTGCAAAATATTGCATTTGCGGCCACTGGGGCATTTCTTGCACAAAATTGAAAAGTGCGTCTACATTGCTGGTTTAAAAAAAAAATATTCTAAATACTACAATTGCGGCCAGCGGTGCATTTCTTGCACAAAAATAAAAAGTGCGTCTACATTGATGGTTTAAAAAAATATATATTCTAAATACTACATTTGCGGCCAGCGGCGCATTTCTTGCTCAAAAATAAAAAGTGTGTCTGCATTGCTGGTTTAAAAAAATATATTCTAAATACTGCATTTGCAGCCAGCGGTGCATTTCTTGCACAAAAATAAAAAGTGCGTCTACATTGCTGGTTTAAAAAAAAAAAAAATTCTAAATACTACATTTACGGCCAGTGGTGCATTTCTTGCACAAAAATAAAAAGTGCGTCTACATTGCTGGTTTAAAAAAATTCTAAATACTACATTTGCGGCCAGCGGTGCCTTTCTTGCACAAAAATAAAAAGTGTGTCTACATTGCTGTTTAAAAAAAAAGAATAATAAATAGTGCTATATAGTACCTTTGCACCTTGCTATGCATTTCTTGCACAAAATTAAATAGTGTGTCGACATTGCTGGTTTAAAAAAATAAATAAAAAATAGTGCTACATAGTACATTTGCACCTTGCTGTGCATTTCTTGCACAAAATTAAAAAGTGCGTCTACATTGCCGGTTTAAAAAAACAATATAAATTTGTGCTTAATAGTACATTTGCGTCCAGAATGAGGAGAGTGTCAAATAAGGGACGTGGTGCTGCTGGTGTTGGTGGTGTTGGTGAAGCTCCTGTTGCAAGGAGAGGACGTGGTCGATCTGTGCCAGCTAAACGCACAAGTGAAACACCTTCCTCAGGTGCGAGTAGCCGACAGAACCTTCAATGTTATATGGTAGGCCCGAATGCCGCTCAACGAATGGTGAGGCCAGAACAAGTACAGGCGATAGTAGATTGGGTGGCTGACAATGCCTCCAGTTCCTTCACATTGTCTCCCGCCCGGTCCCTTGCTGAAAGCTCAGAGTTGTCACCTGAACCCCATGGCCATCTGTCTTTCACCTCAGCCCCTTGTAAATCAGCCAAGCAGTCTGAGCCCCAAGTCAAGCAGCAGTCTCTTATGCTTTTTGATGACTCTACTGGTGTGCTTTCCATGGGCCATGCACATAGCCCTGCCTCAGAAGACATTGAGTGCACCAATGCCCAACCACTTCTGTTTCAGGATGAGGACATGGAAACACCACCGTAGCACGTCTCTGATGATGACGAAACACAGGTGCTAACTGCTGCGGCTACAGTGTGCAGACTGACAAGGAGGGCAGTGGTGAAGAGTGGGTGGAAGATGATGTGGAGGATGATGAGGTCCTAGACCCCACATGGAATGAAGGTCATGCGAGTGACATATGCAGTTTGGAGGAAGAGGTGGTGGTCGCACAGAGGCACCAGTACAGCAAAAGAGGAAGCAGGTTGCAAAAGCGGAGCGACCGTCCCTTAGACAGTATGCCTGCTACTACCCACCGTTCCCAGGGACCTAGCACACCAAAGGCAGCTCAAAGGAGTTCCCTGGCGTGGAAGTTCTTCAGACAATGTGCTGACGACAAGACACGAGTGGTTTGCACGCTGTGCAATCAGAGCCTGAAGCGAGGCATAAATGTTCTAAACCTGAGCACAACCTGCATGACCAGGCATCTACATGC
The DNA here is from genome assembly GCA_018402905.1 of Glandirana rugosa. Taxonomy (NCBI): domain Eukaryota; kingdom Metazoa; phylum Chordata; class Amphibia; order Anura; family Ranidae; genus Glandirana; species Glandirana rugosa. Next base: position 224,917 of record BLSH010058244.1, read on the forward strand.
AAAACACGAGCTGCAGTGGAATAAGCACCCCAAAATCCAAGAAAGGTCTCGGCCTCCTCCTGCTTCCTCTTCTGCTGCTGCCTCGGCCTCTTCCTCCACCTCTACAGTGCCAGTGTCACCTGCCACCCAGCAAACAGACGATGTGACAGCAACGCCACCATGTCCACCACCGTCCCCAAGCATTTCCATGCGGTCCCATGGAAGCTTACAGCTCTCCATCTCCCAAACACTGGAGAGAAAGAGGAAGTACCCCCTACCAACTCGCGATCCTTGGCCCTGAATGCCAGTATTTCAAAATTCCTGGCCTTTGAAATGCTGTCATTCCATCTGGTGGGCATGGACAGTTTTAAAAACCTGATAAATTACCGCTGTCCGGTAAGCAGGGTGGCAAGAGGGGAGCACGTGTGTCACACCAACAGAAGCATTATTTGGATTTCACTATATGGACACCTGTTTTTATATAGTAGATTTACGTTTTAGACC
>BLSH010058244.1:225409-235973 GCA_018402905.1 Glandirana rugosa
GCACGCTGTGCAATCAGAGCCTGAAGCGAGGCATAAATGTTCTAAACCTGAGCACAACCTGCATGACCAGGCATCTACATGCAAAACACGAGCTGCAGTGGAATAAGCACCCCAAAATCCAAGAAAGGTCTCGGCCTCCTCCTGCTTCCTCTTCTGCTGCTGCCTCGGCCTCTTCCTCCACCTCTACAGTGCCAGTGTCACCTGCCACCCAGCAAACAGACGATGTGACAGCAACGCCACCATGTCCACCACCGTCCCCAAGCATTTCCATGCGGTCCCATGGAAGCTTACAGCTCTCCATCTCCCAAACACTGGAGAGAAAGAGGAAGTACCCCCTACCAACTCGCGATCCTTGGCCCTGAATGCCAGTATTTCAAAATTCCTGGCCTTTGAAATGCTGTCATTCCATCTGGTGGGCATGGACAGTTTTAAAAACCTGATAAATTACCGCTGTCCGGTAAGCAGGGTGGCAAGAGGGGAGCACGTGTGTCACACCAACAGAAGCATTATTTGGATTTCACTATATGGACACCTGTTTTTATATAGTAGATTTACGTTTTAGACCTTACCAGCTTATAAAATAGACTAACGTTTTAGTCCTTACCAGCTTATATTGTAACATTGCTATTCATTATTCTTGCATTGGAACAGTTGGGAACATTGGAATAAGGATTATATATACCAGGGCTTGAAAGTATTGCTGCTGTAAATTTGAGTACACTAAGAGGAGATACTTTTTCTTTACCATTTGGCATGCACTGATTGTTTTTTGATGATTGCACTAGCACTTTACACACCACATAGCTTGGTCACACTACATCTGTATAAACCAATTTTTATTCTTAATATTTGTTACAGTATATAGTTTCTTCAGCACAAGAGCACTTTTGCCTAAAGGATACACGTCTTTTATTCTATTCTTGTACTTAGCTCTTACAACTAGCGCTACAGATTTAAGTTATTTTTATTATTATAAGAACACAGGAGGTTTTTACCCCAGTCACATGTTACACAGGGGAGCGCCAGTCCAGATCTACCAATCACATTTAAAAACCTGATGGCTGTGGCTGTCCCACAGTATGTGGTTCCCAGCCGCCACTACTTTTCCAGGTGAGCCATCCCTTCCCTGCACAAACAAGTCGGGGACAAGATCAAGTGTGCACTGTGCAACGCCATCTGTGGCAAGGTCCACATAGCCGCTGATACGTGGACCAGTAAGCAAGGGCAGGGATGCTATATCTTGCTAACTGCACACTGGGCAAATGTTGTGGCAGGTGGGCCTGAGGCAAATAGCAGTTTGGCGCATGTCCTTCCGCCACCAAGGACTGCAGGGCATTTCTCTTTGCCTCCTGTTGCCTCCTCCTCCTGCTCCGCTTCCTCCTCCTCTACCACCTCCTCATCCAGTCAGCGTAACACCTTCACCACCAACTTCAGCACATCCAGGGGGAAATGACAGCAGGCTGTTTGAAAACGGATATGTTTGGGTGATAAACCCCACACTGCGCAGGAGCTGTGAATGGGCATTGAACAACAGACCGATGAGTGGTTGTTGCCACTGAGCCTCAAGCCCGGCGTGGTGGTGTGCGACAATGGGCAAAATCTCGTAGCAGCTCTGGGCCTAGCCGGTTTGACGCACATCCCTTGCCTGGCGCATGTGCTGAATTTGGTGGTACAGAAATTTCTAAAAAACTACCCGGATATGTCAGAGCTGCTGCAGAAAGTGCGGGCCGCCTGTGCGCACTATCGGCATTCTCACCCTGCTGCTGCTCGCCTGTCTGCGCTGCAGCGTAACTTCGGCCTTCCCGCTCACTGCCTACTAAGCGATGCGCCCACAAGGTGGAACTCCACCTTGCACATGCTGGAGAGACTGTGCGAGCAGCAGCAGGCAATAGTGGAGTTTCAGCTGCAGAATGCACGGGTCAGTCGCTCTGCGGAACAGCACCACTTCACCACCAATGAGTGGGCCTCCATGCGAGACCTGTGTACCATATTGTGGTGTTTCGAGTACTCCACCAACATGGCCAGTGACGATGACGCTGTTCTCAGTGTTAATATCCCACTTCTATATCTCCTTGAAAAATCACATCAGGCGATGATGGAAGAGGATGTGGCACAGGAGGAAGAGGAGGAGGAAGAGAGGTCATTTCCATGGTTATCAGGCCAGTCATTTACAAGTGGCTCAGAGGGTGGGTTCCTTCACCAAAATAGGTCAGGTAAAAAAATTTCAAGCCAGGGCCAAGTTCTGGAGGATGAGGAGGGTGAGGATGATGATGAGGAGGAGGAACCGTGTTCACAGTGCCACCAGCTTGTGGGCATCACTGGAGCATGGCTGGGGGGATACGGAGGACACAGATGATACACCTCCCACAGAGGACAGCTTGTCTTTGCCTCTGGGCAGCCTGGCACACATGAGCGACTACATGCTGCAGTGCCTGCTCAACGACAGCTGAGTTGCCCACATTGTAGCTTGTGCTGATTACTGGGTGGCCACCCTGCTGGATCCCCATTACAAGGGCAACGTGCCATCATTAATTCCCTCACTGGAGCGTAATCGGAAGATGCGTGATTACAAGCGCACGCTGGTAGACGCGCTGCTGAGGGCTTTCCCAAATGACACTGGGGGCTCAGTGGAAGTACATGGCGAAGGCAGAGGAGGAGGAAGAGGTTTCCAACGCAGCTATGGCACCGCCAGCACCTCAGAAGGCAGGGTTAGCATGGCCAAAATGTGGAAAAGCTTTGTCAACAGCTTGCCACAACATACAACACCACCAGCTGATAGGCAACGTCTTAGCAGGAGGCAGCATTTCAGCAACATGGTGGAACAGTATGTGTGCACACGCCTACACGTACTGACTGATGGGTCTGCCCCATTCAACTTCTGGGTCTCCAAATTGGGCACATGGCCTGAGCTTGCCCTTTATGCCTTCGAGGTGCTGGCCTGCCCTGCAGCCAGTGTATTGTCTGAACGTGTGTTTAGCACGGCAGGGGGCATTATCACAGACAAGCGCAGCCGCCTGTCCACAACCAACGTGGACAAGCTAATGTTTATTAAAATGAACCAGGCATGGATCCCACAAGACTTGTCTGTACCTTGTGCAGAATAGAAATTTATATGGGCCTCACACAGCCATTGGTATACTTAAGTGAACGTATTCTTTTTTTTTTAATAGAACATAAGTCTTTATTGGAATTTGCAACAGGAGAAACATGAAAAATAAACCATGGTACATTTTATATGGAAAAAGTGAACCCATGCTAGAACATCTCTGGGTTTGTCTGTAGATAGTGATCCTTTTTTTTTTAATATGTCTCCATATATTGGGGGCTACCCCAATTAGAAAAAAAAAACAAACAAACAAAAAACAGTGTTGGCTACCGTCTCCTCCTCCACCACCACTTCCACCTACACCGCCACGGTCACCGCCTCCTCAACCTCCTACTCCACATCCACCTCCTCCTCAATTTTTTATTTTTTTAATGTGATTTTAAGTTATTTCCCTATCCCCATTTGTTTGCAGGGCACTTGTCCTACTCTTACCCCAATTTTGCTTCCTTTTGCAGCCCTCTAACCCGTTCCAGGACTTTTTTAGAGCCATTTTAGTGCCCAAAAGTTCGGGTCACCATTAACTTCAATGGGGTTCGAGGTCAAGTTCGGGTCAAGTTTGGGGGTGAACTCAAACTTTTTTGTGAAGTTCGGCATAACCCGCCGAACCCGAACATCCAAGTGTCCGCTCAACTCTACTCACAACCACTATCACCTTTTGACAACATCTGTGCTACCAAGAGACCCATGCAACACACAATATCCACCATATACTCTCTACTTTGGACCAATACACCCAACAATACAAGCACATTTTGTGCGGCATGGAATAGAGACCTCGAGCTAAACATAACAGAAGAACAATGGACAATGGACTCAAATCTTTGAACATACCTCACAAGGGATCGGTAATTGTTACAATACAAGAAAACAACTTCAAACTCCTTGGTTCAAACAAATCGGGAAAATAGCTGAAATGGAAGAACTGATTGCCATAGCCAATGACACACCCACCAAGTACACAAAAATCTGGGCTGACTGAATCTCTTTTAAATTCTCAGACGATTACAAAAACACATCTAATTTGCTCTTTCAACGAGTAAGAACCATAACCTCTATCATAGACCATATAACGCAGACAGAGAGACCTCCTATACCCCCCTTTTCTATCCCCCCCTTCTCTCCCTGCCTCCCCCCCTCTACTGCTCTCATCCTTCCTGATACATACGCTGGCTGCAAGAGGGGGTTAGCAAAGGATTAAAGAGCAGAATCAAGTCCCACATTGCAGTTACAAGACACAGAATCCGCCACATGGTCATGATGAACCCTTAACCTTGCTACTCCACTTATGTTTCATCCGCATATACTTTAAATTAACCTCAGCGAAACATAGGACCTAAGATTATCTCTAAATGACCAAATACTTACATATATATATCATGGACTCCTTAAATGCCTTCTACTCCCACGTTACTCCACTCACCTCCACTTACCAGTTCACGATATATTGCGTATTCAATATGTTTTACCCATGTCATCTCTGTTACCAAAATAATAATAATAATAATAATATGGCAATTGTAATTATTATGGATTTATTACTACTATTGCTACATTGTATCCTGTTTATCTCTCAATAAAAAACGTGTTTTTTGGGAAAAAAAAAAAAAGAAAAGAAAACAATGTGATTCCCATCTTCCCAACCTTTTGATTACTGACTCATCCAAACCCATCCTGGCAGCTTCTATAGCTGCCCCGATTCTGAATGAGTGCAAAGTAAACTTAAATTGATGCAAATTCAGCTTCTTCATGCAAGCACTTAGAATAAAGCGAAACTGATACCGGGTAAGCAGTGAACCATTAGCATGAATTAAAAAGATATCCCCTCCCTCCGGCCTTATCAACAGGTATCTGTTAACCGCTCTTACTGGACAAATGTCCCCGTCTCCACAGTTAAATAGAGAGATCCAAATACCTTTACCTGTCTTGTCAGTCTTCAAAGCTGGGATAAATAAGCGTATCCCTGCCTCAGAGACCATAACATGTTGCCTCAATAGACCAGAAACCGATTTCTTATTTTTCGGCAAAAGTTCAGATATCGGGCACCAAAAAAAGCCAGCACAAAGGCCGTGTTTAGCAGCACCATTTCGAACTCCGAAAAACATACCAAGTGAGTAATCTTACACAGCATCTTCAGCAACTGGATCAAAATAGGTCTTCTATTGTCCGGAACGGAATGACTCTTCCTATAACCTTTAAGGGCCTGACGTATGGAAAAATATGCTGTACACGGAGGTAAGTTTCTTAGTTTAAAGAAAAAAGATACACCAGCCAGAATCTTAGCAATGTGGCTATGAGACAGCCTTAACTGCATTAAAGCGCATAGGAACATTTGAATATCCGCTTCGGAAGGAGAATCAAATTTTATGTCACACTCCCTAGCAAAATTGGTCCACTTAAACCATGCAGCTGAATATTCAGCCCATGTACTATCCGCAACCGAATGCTTAATCGATTCTAAGAGCACCTCTAAATTAGGCTCCACAGATGTTTTGGACACGTTTGACCTTCCTTGTCCGCATCTGGCAGGAGTTGATGGAATCTGCATACCAGAAATCGAGACAAGGCATCTGCGACTTGATTCTCCTTCCCAGCAAAATGTCTGGCTTTTATCCAAATGTTAAATCTTAAACAAAGAAATACTAAGTACCTAAGTAACTTAACCACAAAAATTGATTTAGCTGATAAACAATTCCCCGCATAGATAACTCCTTTGTTATCAGAATTGATCAGGATTCGTTTATTGGAAAGTTTCCCCAAATTTCCAGTGCTACTATTAAAGGGAATAGTTCTAATTTTACTATGCTACTGGTGGCTTTTATTTTTACCCACCTGTCTGGCTACTTACCACAGCACCAGTGCATCTTCCAGATAGCCACGGAAACGCACGAACCCGCAGCATCCGTATATAATTCAAAGTCTGATGAATACCTAAATTCTTCTTGAAAAAATGATCTACCATTGTATAAATCAAAGAAATTCATCCAGACCAACAGGTCCTCTTTGAGGATTTAATTTTTCCTGAACTATGTGTGGATATTCAGTTACTGACTTTAAATTATTAACTAATTCACACTCCTTTCCTTGAAATATTGGTAAAGGGAAACCTATTGAAAAGCCTTCAATTAAAAATATGGCTGTCTCCTGGTCTGGATACATTTCCAACCATTCCTGCATGCTTTCTAGCTTCATTGGTGTGTGTGCTTTTCGTAACATTATCACTTTGTTGGCTTTAAAAATTAGTATTCCTTTTGAAACACCTGAGTAAAGGGTGGGGTCCTGCACAATGTGAGCATTCATGCTTGTATTTACAAGAACCCACCCCCATTTACACTAGTTCTCATTGTATGCATAGCAAAATCCCCTTTTATATGGGGACACTGTAGATGGTTACTGCTGCCTATTATAACCTGTTCTCTGAGGCAAAATCAGGTTAAGCCCAACATCCTTATTGCCCCATTTTAATGATGGATAGATTGATCACTTCTGTCTGAAGAACTCATCATACTGGAACCAGCCCAACCCACCGAAATTCCTGTAGGCTTCCAGTACATGCTCCATATGCTGAAAAAGGCCACTGCAATATTCAGGGTGTTTTTCACCTAAAACACTAGCATATATCGCAAAAGCCTGTAACTAATTATCCTCAGATTTATCCTCTGATTTTTTTATCCATTTTGTTGGTATATTCCTTCACAGATGGGAGCAGAGACAAGATGTCAATAAACTGACCTTTCCAAATTTTGTCTTTAATCTGAGGAGAGAGGTGATACCCTATTGGTCACATTTCACATGGTAATGTTTCCTTCAAACATGCCTCAAGAACCGATGAGCTAGCCCTATTAAGCTCCGCAGGCAAGGAAACACTAGAATTAATATTCCTTGCCTGTGGGGAAGAAAAGCTATTACTATGACAAAAGCTACCCAAATTCATATTATTCCTAATCTCATTACACCAAACATTACTGTAGTTACTATTATCCTTAACTTAATACTCTCAGCCAGTCTATTTATAGAATCCATAATGTTACTTAGTGTGTTTGATAACTCACCTATGCCACTAGGTGGCGCTTGGATACTGGCTTGAGCTGACACAGCTTCATGCTGCTCTCTGTCACTCACAGTGGATGGCAATTGAATATCTTCTCTGACATTAACAATACTTGGATCTACTTGCTGAGTGAAAAAAGTGCTGGGTGGAGCTTGTTTAGACAAGCCTGCCATAGATGAAACCTCCTCTGTTCTTCTCCTAGATGCTGCTCTCCCTGCCCGCCCCTTAGAACCTCTGGGCAGCGATGGAGACAGTACCCTCCTTTTCCTTCTTCCTCTCATGCTGGTACGCTTACCCTTGCTGGTAGCTGCCTCTTCTGGCTGCACTATGCTGTCCTCCTCAGCTTCTGAGGTAACAGGCTGCCTGGACTGCATACTAGTCTGGTGCTGCCGGCTCAGCTGCGGGCTTCTCATGTCCGGTCTCCCTCTGCCCTGAGGACTCCTGGCTGCGCCTTCTGCACCCTGCACCTCTTCTTCCATTATCTGCTCACCTCGCTCATTCTCCTCTTCAGCCATAGTCAGGCACCTCCTTAGCCAGTCCTCCCCGCCGCTGCTCCCAGCCTTCTCCAATACCTGACGCATTAGTGACTTCAGTGTCAGGTCGGCCGCAACACTGAGGTAATAATAAAGCCCTTTTGTGGGGGCTTGTTGCGCCGATCCTGACTGACTGACTCTGGCGGGAATATTGTAGCGCAGGGGGTTTATATAATAAGCCCCTTTCCAGAACCTTCCACCAGGGGGCACATGACACTCCAAATTCCCAAATGTCATGTGACCCTGTTTTTCCACTCTAAACCAAGACTCTGCTTAATGACACTTTCTATCACAAAAAATAAATATAAATATTACATGTTTTTTTTTTTTTTAAACAGGAGGGAGCGGTCGCATGTCCATGCTATCAGGCTTAAAGCCTTAAGCCTTCCTAGTTCATTCTTTTTTTCTGAGTAAACAGACTCTACTCCTTCACTCAAAGAACTCTAAATAAAGCTGAAATAGTCAGAACATGAAGCTGTCTACTTTCAGCACAGTAATGAATTTGAAGCTGCCAGTGGGTAGCTGTAAATCCTTAGTGTAGTCTCACCAAGAACTTGTGACGAAAAGCATCAAGATTTTTCAGTTTCACTATACAAAAACTAAAATCATTCTGCCTCTAGGATTAAAGATGTCAGGTAACATGAAAGACATATGGATGTGTTTTGGCAAGAATTGCAACTCTATATGAGAGCTATAACAACACATAATGAAAGTTATGGGTGAAAAAAAAAATCTAATTTTTTTTTTTTTTTTTTTTTATCTGCTGCTGGAGAAGCAGCTATAAATATATGCAGATTGCCACAGTTACAGAGGCCAGAAAATACAATAATGAAGTTGTATAGAACTAATTTGTGCAGTACTATATAACCTAGATGCAGTAAAACTTGTGAAAGATAATGTCACTGAGACTGTTGAAGAGTATGTGACTGATTTAAAGCTTAAGAACAAATCCTGCAATTATAAAGCAAAGAGTAGCTCATTAATAAGAGATCAGATATTCACTGGTTGCAGAAATGTGAATATGAAAGACCGCTAGTTCATGGAGAAAGATGTGATGCTAGAAAAGGCAGCAACTTTTGGAAAAAAAAAAAAAAAAAGAAAAGGCAGCAAATTTGTTAAAGTAAACCTGTCATGTGAGAAACAACGCCACTGTCATCTATGGCCTGTAATGAAAAGGCCTGTTGCCTGAACCAGCCGAGTGACATTAGGGTCAACAAACTGAACTCCTGTGATCCATAAGAGATGTGTGGCCAAAAAAGCTTTGGCCATGCTTCACCTTTAAATGCAAAAAATACATATTGATCATGTTATAGCTACACTTAATAAAGTTATATCTGTCCTGTATCTTGTTCATACATCCGGTGCAATCTCAAGAAGTCCTCTCAGTTCTTATATTGTACTGCAGAACGATTAGTCACTATGCTTTGAAAATGAAGAGAATGTTCAGAATTCAGTAGTTTAACAACAGGCAATTGATCAGGGTTGACACCAATTCTTGCAAATACAGTAATTCTGCAAGAGGAAATTAGGAGCTGAGTGCATTTATGGCAGATAAATATGTATTTCTTTGTATTTACAATGGATAAAACATGGGGAAATGTATTACAGAAATTTGCAGCATTTTTTTATTTTATTTTGACCTGAAATGCATTTTAGGGAAATCACTTATAACTTAATACTGGAATAAAATATGTAGCTCTACAGTGGCAGCAACTTTTTGATTTTTTGAATACAGAAGCCAGTCAGGGATCTGTAATCTATGACAGGGGTAGCAGTAGGTGAATATTGTCTGGCACAGCAGACCATCATGCTGCTGTGCCAGCACCGTTGGGTGCCGGCTCATTGTTATTGACATGGAACAACATCACTGGATGACGTGATTGAAGATGTATCTGAATCTGGGGACACCATTTTTAAATGTTTTTAAAAAATAATTTTTTCATGGTGTGGGTGTTAAAGTGATATTACATTCTCGCTCTAAAAAAATAAATAAATAAGAAACATGTTTTACTTACCTGCTCTGTACAGCAGTTTTGCATAGAGCAGCCCGGTCCTCTTCTTCTTGGGTCCTTCTCTGGCACTCTTGGCCTTTCCCTCTTGCAAGCAGCTTGCAATGGGGGCACCCAAGCAGGGATAGAATGCATGAAGGTAAAAAACCTTGAGCCTTTACCACCACTTTAGTTTCCTTTTTAATTTTATTTTTTTTTTTTTTTTTCACAATAAGTTTATTATTTCAAAAATCAAGACAGAGGTTTGTTACAACTTATCTGGGACATATCTTGTAACAAAATAAAGCTGAAAGCAATACTTTAACAATAATACTCTATGGTGCTGCCATCAGGGCAGCCGTGTATACAATATATAAAGAGGTGCAACATCACTGCTAGGTATACGTATGCGGCAGTTATTAGAGCATTACATATTATGGTTCTAGTATTTAAGCAAAAACAATCAAAATAGAGAGAAAAGAAAAAGAGAAAAGAGGGGGGAAAAGAAAATGTTAGAGAGAAGAAGAGGGGAGGGGGGGGAGATCCAGGCTGTCAGGCGTACTGGTTGTGTGACTGAGTATACAGAATAGACAAATGTTCATTTAAATAAGTTTATGTATGATTCTGATTGTGTAAAGGTGTTCCAATGACTCCAAAGTGTGTGAAATTGTTCAGTCATGTCTCTTTTGATTGCGACTGTCTCTTCCATATGTTTGATATGGTTCACTTTATCTATCCATTCTTTGACCGATGGGACATTTGTAGATTTCCAATATAAAGGGATGAGACTTTTGGCTGCGTTGAGGAGGTGTCTGGAAAGGCATTTTTTGTATGTTTTAAAGGAGGTATTAGTTATGTGTAATAGGCAGCAAGCAGCATCCAAGGTAAG
>BLSH010058244.1:245237-273305 GCA_018402905.1 Glandirana rugosa
CACGTGCACACACACATACATATACACACACGAATATATATGTCATACACACAGTAAATCATACACACACATATATATATATATATATATATACATATATATATATATATTATATATATAAATGACACACATACTGTATATATAAGCACACACATATACATACACACACACGTGCACACACATGCACGCACACACACACACATGCATGCACACACACACATGCACACATACACACACATTCACACATACACACACATGCATACACGCACACATGCACACACACATATATATATATTTATATATAAATACATATAAAGATTGCCTTTAAAAAAAAACGACAGAGCACTGTACCTCTTCCTGCCGGGTACTGCACTCTAGGGTGAGACAAAGAGCACAGCACACACTGCTTTCACTTTAGCTCTGTAAACAGTGTGATGAGCTCCCCACAGTGCCGATGTACAATTCGGCTAAGGAACGTTGAGCGCGGTCTAGGCATACAGGGGGCCCAGTCATTATGGCGACTGCTGCACCCCCTGTACGTCCACCACTGAGTGAAGTATGCCACAATATAGTATTCCCTGTTAATGAGACAGGGACTATCAAATGACATTACAAGAGAAAGATTTTGTACATATTTATTTTGTCTGGCTGAATTATTGTGATCCTTTGGAAGTACATAAAACATTGTACATAGAGGCAGACCTTTGTGCTTTAAAAAAAGTACCCTTGGAAGTCTCATTGTATCCAACAGGTAAACATTAGCAACACTTATGGGTTAATAGAAATTCACAGTAGAGATTATCCAATCCTCTTGAAGCCATTGCTTTGTTAGCATAATCAAGGACAAGAGACATTCTGACACAGAGCAAATAAAAAAGCAAGCATTATACTTATTCAAGAGATAAAATATATTTTAGAGTTTTCATAGAAAAAGCTCACATTACTCCAAGGACTGATATATAAATCACAAGTTTAATTATATGATCAGTGCTCAGGCCAATTTGCTAGACTACACAAATGACTGTACTGAACATACAGTGTGTCATCTACACTGACCTGAGCTGCTCCAAAAATGTTTTCGATTTAAAGACTATGTAAAGTAAATGCATAAATAATATTGCCTCTTTTTCATTTCTGGAATTTTTTATCTAAGTGGATTCTTACAGTTAGAGAATTTGTTGAAGAAAGAGCCTAGCTAATGTGTGGCTTTCAATTTTTCTTTTAATGTACAGTACAAATTTGGGGATGATTAAAGTGTTTCTTTGCAATCTTGTATCTGAGAAGAAATTCTTAAGATATAACTTCAAAAAACACAATTCTTGTTTAATGAAAAAGATATGAGCTCCTATTAGAAGCTTGCTTACAAAGATACTAATGTCTAGTGAGAATAAAGCAAATTACTTTTTTGCTACCTTATTAAAACAGAGAACCTATTTATCTGGATATCATTACATAGTCTTAACTATGTCATGGTAATAACAGCAGCAACAGTAGAAGTAGTAACTGTTCAAAGCTTGGAGATCAGAAGAGGTGATTGTAGCCTTATTAGTGAATTTGCAATACAAACAATGGAGTACTGTTGTTTTTGAGATTACAAGAAAAAGGAGTAAATTATACGTAGTGAAGACTTTGGTTGTACTTTGTGCCTGGGTTCACAATAGTGCGATCTCAGAGATCGCATGTGATTCGCACCCGCACCACAGGTGCCTATTACATGCGATCTCTGAGCAATGCAAGATCAACCATACAGTTGTATGCCTGAACTCGCATTAGATTCGCTCTAAAAAAGAGGCTGCTTTTTTTCGGCATTGGAATTGAATCGCATGAGTGTTCTCACCTATACGATCTGATTCCTGTGCGAGTTCACAGTTCGCACTGCAATCTGTAAACCGATGTGGGGATGTCATTAACATTCTATTGACACCCACAGTGGTTCACAGAGGGCAGTGTGAACTGCCTGCGGAAGAGGTGCGATGCGGGAACCGGCTCTGTAATCGCGCTGGTTCCCGCATTGCACCAGTGTGAACCAGAGCTCAAGCATAACATTTTTCTCTGCTTAGTGAGTTAGTAACATTGTTGACCAACAAGAAAGTACAGTTCAGCAGGTTTTGGAATTCCTTTTATCCTGCAATACCATAATTTATTGGGTAATACTTTATCATTGGCCCCATTGTTTCCATCCAATGCACTGATAATGGTCAACGAGCTGGAAACAGCTGTATACAGTTTGGAATAAATGGATCTATAATAATAGACTATATTGTTACTATACTGCAGGTCTTGATTGACAGTTAAACTAAGGGGTATAAACTGTGATTTGCATGCCTGTGCCTACTGTCCTGAAATAAGAATGATACCTGTATTTTTGGAAATGTGATAGAATGTGAATAGCTTTTCTTCCAAAAAGGCTCTGCTTTTGGATGCATTAAATAAACACCAGCGTGCATTCACATTTTTTAAATAAACACCAATTTTTACTTAATCTTATATTTGTCTTTTCCTGTCTGGAATATGTTAGTGCAAATCAATGTTTATTTACTCTAATTAAAACTGAAGTTTAATCTGCTTATATTTTGCCTCCCCTGGTTCCACCTTCCCATTTAGCAATATGCTAGGAGATTTTAAATAAACATTTACGTACAATATTTTAGACCCAGTGATGTTATTACTGGGCCTCTGTGCTTCTCAAAGCTGTTCTGACAAATCATTGCTGGTGGAAGCGACAAGCAGGGTGCTGTACACTAGAGATGTGCACGACGGATTCATTCCTTTATCACTTCAGCCCCGGAAGGATTTACCCCCTTCCTGACCAGAGCACTTTTTGCGATTCTGCACTTTGTCGCTTTAACTGACAATTGCGCGGTCATGCAACGTTATACTCATACAAAATTGGCGTACTTTTTTCCCCACAAATAGAACTTTCTTTTGGTGGTATTTGATCACTTCTGCGGTTTTTATTTTTTGCGCTATAAACAAAAAAAGAGCGACAATTTTGAAACAAAAACAATATTTTTTTACTTTTTGCTACAAAACACATCCAAAAAAAAATATAAAAACACAAATGTATTCATCATATATGTTCTTCTAAATATTTGTGGTAAAAAAAATCACGAACAGCATTTATTGATTGGTTTGCAGCAAAGTTGCCACGTTTACAAACCATGAGAACTCATTTATGGCATTTTTACTATTTTTTTTTCTACTAGTAATGGCAGCGATCAGCAATTTTTATCGGCACTGCGATATTGCAGACATTTTTGACACTTTTTGGGACCATTGACATTTATACAGCGAACAGATCTAAAAAAAAAACACTGATTACTATATATATGTCATTGGCAGTGAAGGGGTTAACCTGCAGGGGGAGATCTAGGGGTCAACTGTGTTCCCTAGGCGTGTTCTAACTGTGTGGGGGCTGGGCTACCTTGGGCGTAAGAGATCTAACTGATCCCAGTGACAGTGATCAGTAGATTTCTTATATTCCCACTGACAGCACGGGGAACCACCATGCTTACATCAACGGTTCCCCATTCTTTCCCTCTGGCAGCTCATCGTGGCTCGCCAGTGGACATTGGGTCCACCCAAGCCGCGGGCACACTCCTCTGGAGTGAGGCGGGCATGAGCGTGCGTTGCCGGCAGCGTGCTCGCGCCCCCTAGCTACCAGTCCATAAATCGCCGCCTACTTATGGCAATTCGCGGAATAGAGCCGCGCTGTCGCCATAAATAGGCAGCGTGCGGTCGGCGAGAGGTTAAGTAAATCATTTTGTTTCATCATATCCATTATGATACAATAATTTGTTTGCCAAATTTGTTCCGTGTATTCTGTTTTATTTTGTATATTCATTGTTCAGAATTGATTTATATGTTTGGAAGTTATTTCAGAAGATTGGCTATATTCATTTTAACGTCTTAATTTGTTATTTCAGGAGATGTACTCTGTGTCCTCACTGCTAGTCCACACCACAAAGAGAAATGGAATGAGCTGGAACGATATCGACTGGAGTCGGACTCATCCGAAAGTAACAAATGAAACAAAATTAATTTTGGATTCATTTGTTATGATATGGTTCGGAGATTCTGAAGGATCACCCTCCATCCAACTTAAACACGATAAGTAGGAATCAACTGATTTCACATTTCTACCTTACTGTATTTATTGCAATATGTTTCCATTTCATGTGTTTTCTATAATAATAGAAAATGTTAATGCAAAAAGAATCATCTAATTATCCAAGAGTCAAAGACTACCGCACAACTCTCATCCGAACAAAATGAAAGAATCCAAATCAATTTGAATCATTCGTTATGTTATTTCGGATGCCTCAAACATTAACAAAAGACCCAAACTATTGCAGCATGTCATCCAAATGAAACTAATGAGTATGAATGAATTGCTGTTTTTGTTATAATTCATTTTGGATTAGTTAAAATATATTTCTTTTGTGATTCAGGGATTTGGATACATCCGCATCTCCGAATAACAAAAATTTAGTCCAAATTTCAATTTGTAACTAAATGAATCTCACATGTCTACTGTACATACTGTAGCTTCCTGAAAATATCACATCACCCTGCTCCAGTACTTTTCCAAAGAGCCCTCAGCTCTGATTTGATCAGTTGGCTTGCTCTAGGAAGGGATTATGCAAATATCAAAGTAAATATCTTGATGATTGGATACCAGTCTGGGGACTGGATGTTCTGAGACAGGCTGTATTTGCATGTATACTGCCCTAAGTAATACCCACAAGTGATGCTGAGTCTCCGCAACTGAACAAACTAAAATGCAGGCCAGGAAAGAGGAAAGAGCCGACTTGCTGCAGTGTTCAATACTCACTGGAGTTGATTTACTAAAACCAGAGTGTGCAATATCTGGTGCAACTCTGCATAGAAACCAATTGGCTTCCATGTTTTTTTGTCAAAGCTTAATTGGACAAGCTGAAGTTAGAAGCCACTTGGCTACCATGCACAGCTGCACCAAATTTTGCACTCGCCGGGTTTTGTAAATCTCCCCCACTATGAGAAGCTTGAATTATGCAGTATAATCAGAGTAAGCTAAATAAGTACAGGAATGGATTCAGTACAACTGGGCAAGACCGAAGGCAAGACTGGAGTTAATGTTTAAGGTATCTGTACAATCCTATGCACTCTTTTCTTTTTTATTTGAAGACTAACACAGGTATTTGCAGGCATCACAAGGTAGTTACCCATCATAATTTTTGTTGCTTTAGTAACATTCTTTTTAGGGACAAGCTCACATTAAGACCTCTCATATTAACGCCTCCATTGCTAAGTCCACATCTTACCTGGCAGCCAAATCTTGTCATTAGTTCCCCCTTTGTTCACAGGCCTTTATATATGGGAGCTGACTGATGCTCAGAACTTTCTGCTTTGAGATCATGCTGCTGGGTGAAAAGGCTGACTGCTGACAGAACACAATAAAGAGTACAAGTGCTGCTTGTTTGTTTTGTGGAACCTATTAGGGGCATCCTGATATCCAAGATTTGAGCTTATTTAGTGGATTGATTTTATGCTATGGGCTTTGTGTGTACAGAAGGTCGGCATTACAAAACTCCAATGCAGTACATTTATTAACCACTTCAGCCCCGGAAGGATTTCCCACTTTAGGACCAGAGCCCTTTTTGCGATTCGGCGCTGCGTCGCTTTAACTGACAATTGCGCGGTCGTGCGACTTTGTACCCAAACAAAATTTGCGTCCTTTTTTTCCCACAAACAGAGCTTTCTTTTGGTGGTATTTGATCATCGCTGCGTCATTTCTGATCGCCGCTATAAACAAAAGAAGAGCGACAATTTTGCAAAAAAACCCAAATTTCTTACTTTTTGCTAAAATACAAATCCAAAAAAAAAATATTAAAAAAAAATGTTTTCACCATTTTTGGCTGATTTATATTCTTCCTCATATTTGCGATAAAAAAAATCGCAATCGGCGTTTATTGATTGGTTTGCGCAAAAGTGGCCGCGTTTACGGATGATGCGAATTCATTTTTGGGGTTTTTATTTATTTATTTTTTTATTAGTAATGGCGGCGATCTGCGATTTTTAGCGGTACTGCGATATTGGGGTGGACATGTCGGACCATTTTGACACTTTTTTGGGACCATTGACATTTATACAGCGATCGGTGCTATAAAAATGCACTGATTACTGTGTAAATGCCATTGGCAGTGAAGGGGTTAACCTGCAGGGGGCGCTCTAAGGGTTAACTGTGTTCCCTGGGCGTGTTCTAACTGTATGGGGGCTGCCCTAGCAGGGGAAGGGAAGTGATCACAGCTTCCGTGTAGAGGAAGGCTGTGATCACAGCACTTCCCCCTCTCACAGAACGGACGTCCGTGTTTACTTACATGGACCTCCGTTCTTTCACTCCGGGGGGGGCATCGCGGGTAGCCGGCGGTGATCAAGGCCGCAGCACCCGCTCCCTGGCCCTCCCCAAACACAGTGAGCGCGCGGGCGCGCCTCCGGCGGCGCGCGCGCGCTCACAGTGCGCGATCTCGCAGCCGCCGTCACATGACGGCGATTTGCAATATCGCACCACTTTGTCCCCATCAACCTGCGGTTGGCGGTCGGCAAGTGGTTAATAAGTGCAGAGATAATACATGAAAAGCTGATGCGTTTTGGCGGCACAAACCTCCTTGGTCACAGCTAACAATAACACTAAAAACCATAACATATATAGGAAAACGTGAAGTGGAGAAACTCCACCCATTGAGCTCACTCCATCAGACCGGCAGTAGGTAAGTGATAGCTGATCTGTGAAAAGTATTTAGAGATGTTGGTGAAGCAGTTGATCCACTTATAAAGTGAATTAAAAACAAAACAGGCAATAAAACATGGAATATAGGCACACAAATCCTTAGCATGAGAGAGCAGAAATACAGCAAGATGATAAGGGCAGGAGACTCAAGAAGCGCAGGCATGGAAATGTACGTCCACAGAACCTTCAGTTGAATATAAACATTTAGAGAGAAAAATTCATAGTATCTGTTGAATAACAAACAACAAACCTCAACTGTCCTCTCATTTTATCTGAGGCCCCGTTTAAGAGGTTTCCACTCACTTCCTGTCATGGTGACAACATTGGAGATATATACTCTCACTTCCTGTCACGGTGACAACATTAGAGGGATTTTCCCCTACTTCCTGTCATAGTGACAATATCAGAGACATGTTCCCTCACTACCTGTCATGGTGACAACGCCAGGGAGATTCCCCTCCCTACCTGTCACGGTGACAGCATTAGAGAGATTTCCTCACTTCCCATCTGGGTGACAATGTTAGAGAGATTTACCCTCACTTCCTGCCATGATGACAACGTTAGAGCGATATCCCCTCATTTCCTGCCACAGTGACAACGCAGAGCTTAGCCCTCACTTTGTGTCACGGTGACAACATTAGAAAGATTTCCCCTTCTTTCCTGTCACAGTGACAACATGGCGCTTTCACTGTGTCAGCATGTTATATGTAAAGGTATAAGTATATCATTCAATAAAGCTGAGACAATAGAAACGCCAAAATATTAAACACACGAGTAGAGTTTAGCGAACCCGGACTGTAAAGTTTGGGTCCGTACTGGACTTTGGGGTGTCTGTGCCCCGAACCCGATCCCGGACATTAAAAAAATAATTCTGGGATTGGGTTCGGTATTCTGGTATTTTTGGCGCCTTTTCTATAGCTGCTGGGCAGCCAATCAACAAGCTTTTCACTAGTTTGCCTTTAGAAGTCATCACAGCCATGCCTGCTAATGGCATGGCTGTGATTGGCCAGTGCATCATGTGACCCAGCCTCTATATGGGGCTGGAGTCACGTAGCGCCGCGTGTCAGATCGTCTCAGACTAGAGTAGGGAGAGCTTCATGCCGGTGCTGTGAGGGAAAGATTAGCATTCACAACTATCTCAGACTGCATTAGGGAGACCTTCATTGCGGTCCTGTGAGGGAGACATTAACATTCAGAACCATCTTATAATGCATTAGGGAGATGTTCCTGTCTGTGCTGTGAGGGAGACATTGGCGTTCAGAACCATCTTATAGTGCATTAGGGAGACGTAACTGTTGGTGCTCTGAGGGAGAGATTCCCATTCTAAAACCATCTACTACTGCATTAGGGAAACGTTCCTGTTGGTGCTCTGAGGGAGAGATTCTCATTCTAAAACCATCTACTACTGCATTAGGGAAACGTTCCTGTTGGTGCTCTGAGGGAGAGTTTATGGTTCTAAAACCATCTACTACTGCATTAGGGAAATGTTCCTGTTAGTGCTCTGAGGGAGAGTTTATCGTTATAAAACCATCTACTACTGCATTAGGGAGAGGTTCCTGTCGGTGCTGTGAGGGGGAGATTGTTGTTCTAAAATCATCTCATACTGCAGTAGGGACAGATTCCTATCGTTGCCGTGAAAGACAGATTATCGATCGTTCTAAAATCATCTCATACTGGTGTAGGGAGAGGTTCCTGCTGCTGGTGTGAGCGGTGCATTTCTTGCACAAAAATAAAAAGTGCATCTACAATTTTCTTTTTTTTTTTAAAAAAAGAATAATAATTTATTATTCTTTTTTTAGTATTAATAAATAGTGCTACATAGTACATGTGTCCAGAATGAGGAGAGCGTGAAATAAGGGACGTGGTCGTGGTGCTACTGGTGCTGCTGGTATTGGTGGTGTCGCTGAAG
Source organism: Glandirana rugosa (assembly GCA_018402905.1). Taxonomy (NCBI): domain Eukaryota; kingdom Metazoa; phylum Chordata; class Amphibia; order Anura; family Ranidae; genus Glandirana; species Glandirana rugosa. Next base: position 253,916 of record BLSH010058244.1, read on the forward strand.
CTCCTGTTGCAAGGATAGGACGTAGTCGATCTGTGCCAGCTACATGCACATGTGAAACACCTTCCTCAGATAGCCGACAGAACCTTCAACGTTATATGGTAGGTCCGAATGGCGCTCAACGTATGGTGAGGCTAGAACAAGTACAGGTGATAGTAGATTGGGTGGCTGACAATGCCTCCAGTTCCTTCACATTGCCTCCCATCCGGTCCCTTGATGAAAGCTTAGAGCTGGCACCTGAACCCCATGGCCATCTGTCTTTCACCTCAGCCCCTTGTAAATCAGCCAAGCAGTCTGAGCCCCAATTAATGCAGCAGTCTCTTATGCTTTTTGATGACTCCGCTGGTGTGCCTTCCATGGGCCATCCACATAGCCCTGCCCCAGAAGTGGAAGACATTAGGTGCACTGATGCCCAACCACTTCTGTTGCAGGATGAGGACATGGAAACACCACCGCAGCGCGTCTCTGATGATGACGAAACACAGGTGCCAACTACTGCGGCTTTCCTCAGTGTGCAGACTGACAAGGAGGGCAGTGGTGAAGGGTGGGTGGAAGATGATGTGGAGGATGATGAGGTCCTAGACCCCACATGGAATGAAGGTCATACAAGTGATTTGTGCAGTTTGGAGGAAGGGGTGGTAGTTGCACAGAGGCAACAGCACAGCAAAAGAGGAAGCAGGTTGCAAAAGGGGAGCGAGCATCCCCTAGACAGTATGCCTGCTACTACCCACCACACCCAGGGACCTAGCACACCAAAGGCAGCTCAAAGGTGTTCCCTGGCGTGGCAGTTCTTCAGACAATGTGCTGACTACAACACACAAGTGGTTTGCACACTGTGCAATGAGAGGCTGAAGCGAGGCACAAATGTTCTAAACCTGAGCACAACCTCCATGACCAGGCATCTAAATGCAAACCACAAGCTGCAGTGGAATAAGTACCTCAAAATCCAAGAAAGGTCTCGGCCTCCTCTAAAGTGCCAGTGTCACCTTCCACCCAGCAAACAGACCACGTGACAGCATCACCACCATGTCCACCACCGTCCCCATGCATTTCCACACGGTCCCATGGAAGCTTACAGCTACCCATCTTCCAAACACTGGAGAGAAAGAGGAAGTACCCCCCTACCCACCCATGATCCCTGGCCCTGAATGCCAGCATTTCAAAATTCCTGGCCTTTGAAATGCTGTCATTCCGTCTGGTGGACACGGACAGTTTTAAAAACCTGATGCCGGTGGTTGTCCCACAGTACGTGGTTCCCAGCCGCCACTACTTTTCCAGGCGAGCCATCCCTTCCCTGCACAAACAAGTTGGGGATGAGATCAAGTGTGCACTGCGCAACGCCATCTGTGGCAAGTTCCAAATAACCACTGATACGTGGACCATTGAGCATGGGCAGGGACGCTATATCTCGCTAACTGCACACTGGGCAAATGTAGTGACGGGTGCTAGCCGTTTGGCGCATGTCCTTCCGCCACCGAGGATTGCAGGGCGTTTCTCTTTGCCTCCTTGTCCTCCTCCTCCTTCTGCGCTTCCTCCTCCTCTACCCCCTCCTCATCTGCTCAGTGGAATACCTTCACCACCAACTTCAGCACATCCAGGGGGAAACAACAGCAGGCTGTTTTAAAACTGATATGTTTGGAGGATAAACCCCACACTGCGCAGGAGCTATGGACGGGCATTGAACAACAGACTGATGAGTGGTTGTTGCCACTGAGCCTCAAGCACGGCCTGGTGGTGTGCGATAAAGGGCAAAATCTCGTAGCAGCTCTGTGCCTAGCCAGTTTGACGCACACCCCTTGCCTGGCGCATGTGCTGAATTTGGTGGTGCAGAAATTTCTAAATAAACTACCCAGATATGTCAGAGCTGCTGCAGAAAGTGCATGCTTTTGGCGTTCTCACTCTGCTGCTGCTCGCCTGTCTGCGCTGCAGCGTTACTTCGGCCTTCCCACTCACTGCCTGCTATGCAACGTGCCCACAAGGTGGAACGCCACCTTGCACATGCTGGAGAGACTGGGCGAGCAGCAGCAGGCAATAGTGGAGTTTCAGCTGCAGCATGCATGGGTCAGTCGCTCTGCGGAACAGCCCCACTTCACCACCAACGAGTGGGCCTCCATGCGAGACCTGTGTACCATATTGCAGTGTTTTGAGTACTCCATAAACATGGCCAGTGCCAATAACGCTGTTCTCAGTGTTACTATCCCACTTCTATGTCTCCTTTAAAAAACACTTCGGGAAATGCTGGAAGAGGATGTGGCACAGAAGGTGGAGGAAGAGGGGTCATTTCCACGGTTATCAGGCCAGTCATTCACAAGTGGCTTGGAGGGTGGGTTCCTGCACCAGCATAGGCCAGGTCAAAAATTTTCAAGCCAGGGCACAGTTCTGGAGGATGAGGAGGACGAGGATGATGATGAGGAGGAGGAACCATGTTCACAGCAGGGTGGCACCCAACGCAGCTCATGGGCATCACTGGAGAGTGGCTGGGGGTATATAGAGGACACAGATGATACACCTCCCACAGAGGACAGCTTGTCTTTGCCTCTGGGCAGCCTGGCACACATGAGCGACTACATGCTGCTGTGCCTGCTCAATGACAGCCAAGTTGCCCACATTTTAACTTGTGTTGATTACTGACTGGCCACCCTGCTGGATCCCCGTTACAAGGACAACGTGCCGTCCTTAATTCCCTCACTGGAGCATGATCGGAAGATGCGCGACTACATGCACACTCTGGTAGACGCACTGCTGAGGGCATTCCCAAACGACACCGGGAGCTCAGTGGAAGCTCAAGGCGAAGGCAGAGGAGGAGGAAGATTTCACCAATGCAGCTGTGGCACCGCCAGAACCTCAGAAGGCAGGGTTAGCATGGCCGAAATGTGGAAAAGCTTTGTCAGCAGCACGCTACCACAAACAGCACCACCAGCTGATAGGCAACGTCTTAACAGGAGGCAGCATTTCAGTAACATGGTGGAGCAGTATGTGTGCATACGCCTACACGTACTGACTGATGGGTCTGCAAATTGGCCACATGGCCTGAGCTTGCCCTTTATGACTTGGAGGTGCTTGCCTGCCCTGCAGCCAGTGTATTGTCTGAATGTGTGTTTAGCACGGCAGGGGGGCGTTATCACAGACAAGCGCAGCCGCCTGTCCACAGCCTTTATTAAAATGAACCAGGCATGGATCCCACAAGACTTGTCTGCACCTTGTGCAGAATAGACATTTAGACCGGCCTCACACAGCCATTGGTATCCTTTTTATTTTTTGAATATGTCTCAGTGTTGGCTACCTCCCCTCCTCCTCCTCCTCCACCACCGCCACTTCCACCTACACTGCCACGGTCATGGCCTAGTCAACCTCTAGGCTCCTACTCCACATCCACCTCCTCCTCCCATTTTTATTTTTTTTATGTTATTTTAAGTTATTTCCCTATCCACATTTGTTTGCATGGCACTTGTCCTACTCTTACCCCCATTTTGCTTCCTTTTGCAGCCTTCTAGCCCTTTCCATTACTTTTTTTACAGCCATTTTTGTGCCCAAAAGTTTGGGTCACCATTAACTTCAATGGGGTTCGGTGTCCGGGGTCAAGTTCGGAACGAGTTCGGTGCCGAACCCGAAAGGTTTCACGAGGTTCGGCCGAACCCGATGAACTCGAACATCCAGGTGTCCGCTCAACTCTACTAATGAGGGCAAGCAGACAACATGACGCCTGGACATAAACATATTTCATAGATACAGTCACTGGGAAAAAATGTTCAATTAAAAGCGTTTATTTGAGAAAGCAGTCTACATCATATTTGTGATTCATACCCACCGGAAACTTTGTGTGGAGGTGAAATATCCACCACAATTCTCTTTCAAAGAGCTTCTGGTGGGTGTCACTGCCTCTCGTGGACAGCTTTACATGTTCCAAACCTGAAAAAGTAAAGGAGCTCATGTTTCCATTGTGTGTATGTTTGAAATGTTGAGACACGTTAGATAATCCCTTGTCAGTGGTGTAACTGAATCCATGAAAATGTTCGCCAATACCTGTGTGGAGGGGTCATGTGGTGCAGCCAACATATTGCAATCTGCACAGCGTACATTCAATAACATAGACCACGTCACTAGATCCACAATTGATATAATCGTGAATCAATAATTCCCTTCCAGTGGAGCAAGATGTGACGGATCTATGTTTGTCACTGTGTATTTTACAAACCTGCAGGTATTTTGTCCTCACACATAAGACCCTTGGACATGCAACCGTGTCTTGTGACTCCTGGACCTGCAGCCCACGTGATAAGACCTGTGCAAGTTGTTCATCTGCATAGAGGACTGGAAGAAATTTAGAAACAATACCTGTGATCCTACTGAATTCCTTGGAAAACGTGGTGACAAATGTGACTGTATTGTGATCTTGTGTGGAAAGAGGTCTCCTCCCTCTTTGGATTTTTTCTTTTGTTTGGTAGAGGAGCCATTTGACATGGGATTGGGTAAAAGGGATGCTCTATCCCTCATAGACACTTTATTCAGCCCCTGAGTGACACTGTCCTGACTGTATACTCACTCCAATAATCTCTTAGTAATAACATTGTATTCCTTATCAAAGGATTCTGCACTGGAGCAATTTAATTTAGCTCTAATAAATTCCCCCACAGGAATGGATTTGACGGTGTGTCTGGGGTGACAACTTGTGGTTAGGAGGAGGGAGATTCCTGCACACTCTTCGGGGATCACTGATAGTATTGACAGGAAGTCCTGGAGTGTGGGATGGCACCAGGGCTGGATGGTCACTGGTGGTGATGTGAGGCTCCAGGTAGACTTTCAGGCAGATGGGTGGTTGTGCAGGCTGGGTCGGCAACTGGCGGGCAAACAAGGCACAGAAGGGTTAGGCAAAGAATGGTCAAAGTCCAAGCAAGGTTCGTTAACAGGCTGGCGGCAAAGTACAGAGCGGTCAGCCAAACGGATGGTTGTGGATAGCCGGGTTGGTGCAGGCAGATAGTTAGCAGGTCAGGTCAAGCCGGGTCGGATCACAGAGGCAGGAACAACACAGGAACAGATCTCAGGGAAAAGAGCTGTAGCTCACAGGTACTCAGACGCTGTAAAATGGACAGCACCCGCCGATAGCTGTAGGAAATTCAAATAGCGTTGTTTGGCGCAGTTTCTGGCACGTGCGTTGACACGCGTGAACGTGCCCAAAGCGGAAAAAGGTGCAGAAAATGGCCAGTCTCCTCCTAACAAGCAGCTTAATTTTCCACTTAGAACAGGCCTCGCCATGGTCGACCAAAGAAGTTGAATGCACGTGCTCAGCGTCATATCCAGAGGTTGTCTTTGGGAAATAGATGTATTAGTGCTGCCAGCATTGCTGCAGAGGTTGAAGGGGTGGGGGTCAGCCTGTCATTCTCAGACCATACGCCTCACACTGCATCAAATTGGTCTGCATGGCTGTCATCCCAGAAGGAAGCCTCTTCTAAGGATGATGCATAAGAAAGCCTGCAAACAGTTTGCTGAAGACAAGCAGACATGGATTACTGGAACCATGTCCTGCGATCTGATGAGACCAAGATAAACTTATTTGATTCAGATGGCGTCAAGCATGTGTTTAGCGGCAAAGAGGTGAGGAGTACAAAGGCAAGTGTGTCTTGCCTACAGTCAAGCATGGTGGTGGGAGTGTCATGGTCTGGAGCTACAGTTCATTGAGGGAACCATGAATGCAAACATGTACTGTATCATACTGAAGCAGAGCATGATCCCCTCCCTTCAGAGACTGGGCCGCAGGGCAGTATTCCAACATGATAACGACCTGAAACACACCTCCAAGGTGACCACTGCCTTGCTAAAGAAGCTGGGGGTAAAGATGATGGATGGACCAAGCATGTCTCCAGACCTAAATCCTACTGAGCATCCTCAAATGGAAGGTGGAAGAGCGCAAGGTCTCTAACATCCACCAGCTCTGTGTTGTCATCATCACAGATGATTGTGGATGATGGAGTGGAAGAGGACTCCAGTGGCAACCTGTGAAGCTCTGGTGAACTCCATGACTAAGAGGGTTAAGACAGTATTGGAAAATTATGGTGGCCACACAAAATACTAACATCTTGGGCCCAAATTTGGACATTGTCACTTAGGGATGTAGTCACTTTTGTTGCCAGCGGCAACGTGTTGAGTTATTTTGAGGGGACAACAAATTTACAAATATATATATATATATATATATATATATATATATATATGGTATCTAACAAAAGTGAGTACACCCCTCACATTTTTTTAAATATTTTATTATATCTTTTTATGTGACAACATTGAAGAATATATATTATTATTGTTATTATTATACAGGATTTATATAGCGCCAACAATTTACGCAGCGCTTTACAACTTGAGGTAGACAGTACAAATACAATACACTTAATACAGTAGGAATTAGAGGGCCCTGCTCGTTAGAGCTTACAATCTAAAAGGGAAGGTCAAGAGATACAAGAGGTAATAACTGTGGGGGATGTGCTAATAGAGAAGATAAAAGTACAGTTGTTAGGTGGGAGCCAGATAGGCTTCTCTGAAGAGATAGGTTTTCAGGGATCGTCTGAAGGTGGACAAACTAGGAGAAAGCCGGACAGACTGGGGTAGAGCATTCCAGAGGATGGGAGAGGCTCTGGAGAAGTCCTGGAGGCGAGCATGGGATGAGGTGACAAGGAAGCTAGAGAGCAGGAGGTCTTGGGAGGAGCGAAGAGATTGATTTGGTTGGTATTTTGAGACCAGGTTAGTGATGCAGCTGGGGGCCAGGTTGTGAATTGATTTATAAGTTATTGTTAGGATCTTGAATTTAATACGTTGGTTGAGTGGCAGCCAATGTAGGGATTGACATAGGGGTGTAGCAGATGGGCAGCATTCATAATGGACTGAAGTGGGGATAGACTATTTAGAGGTAAGCCAGTGAGGAGGGAGTTGCAGTAGTCGAGGCGAGAAATGACCAGGGAGTGGATTAGTAGCTTGTGGCATCATCGGTTAAGAAGGGGCGTATCTTGGAGATGTTGCGGAGGTTGAGGCGGCAAATTTTGGATAGCGATTGTATGTGGGGCTGAAAGGTTAATTGGGAATCTAGGATTACACCTAGGACCTTGGCGTGGGGGGACGGGTTGATAGTTGAGCCATTGATTTTGACAGAGAAGTCTGCAGAAGTGGCATGTGGGGGAGGAAATATCATAAGCTCGGTTTTGGATAGGTTGAGTTTGAGGAAGTGATGTGACATCCAAGCTGATATGTCTATCAGTAAGTTTGTGATGCGTGAGGAGACAGATGGAGAGATCTGGGGGGTTGAGAGGTAGATTTGTGTGTCATCAGCATACAGATGATACTGAAAGCCATGGGAGGCAATCAGCTGACCCAGGGAGGAGGTGTAGATTGAGAAAAGGAGAGGTCCAAGAACAGAACCTTGGGGGACACCGACAGAGAAGGGAAGATGAGAGGAGGAAGAAGAGTTGTAGGTGACACTGAAGGAGCGGTGGGATAGGTACGATGAGAACCAGCTTAGAGTACAGTCACGGAGACCAAAGGCATGGAGTTTTTTGAGGAGGAGGGGGTGGTCCACTGTGTCAAAGGCAGCAGATAGGTCCAGGAGTAGTAATACAGAATAGTGTCCGTTGGTTTTAGACGTTATTAGGTCATTAGTGAGTTTAAGGAGAGCAGTTTCTGTAGAATGCTGAGGGCATTATATACACAATATATATGTAAGTATAGTCAAAGCTGATTAAAAAAAAGGAGTATAAGTGAAGCTTTCCCTGCTCAGTGCATCTGTCAAGACTTTCTGGCAGGTTTTATTTCTTTCATGTGCAAAGAAACACAAACTGAGGGAAAGAGTAAAAGTCATTAACTGACATGGTAAAAAGTGCTACTGAGTAAAGCTAAGAAACATGACTTAACTGGGGATGAATCATAATAAAGTAGAGGCACTTTGTGACAGGCTAGATATTTCAGGTGTGTAACCTGTACTGTAAACTTGTTGTGTAAAAATACAGTAGAATTGGAGCAGAATTGATTACAGTTACTTGTGGTACATCGCACAGAGGTAGAAAAAATATTTATTTGGTGTTGTATTATATTTTGTGGCCATATACTATACATCAGGCATCTCAAACTCAAATGACCCGAGGGTCACTGGACAAGTATTCATATCCCATGGGGACTGCATGCAAACTTTCAAACTTCAAAAACAACATTAAACTATATACAGTGGTAATTACTTCTTGCTACTAGTCACTGCTGCCTCACTGTGCCCATTAAATGCAGTCTCATTAGTGCCCATCAAATGTAGTCTAACCAGTGCCCATCAAATGCAGCCTTAATTTGTCCATTAAATGCAGCCTCACTGTGCCCATCAAATGTAGCCTCACTGTGCCTATCAAATGCAGCCTTATCAGTGCCCATCAAATGCAGCCTCACCAGTGCCCAACAAATGCAGCCTACCAGTGCCCATCAAGTGCAGCCTACTAGTGCCTGGATCACGCACAATCTCCCACTGTGTTACGGACCTGGGGTTGGAATTGCCCAGGTAGCCACTGTAACAAAGTCCGGCCTCCTAGACCGGCTCCTATGATGCACATCACACTGATTCAATTTCCCAGCATTGGATCAGTGTGCGCCTATCACAGGAGTCGGCCTAGGAGGCAGAACTTTGTTACAGCGTCGGCGAACAATTCAGATCTGTGATACAGCAGGAGATCCCCGCCGTGTGTGATGTACACAAGGAGAGGAGGAAGGAGGGGAGCACTCTGCCTCCCCCTCTCTGCTCCAGCTTGTGGTAAATCGCACAAAGGTAGAAAAAAATATTTATTTGGCATTGTATTATATTTTGTGGCCATGTACTATACATCAGGGGTCTCAAACTCAAATTACCTGAGGGCCACTGGACAAGTTTTTATATCCCATGGGGGCCACATGCAAACTTTCAAACTTCAAAAACAACATTCAACTATATACAGTGGTAGTCACTGCTTGTTACCAGTCACTGCAGCCTCACTATGCCCATGAAATGCAGTTTCACCAGTGCCCATCAGCCTACCCATGCCCATCGAATGCAGCCTTATCAGTGCCCACATAATGCAGCCTCACTGTGCCCATCAAATGCAGCCTCACTGTGCCCATCAAATGTAGCCTCATCAGTGCCCATCAAATGCAGCCTTATCAGTGGCCATCAAATGAAGCTTCACTATGCCCATCAAATGCAGCCTCACTGTGCCTATTAAATGCAGCCTTATCAGTGCCCATTAAATGCAGCATCACCAGTGCCCATCAAATGAAGCCTACCAGTGCCCATCAAATGCAGCCTACTAGTGCCTGGATCGCACAGAGCGGCGATCTCCCGCTGTGTTACGGAACTTGTTTTTGAATTGCCTGGGCGGTCACTATAACAAAGTCCCACCTCCTAGACCGGCTCCAATGATACACATCACACTGATTCAATTTCCCGGCATTGGATCAGTGTGTGCTTATCATAGCAGCTGGTCTAAGAAGCAGGGCTTTGTTATAGCACCACCAAACAATCCAGACTCAAGCTCAATGACACAGTGGGAGATCCCAGGATCAGCCCTGCCACTGCAGCCACAGCTCAAATCGGCCCCAGGGCAGGCGGCCTACCAGGAAATTTCCTGACATCCCAGTGGGCCAGTCCTGGTGGATCAGTCCTGCGGGCTGTTTGTAACTCGTCCGCGGGCCAGTACTTTGAGACCCCTTGTCAGGATGCAGTAAGCATGCATCCTGCAAGTTGATCAGATCAGTTGGGCTATACCTTAAGGAGTTAGGACTAGATGCATAAGTAAAACAATATGTTTATTAAGGAAATGACACACATATAACCAACACCTGTAATATAATCACAATCAAGTGAGAAGTGAAAATAACAAGCAACCTCAAGTAAATGACCTAACTAACTAACTAATACAAGACAAGAGGGGGACCATACATGAGACCACAGGCAGAGATAAGAGGCAAGGGGAGAAGGAAGCCAGTGGTGGCAGCAGGAAGCAGGTTGCAGAGGACAGGTTCCTGGATCAAGGAACAATAACAGGCACAGAACAGAATCAGGCAGTGACACGGCTTACAGGAACAATACTAAAGCCCTGAGCCTTAGTGAAGGGCGGGCTTATATACTCCCAGCAGATCATATCAGGTGCAGTCTGCTTAATTGTATATCCATCTGCTGGGAGACACCCGCTGGTGGCCACCAGAACTACACCTTATGAAGCTAAAAGCAACAGTGCCACCTGCAGGTGAGCCAAGCCATACCACAGGTCCTGACACCCCTGCTATACATGTTCTGTACAAACTATTTATAGCATGATAAGTATCCTTCAGCAAACAACAGCTATTCTGCCTTTTATTAGGGACTATGGCATGCTTCATATAGTAAAAATGTAGGATAAGACCAATCACGCTTCTAGTAGGCATCATGGTTGAGACATTTTAAACTTTAAAGTGATCAACTTACTGCAATCATTGATGCTTTTGCAAAGGAATTTGTTTAATTTTTAGGAAAAATTATAAAAGTTTCATATAGCACTAAAGCAATTTTGGGTACACTCTTCTCTCACATGGGCAGCGCAGCGGCTTAGTAGTCAACACTTCTGCCTTGCAGCACTAAGGTCCCTGATTTGTATCCAGGTCAGGACATTATCTGTATGGAGCTGCCATGGTTTTCCTCCCACACTCCAAAGACAGGTAGGTTATTTGGCTCCTTTCCAAATTGGCCCTAGTATGTGTATGTGAGATAGAGCCCCTGTATTGTAAGCTCATTGAGGACCGGAACTGATGTGAATGGACAGTATGTAAAGCACTGTGTGAATTGTTGGCAATATATAAATACACCTAATAAATGAATATACTGTAAGTAATGCTATTCATAATCTGATTACAATTGTACATATTAACAGATGTGCAACGTATGCATGTATTTTAACATTAAGATCATACATACACCAGTGTACTCCAATAATGTGTCTGTTACTGGAAAGCATGTATTATGCGCATTGGTGTAGTGTGGTGCCATGCATCATGAATGAAACCCCAATGCAGTTTCCCAGTACACTTATGTTTCAGAGCAACACAGCATGTAGCAATGCACTACCATGCATTGTGGTGCTCTACACTGGCGAAAATTCTGCATGCACATTTTTTTGTCTGCTGTGGTGTAGTAGATGGCATAAATTCAAATTAATAGGCTGTCACTTTAACACACATGCAATTAATGCATTCCTTCATCTCCACAAATCATTCATCTGGCTTTCTCCCCAGAAGACCAGCATCATCTTTGTTCAGGGCATCATCCAAGATCAGTATCTATGCCCTGAATGAAGTAACTGGCCTCAAAAAGACAAAATCATAAAATTTCTAATGGCTGTGCAATAGTGTATATGTAGGATATGTGTATACATGCTGTGTCACACAGATTACCCCCCCCCCCCCTATTTCTGCCTTTCAACAGTCCTAGGGTTCTTGCCTGCAGAAGACTGATGACATCATTTTCATAAATTGTTTCCATCAGAAACTAACGATACAGTCAAATCAATGGTTTCACAGAACTGCTTTAAAATGATAAAAGGTATAGGTTTTTCTATTACACTGTTGCTTCCTATTGCTACACAGGGCTTTTTCAGAGAATAAGTGCAATTCCCCAACCCCTGCCAACCCTTGGGGGGGACAAGTAAAGTAGCAGGCTTAGCATGCTGCACTGAACAGTGGGTGTGGTCAAAGCTCAGAACTACTTATCACACAAGGTGCAGGGTTCAGGAATCCAGAGCACATAAAATACAAAACTGGAGTGCATATCACACAGGGCACAGCAGCAGGTAACAAATGTCAGCAAACCAGTAACCAAAATTTACCCCCCCTTCCCCTCCAGTACAGAGCTCTTTCTACACTCCCTTCCCCTCCAGTACAGAGCTCCCCTCCACAGTACAGAGGTCTCCAAACACCCTTCCCCTTCAGTACAGAGCTCCCACTAAAAGTATAGAGCCACCCCACATAGTATAGAGCCCCCACACAGTACAGCCCCCCCCCCCAGTACTAAACCCTCCCCACACGTTACAAAGCCCCCCATACACATCCCACCACTCACCTGCTAGAGAGAAGCCCTTAGGAGGTGCAGCAAGGCTGGAAGCTCAGCAGCTTGAAGAGGCATGTTGCCTCTGTAGAAATGGAAGCTGAAAGCTGGTACAGGAAGTGAGTAGTGCATAAAGCTTCAGCTATTGGCTTTTAAGTTTACCAATAACAGTTTGGAGAGGACAGGGCTGCAGGGATTTGCGGAACATAGATCCTCCATGTTCCAGCTGACAGAAAATGTCCTGTTGCTTCATGTTGAAATGTGCCTTCTAATGAGTTTTGGGGGCATCTTAGCTAGCTTCCTCAACAGTAGAGACACTGGGTGAACAATTGCATTATTTTCCAAACATACACTTGTTTTCCAAGCACTTCCAACACAGTATCCTTTGACTGTATTTGTGTTTCTCATTCATAACTGCTTTCAGCATTATGTACATTTTTTGCACTAAACCTTCTGTTCACACAATCTTTTTCTTTACCTTTTCTGCTTTACCAGCATCTATCTTTACTTTACACAAGAATGCATTTATTACTAGGTGGACTGCTCATTTACCACCTGGAACTACCACCATATTGTAATTTAACGTGCATATATAATTTTGTACTTGTCCAAGATATATTACTTCAGCTACTGAATTGTGATTACCTTTGGCATTGCGAATTTTGGTAAAACATGTCTGTAAAATTTTCATATGCATTTACACATCTGGAATCTCACATCTTTGGCAAATTATAATAGTCAAGCATATGGAGAACTTGTGCATTTCTTGACAGGTCATTTTAGTAACAGCATATGTTGCACACACCAGGCAGCCTCATCTCTGCAAAATGGATCATAATCAGTAATACGTATCACTTTGACATTTTTACTTAGACACCTTTTTATTTTAAGGCACTAGCAGTGAAAGGATGGTCCTTCATTTTATAATGAAAATAGCATTACTGTTAAAATTAACCTATCATCTATTGCCATTATTGGAAACTAAAAGATTCTCATAACAGCAGGTATTACAAGGTGGCTGCTATTGGCTCCTTTGTACAGGAAACAAGTCTGTTTGGTGCATTGTATAACATTGTGTTTTTGGGTTGCTAGAAAAGCCTTAATGTTCTAGACAAAAGATCGACCCCACGGTCACCTGTGTCCTGTCCAGTAACCAAACCCACAGTGTCCAGCAACACTTTTTCATTGCAAAGTTGGATGATGGGGTGGGTTTATTCACTGGTTGCTCTTAAGCAGCACTTCTAATCTCAGATACTTAGAATGGGAGGCAGGTTCCCTTTAATCAGTTGACATTTTCATATATTTTCATAAGAACTCAATTTAGAGTCAAGTTTAGCAGGTTGTATATGTTCTACTTTTTTGATTACTAAATTTTAAGCAACCATTCCTTTTTTAATACCATATATAATTAAATAAAATATAAATTAAAATATAAATAAAAATGTATAGTTTGATGATGAATTATTAAAACAATGTCATAAGGAAAAGACTTGATATTACATATCAGGTTATTCCCAGTAATTATTATATATATTTTCAGTTCAGTCTACCAACAGCTCATATTCATAATCGAGAACCTGAGAAACCACTGGTTCATTTATTTCACCACATTTCAAGAAGCAATGAGGGACATTAATAAAGCTGCTGCTCCACTTTTTGGCGTTAATCCCTCTTGTTAATGTATTGCACCAAATTCATGAAGCATTTGCAACACTTTTGGTTCAGGTAGTTATACAATGCAGCATTTTTACATTGTGGTGCAATGAATGCGCCAAATTCAAATAGCATACCGACATTTTGTGTCTTAAGAAGGTGGAGCTCATTAAGAATAACTCTATTTTGGCATACAGAGAGAGAAATTGGTGCAGACAGATTTTGGGAATGTGTCTCTCATACATTGTAAAAGTGGAACAGCATGTGCCAAATTCAAATACGAGTTCTAGACAGGTACATGAATTTGTTGCATGCTGCACCGCTTTTGGAACGCATGAGAGACACTTTCACAAAATCTATCTCTACCAGTCTTTTGAATTCCAGGGAATGTCCTCTTTATCAGGGTAAATTGATCAGATGAGTGTTCATAAAAAAACAATAACTTACAGTTACATTTCTAATAAAAAATCATACTATTAATCATAGCCATCCAACTCAAAAATCACCCAAAAAAAGGTTGTCAGTGGGGATGCCATGTGAACAAACATTATGATTCCTAAGATGGAAACCTCACCCATTATTCCCACTTGGTGGAAAGGCAGTTTAACATAATGATAAGATCCAATGGTAGGGATGTGTGGGCTGAGTGCGCTGCTCCAAGTGAGGGAGGAGAAAAACTGCGTGGGGTCGATTTACTAAAACTGGAGAGTGCAAAATCTAATGTAACTCTGCACAGAAACCAATCAGATTCCAGGTCTTTTTTGTCAAAGCCTAATTCGACAAGCTGAAGTTAGAAGCTGATGCACAGCTGCACCAGATTTTTCACTCTCCAGTTTTGTAAATCATTCCCTGTGTGTATGTGTGGAATGGCTCATATATAAAGAACGCCCTCCAAAATCACATCGACTAGTTGCCAATTTCCAGATTGAGCAGAATGGACAGGCTGTGTTCTGGGGAGGACACATATGTGCAGGGATGTCACAACCAAAAGCAGTGGTGGCTGGTGGCTTTTTTTTGTGGGGGGGTCGGCAAGCAACCACCCCCCGGGTGGGGGGCAGTGTGGCACTAACACCCCCACTGTCTGCCGATCAGTCCGGCACTTACCCCATCAAGGTGGCAGGTGATGGGTGGCGGGCTGAGGGCAGCGTCTCCTCTGCTCCTTGGCTCCTGCTCTGTCCTCTCCTCCATCGTGGCAGCTTCTGTGTCCAGCAGGATTACCTGTCCTTTCAGCCAATTGGGTGACAAGCCTCAGACCCACTTTCTGATTGGCCAGGAGGAGGATCAGTGTTAGAATAGCAAATATTCATTCACTATTGTAACACACCTGGGTGGGCTGAGAGCGCACATTCTCTGCGCCCCGAGCCCACCCTATTTGAAGCCTATTAGAGCCTCTGCCTCCAATCAGTGCTTTAACAAAACACCCCAACATTGTAATCCATGTGCCTGGTGTCCTGAAAGGGGCCAGACGCATGTATAGGGGGAAGCAGCATGGATAGATGAGGCATCGCCCGTGTGCCCTCAATGGACATGCCGCCACTGACCAAAAGAGGTGTGATCATTGGCACATGGCCATTAAGCATTTATTGTCTACCCCAGAAACAGGAAGATGGGGGGGGGCATAAAGAAAAATATACATAAGACAAAGATAGTAAGATTCCAGAGAGGGGGGAGAGAAATACTGTAACATTCCCATGTTATTGAATATACATTATCAACAGCAAATAAATGTAAACATACAAGAGTAAACATACAAATATAGCAATAGTTAACATATTATGGGAGTTTTTTGCAATGAGATGTACAAATGTAATTAAGAGAATATTAACTCAATCAGATGTTACACAACGTACTAAGAAGTGTAACCAACGTATTTATGTAAAAAAATGTAAAACTAATATGCTCATTAAGTTTAGAGCTTATATTGGTCTGTAATTGATCCACAGGGGTCTGATGATTGCCTCCAGTGATATCCAATACATATTGTATATCCTCTTGTGAAAGGGTCATTTAGTTTTACTGATATAGATTACTGAACAAATAAACTATCCCTATTATCTGGCAATTTATGAAATAGCGGAGGATGTATTCTGCACCATTAGGTAAATTAATGTTCTGTTGTGTACTAACATACTTACATTGAGCACAATGTCTACAGGGAAATAGTCCTTGTATTAGATATTTACAAAAATTCACTCAGCTGGAGCCTTTTTAATGGCTGGATTCTAATGTGTCCCATATGGACCTTGCTTGTATAAAGACAGGACCTGGGGAAGTGTCTATAAATCTTTTCAATTTTGTTGTAATCCATCACAATAACCCAAATTTATGTTTTATTACTTTCATACAATAATTGATATCATAAGATATCCTTTCCCTTTTGGCACACCGTTCTGAAAAAATGCTTACTATGTTTTAGACCATCTCTCAGTTTAGCTTCTTCTACTTTAAAATCTTGTAAGTTTGTGCAAATGCAATTCAATAGTAAATACTGCCCTGTAAATACACCATGGATCAGGGATTTTGAATGTGCATTTATCACATACTGTATAGTATGGTATTATATATAGCTACAGGCTTACTATATTGTTTTGTTCCCAGTGTACCATTGTTTTGTTTGAAAATGTTAACATCTACAAAATATCTTTTTCAAATAAAATTAGAGAGCATAAACTAAATGCATTTGCACTTAAATAATGAACAAATGTTTTCAATTTGTGTCCTGTACCTGTTCACATGATGAGGATGTTGTGAGGATGCCGTGTAATAACATGGCACGGGTAAATCGACAATGCCTCATCAGAAAAAAACTGCTTTTTTTCCACTTCGCAGGTAAAGATTACATATCACACAGTGCCCATTGCCATGCTCTGTACCTGAAGGCAGTGGGAATCATTAAATGCAAAAAAAGTATCAAAGTAAATCCTAGTAATCCTAGTAATTCAACAACAAATAAATTCTACTCCAAGTATTGTTGTCCTTGCTCACTTAGAATTTTTAAACACATTTATTCCTTTTTAGTATGGAATACATGAATATAATGCTTCCACAGCTGTAGCTGCTAATATTGTTTTTTCTGGGATCTTTATACCGCCAAAAATCATACGCAAGTGTATAGTATCTTTAATGTAAGATGGTCGTCATTATATATACAGATGTATGTCATCCTCACTAGGTTTACTAGTGTTATTGATGATGAACACACGCCAGACATGATTAGCCTACCATTGGGAAAATCTCTTTGTGGTCTAGACAATCACACTGGCTCATTATTTCTCACTTTGGTAACCTCTGCCCGGAGTGCCTATATCTAGATAGCCTCAAGTCAATCCACTTTCCTGAACAAAAATGAAGTCTTATTGGCTAGCCTAGAGATTTCCATCATTTCCTATCCTGAAGACACAACATAAAGTGAGAGGAAATCTCTCTAATGTGATTATAAAGTCCCTCATTGAATAAGTGCCCCTGAAACAGGTTTCCCTCACCTCCTGTTTTAGTTACAACTATAATGTTTTGGATTTCACATTTCTTTCTTTATCTGGATAGATAGAGAGGGGACACAGACTGCAATATGCTCTATGCAAAAGTAAAAAAGGATTGGGTGTAGATTTTTAAATTTATTTACATTTGTTATTGTATGCAAAAATCCATAATGCATTGTAAAAGTGTGCAATCAACTTGCTATATGCAGGACCTCAAGATTCCATCTCAGCAAATGGTCCAATGTCCCTCTTTCCATTATACCATGGAACAAATCAGCAATGCCCAATCCCACTGCATGGACACATGGATTCCAACTGACCAATGTTCTGGGCGTTGCCCCAGGTAGTCTACTAGGATTCATTACTTAATCTTACAATTAACCTTACGTCAGTTTGTTTAATGCCTCTGACCACTTATCTTCAGTCCCAACCTTTTTCTTGGCTTTAGTAAAAAGATAGTCAAAGGCACAAAGATGGCTACTGTGCACACAAATAACAGCGCCTAAATTCATAAATATACTCTTTTAAAAAGTCCAACACCAAGGCCAGTACATCAGGGGTTGATAGGACCCCGTCCCATTACACTTGCTGCAGCTCTCTCTAATGCCTCATACACACAGTGCGACGGTTGTACGACCGTACGTTCAACTTTTGCCCAAAATCGTCTGTTGGCTGTTGGCTGTTGGCTGTTGTATCTAGCACACTGACATGAGTCAAGTAATCATACAACAAAACTTCAAGAAGCCGAACGTAGTGATGTGTTAAGAGCGTATAAAGAGGAAGCTCAGGTGCATGTGATTTGTGAATTAGGAACGTAGATTTACATGAACGGACACTACCGGGCGGTCCTGACTTCTGAGCATGCGAGTTTTGCATGTGCAACTTTGTTGGCCCAACTTTTCTGTACACACGATTCAACAGTCATACGTTGTACAACAAAAGTTTTCTAGTCAGCTCATCCAACTTCTGTTGTACGACTATCGCACGTTTGCTGTAATCGCGCATACTAACGGTCGCATGATTGTACAACAAGCTGTTGTACAACCGCTGTACCGTGTGTACGGGCCTTAAGATCATGGAAGATCTCCAACTAGTAATATGATCAACAAAACTCCAGAGGGCACAAACTAAATGTAGTATTATAAGCACATTTAGTTAAAAAAAAAGAAGACGCATGGTCACTCGCAAGCCAAATGGATAAAAGTGCATGTAGCATAGTAATCTCAACTTGCTTTGTGGTCCCTTTCAGTGTTTGCATAATCGCCTTCACTGTCAAGATGTAAAGGAGGACCGCCACTGGGAGCCTACAGGTTGACACAGATTAATCCAGATGACAGCGGGGAATGCGGAGGATGACATCACACGCGGAAGGGAGACAAGGGGGCTTGGCTATACATTTCAAAGCTTCTGGTTTCTTTGTCAAGGAGGCTTGTGATGTCATGTGACATCATCCTCAGCATTCCCCACTGTCATCTGGATCCATCTGTGTCGGCTTGTATGGCTCCTGGTGGCAGGGCCGATCCTAGGGTCCCAGGCGCCTGGGTGCAGAAAATCTTCTGGCGCCCCCACATGGGCGTGGTCATCTTGCTAACTCCTCCCCTTTGCAAATGTTTCTATGGCAACAAGCCCACTTCTCCATGTATAAGCATAAACATAACCGCTTTTTGTAATCTGAATTCTTTGACAATAACTTAGTCAACACCTTCACCAAGTCAAAAAAATAGTTTTATTTATTGACAATTCTGTAAAGTGCAAGTAAATCGTAATAGTTGTAGCACAAAACAAATCTTGAAATATAAATATGAACTGAACAATATTAAACTTTTGAACAGAAAATGAGGTAGCAGAAAATCTATAACAACAGATGCAAAATATGCAAGATAGATTGATTCTGTACTTTTTACATTTTCTATAAATACAATCATTAAAGTGCAAATAACAGATTTGCATAATACATACAATCACAAAACAGTGCAAATATCAATTAAATAAAGTTGCAAACATTTAGGCTGGATTCACACCTATGCATTTTTAGTGCTTTTTGCATTTTGCAGATTTGCACTGCAGAACGTGTTCCATAGGAAACCATGTTAAATGGAGTGCAGTGCAAATCTGCAAAAAGCACTAAAAATGCATAGGTGTGAATCCAGCCTTAAAGGGAGAAAATATGGAACAACAGTGACATTAC
>BLSH010058244.1:286693-299517 GCA_018402905.1 Glandirana rugosa
AAGTGCCGCCGTCAGCCCCTCGGGACGCGCTTAGCCGCATTTATTCGCCGCTAAGCGTAAACCGGTGGTCCCCCTGGGACCAATGACATTTATTCAGCGATCAGAAATTTAAATGTCCACTGATTACTGTATAAATGTCATTGGCAGCGAAGGGGTTAACCTGCAGGGGGCGATCTAGGGGTTAATCGTGTTCCCTGGGTGTGTTCTTACTGTGGGGGGGTTGGGCTAACATGGGCATGAGAGATCTAACTGATCCCAGTGACAGGGATCAGTAGATCTCTCATGCCCCACTGACAGGGCGGGGAACCGCCGTGTTTACATAGGCGGTTCCCCGTTCTTTTCCCTGTAGCCGCTCATCGCGGCTCGCCGGCGGACATCGGGTCCGCCCGAGCCGCGGGCACACTCCCCCCTGGTGGCCAAATGCGAATCGCCGCTTATTTACGCCGATTCGCGCAGGGCTCCCCGACTGCCGCCGTGAAAAGACGGCGCGCGGTCGGGAAGTAGTTAACAATGCTCTTAATGTCAATTACCTGCATAAATACATTGCAATAATTTAGGTTAAAATTAGCTGTAGAGTTTTACCTTGTCCTGTTCTGTGGAAATTGACACATGCATTCCAGTCACCTCATCTTTGTGTACATGGGAGGGTCTGTCTGCTTTAGTCTTATACTTCGTTCAGTAAGACAGACAATACTGGAAAAATCAATGATACAATCGCATTACTAAAAAATAAAATTTATAGGAGAATTCTGCACACAATGTACAATTGGAGGAATTATATAAAGCCCTAGTGACACTTTTCTGGCTGCATGGCCTTTTAAAAGGTTCTGCATCAGATTAAAAAATCCCTGACACCCATTTTAGTAGGATCACCTGTGGCCTTGGAGAGCCACTCAAAGCTGGAGGGTAACAGATGTCCCTGCAGGTATTCAGAAAGTGGGAGTAGGCATCAGGCACTAATTGGGATGCATGGACATATGTGGGGTAAGACGCTGCTCAAAACTGACCCAGTGCTTTAGATGAAGCTATGGCTGTGTATAGCCTCAGCCAGCACTGCTCCAGCCATGGGACATGGCCAGAGTAGTGCTGGCTGAGGCCAAACACAGCCATATCCACATCTGAAGCACTGGGTTGGTTTTGAGCAGGGTCTTACCTCATATACCCATTTCAGTAAATTTATGTGCTGCAGAGTCTAGTAGTTCTTAATAGCTCCATTATGTAAAGCACCATATTCAAAAATAATTACCCCCAGTTCATAGAAAACAAACCTGAAGTTAATTTAAAATAAATTGTAAGCTGGCAAACAGAAGGAGGCAAAGTGCCTGTCTCTGTACACTGTGTAGCAGGCAGCCTGTTTGCCACCACGTAAACCATAGATTGCAGCACTATATACTCAACAAATGATGTGCAAAAATAATTAAAGATGAAAATCATTACATAAAATGTCCAAAGTAAAATAAGTGATAAAGTCTTTAAAATCTTGTCCAAAGGATGATGAACGTTTATACACCCAAGCGCACCTTTCACCATGATAATATACTCTTACCAGATTTATAGACTCCACATTATAGAAGTCTAGTCAGGCATGGATTCACACATCAAAGAGGATCCATCTATTGGATCCACATAGTGTAAAACCGTGGTGGTTTATTGAAAAATAGTTGCTAAAAATATCCACAAGTCTGATAAAATGTAACACATGAATATAAAGTTTCCAGGTAAAATCTGTAGATCAAGATCAGGCTGGCATGGTATAGTTGGACATAGACTCCACCATACATGTTTCATCACATATGATGTCATCGGGAGCATGGAGTCTATGTCAGAACCACGCCTATATATGTAGTCCAGAGCAGAAAGAGCACAACTGTTCCTACAAAATAATCAGTCTATCAACACAGCCGCCATCACCTTTAGGTGGATGGCCAAGCCTCATTTAAAGAATAGCAACTGGCTTTGCCACCACTACCTTCTCACCGGTCACTAGTTGTTATACTGCCAGCTTCATAGCCGCCAGTCTCCTAGCAATCAGCAACACTGGCAGTGGGTGAAGCCTAATGGAAAAGCTGAGGCAGTAGTTCTCCATCAGACCCACTCTCTCCTTGTGATTGATAGCAGGCAGTTGGCAGATTCTTTAGTTAATAGCAGGCTGTGTATTGGCCATGAAACTACCCACTGCTTGTTGGCAACCACAAGGGGAGTAAACCTGATGGAGAACTAGTATGTCTGAATCCCCATCAGGTTCCGCCCACCCAGCTTAACAAATCCGGCATGTGGTGTATGCCCCAAAATTACAAAAGTACATGAATATGATGCCCACACTGTCATTTGACATGTGGAGGCATGTCAGTATTCTAAAGAGTGTGTTTGACACTTTTTATGATATCCCCTGATATGTCTTCAGCTGACACTTATAATGTAAACCCCCAAACAAATGCAAGTGAATACATAATGGCAATACAAAAATATTTAAGTATTTATTGTGGTTACTTTTTTTTTTAGGAAAAAACTATTTTTATACAATAATTAATATATTTGTTTTGTCATATCATTATCTTGTATTCACTTGTGGTAAATTTCAGATGTTAATTCCTAATAGGTGACCTTTAAATAACAAAATGGCAGTTGTATCAGTGTTATAAAAAGTATTTTAATAAAGTGGAATTTGACTGTAATGTGCAGGTCTGCATCCTTAGTGATGGCAATAAGAATAATGATCATAGATGCTAGTGTTGAGTAGAAGGGAATAAATCAGCAGGGTCAGGTATATTCCATAAACAGTTCAAATAGAAAAGCACTAAGTGCATACTACTGTAAGTTTCAACAAACCAAAGTTTGCATAAGTGCAGTCAGATCAGTATAGGTTGTTAGGGATAAGGCATTTTCAGTTAGCGCTTTAGTCATGATTCCTAAAAGAACATTAAATTTAAATACATTAAATGATAATTAAATGTTAAATATGCAGTAAAATAAATATATATTTAGACCTTACATCATAATATAATTACATAGCCTATATCACTTAAACAAATTTATTGTGACAGTTACTACTAGTTATACTTGTTTAATGTTACATTTATGGGGTATTTTTCTATATAATGATACATTGGTTTAGGTTTGTTTATACAAAATGTTATTATGAATGCTTGAAATTGCAGAGAATCTTACAAAAGTAAATCAAATCTGCATTAAAATATTTATTAGTTGCTTAATGTTAACGATAAGGTAATTTCCCTGCAATAACATGTAACTTATTTGACTTAGATACATACACCATATTAAATGTTTATGCATGCCTCACTTTCATTTGCATAAATCCCTTTGCACTAAGTTCATGTAACTATTAATCTGGAGTTACAAATAGTAAAAGTGAGACATAATTACATTTGATATGTTAACAACTCCCTAGTCTAAAATCAGAGACATATCTTTCTGCAGATGGTAAGGACTTTTGATTTCCTGTTAGCCAGAAGCAACACAAAATACTGCAGTATATGCATGGTTTTTGAATTCTGACAAATTCCATTAGTTTGCTAAGGATTATTCTGTCAGGCGTTTTAGGTAGACATTTTATTAGACTTTTCTTTTTCAACATTAAGTGACAGCAAGACAGCTGCATGCTTACCTTGGAAACAACATGCTTAATTTGAGCATGAGTGAACATTTAATCTCAGTGTTAATTTATCTTTGTTTTTCAGATGAAAGAAATAGCAACTGACATGTATTATTGCCAGAAAACCATACTTTCTATTATATAACTGTTCATAAAATGCATTGCAGTTGTGTGCCCATATAAACCTAAACTAACATTTATTTGTTAGTTGTTGTGATCCACAATTTACACAAATGCATGATTCCGTAACAGTCTATGACTAGTAAATCATTAGCGAATGCAGAAATGATTGATGTAATAATTAATAAATGTGTCCATCCTGACCTCTTTTTTTAATTTATTTATTTTGTTTCCTCTGCGTTCACCCTTTTTTTTGTTCAGGTGACCATTTTCGCCAAGACATAAACTGAATTTTAGAGGTGTTATCAGAACAAGAGGTGAAGGAAAACAAGTTGTGGGGACAAGAAAAGCTTAAGGGACAGAAAAAGAAGAGAAATCTGCCCAACAGGACACAAACAGAAAAAATATCCTACAAGGATTTTAACCCTTCCTTACTCTATGCAACACTAAAAAAAATATGTAAAAAATATATACCTACACTTCAAAGCCCAAAGCTGACTTAAACTGAAGGTTCCATTGTGCTTCAAAAACTTGCTAATTAATAGAAAAAATAACTAATAGCAATAACTGAAGAAAATCTTCATAAAAAGTTAGCAGATAAATTGGGCCACGTTAGCACATTACATTTTTTTTTTATTTGATTGTTATTTTGTTTCCCACTAGCAAGCCCTTATATATTTCTTATGTGACCCTGTATTTTATACATTCAGGACAAAGCAATAATCACTCTACTAAACTCTCCCTCAACTCCTCCTACTTGAACTGAACCCCCTAATAGCCTTTTCACCCAGGACAAAGGTGGACCGTTGCTCCAGGTGAGTGTGATAATCTTCAAGCTGGGGGGACAGGGTGCTGGCCTCCGGCTTGCATCCATGAGCATAAGATCAAGCAAGAAGAAACTGGCCGCACACCTGCCGATCCAAAAGGTTCATTGAATATGTAAAAACTGCGACCAGTACCAGGGCACAGACAGGAAAGAGGTGACGCATTTGACACAGGTGTCAGGTGTTGTGATTAACCTTTTCACCCAAGGGGGTCTGGTTGGAGCTTACTCCAGGGTTATGTATCCACAACCACCTGATGCTGTTAAGTGATTAGATACTTAAGGTGGTTTTAAAGGCTCAAGGTTTTTTACCTTCATGCATTCTATGCATGAGGGTAAAAAACCTTCTGTGTGCAGTGGCCCCCCTAATACTCACCAGAGCTCTCTCTCAGTCCAGAGATCTGCACAAGATCTGAGCTTCTCCTGGGTCTCTCATTACTCATTGGCTCCTGCTACTGTTAATCACAGCCAGTGAGCCAATGAGGTGTGCGCGGTTAGGGACCTGAAATAAGGAGGATTGGGCTGCTCTGTGCAGAACCATTGCACAGAGCAGATAAGTATGTCGTCTTTTTTTTTTGTTTTTTTTTTAATGAGCCTTTAATGTTACATGTTAAGGCTGTATCAAAGGATGAAGGGCAGAAAGTAATAAGCCACTGGAAGTACCAGATTTGGATCAGGTGGGTAAACAGAATAGAAGGGGAATACAGGAAAGTTAATCAGCAACACAGAGTGAAGGGGGTTATCAAGTGAATCTGTTACTTAGCCTAGTTTTATATGGGTTTGTCAGGTTAATTTTAACTACATGTATGCATTTATATTATCACCAGCACACTGAAATATGTAGCCAGTAGTGATAAGGAATCTGCATGAGTGTAATATGCAGGAACATTTTAACAACTAATTGTAAAATTCAATGTGTAAAAAGCAAATCTTGAAAATCAGTTCTGTCCATTTTTCAAGGCGCCTCATACACACGGGCGTATGAAAAAAAATAAGCAAAACGTTGGGCCCGAAATCAGCGTTTTTTGCTGCGTTTTGCATCAGCGTTAATGAGCGTCAATGCGCGTTAGTGAGCGTCAGCGTCAATAGGCGTTTTTTTAAAAAGAAACATTCTTCTGCTATTTTTTAACTTGAAAACGTTGGGCTGTTAACATCGGTACAACGTTACAGCCTTGGAACGCACTGGCCGTGGGTTCTACTTTCAGCTCACTAATGCTGACTCCTTCTACAGCTCAAAAATTCAACATTTTTAAGGGGCCATTGAATAACATGGAGAGCTGTAAAAAAACGTGGCTGTAAAAAGCACCCATGCGTATGAGGCCTAATAGTCAAGGGATTTACAAACAAAGGGCATAGTGAGACAGGCACTGACAGGGGGAACTTATACCAATGCAAATAAAAAAGTTAAAGAAAAAAACTGTCAGGGAGGGGGCCTTCCATTTTATGCACATTTGAGAGAGACCTGGGAAAAACACCAATTCATCAAATTATGTGCTTGACAGATGCACACTTTTAGCCTATATGTAGGTTGACGAAATAGTATAACTCTCTTAGACAGTATCAAAAAACATTGTATTCTGGCATTACATAAATTGTAATCATTCTTTAATTGTACATTCTTTCTAGGCTTACATAAAGCAGCAACACTGCTATCTGATTAAATGTATCTTGATAAAAAATATTTGCTGAGGGAGTTGTTTTCTGTAACAGTGCAGTAATAGGCCAGACATAACAGTACTAGCAGTAATAAGAAAGAACTGAGTGGTTGAAGCAGTAGACAGAACTGAGCTAAACTCCATCACAAACTTAACCCCTCAACTTCTAAGCAATTGCCAAATTTTATAGCACAGCATGTGATCATATTTAATGCAGTGCCACATTGTATTGTCTACAAGGCAATTATTATAAAGAAATAAATATTGCACATCAATATTTCAGAGACATTTGTCAGACAGTGTCTGGAGAGTATGTAAGCAGTGTAAATGGGTAGCAATGTAAGATGGAGAGACGAGGCAATTTTAGAAATAAAAATATAATAAAATAACAGCAGATTATGTCATATATACAAGGCAGAAATTTTGCAAAGAAAGGCTGCACATCATGTTATCTTTTTTTTAGGAGGCATTTAAAGAGGGAGAGATTAGGCATTTTTGATCCAAAAATAAAAATTACAGTGGATTATATCAGACACAAAAAGCAATATATTACAGAGACATGCTGCACACTATGTAAGCCTTATTAGTAGGCTACATTTGAAGAGGGAAGATATGAGGCATTTTTGATCCAGAAAAAAAAATGACAGTAGATCATGCCAGAGACACAAGGCAGAAATATTACACATTCAATATAAACACACAATGCGTTGCGCTGTTACAAATCTAATGAATAGTTAAATACATCATTCAGTAATTCCACTGTAAATTTTAGAAAAAGTCCGTAATCAATAAACATTCCCAAAAAAAAAAACTCCACTGTGAATTGTTTTATTCCTCTTACAGCCTTCACCAGTTCTAGTGCTCCTGGTTACCACCTACTCAATCAGTTTACCAGAACATTAGACCTCAATACACATGTAGCCAATGGCCCCCTGAGGGGTAGCTGAGTGTTTTGGCTCAACTTCTCACACTGCCCTCAATCACATCCATACCGATTCAGAGTCACAGAACAGGCTGGTACGTTGGTTGGTTTTGTTTTATTAGGGAAATTGAACTTGGATGGGAGTGGGGATGTTGTGGGATGCCCAAAGAATGAAGTAAACGCACATGGGACCCATCTATATACACTTCTCGTATATACAACACATCTCTTCCTCCAGCACATCATTTGCTTCTACAGACTCCAGTTCCTCTCTCCTGCACACTTCTTACTTCCACTGATGAGGCCTGGAAGGGCATTTACCAGCCTCCACTTTACACAGCCTAGCCAGCACATGTGAGACCTGATGTAGATTTATCGGGCCTCTGGACCACCCTTTGCGGGTTTAGGGGTTGAGGTTCCCCTTGGGTAGCAAAGTCATTTTGGTTGGTGCTAGCTAGCCAGAAATGGACTACAACTCCCAGCCCATCCTCTTGCTCCAGACCCTGCCAGCCACTCCAGTTTCACCTTCACCACTACCACAGTGACACCACAGTTCTTTACTGACTTTTGAATCATTTCAGATTGACTCACTCCTTCCCTAGCTCTGGCATGCCTCTACAGCTTTCCAGGGTGTGTATCACTCACCGACCCCTGGTGGACTCCTTGCTGAGCTTCTCCAGTAGCACTGTTTATTGCTCTCCTGCTCCTTTGTGCCTCTCCTCCAGGATTTTACAATCCTCCCAGATGCACCTGAGCCCCAGGCCTCAAGGTCACTCCCCAGACTGGGGGCTCCCGATGGGGCCTCAGCAACCTCAGCTACATTCCAGCTCTTCCACCCAAACTCACTCCTCCCAGACTGGGCTGACCCTGGGTATTTAAGGAGGCCTGCCCCCTGCCAATCCAGATTGGGAATTGGTCAAGGCTCCTTAGAATACCCCAGATGGTGGCTACACCTCCCTCCCAGCTCTATGTCCAGAACATTCCACCAACTTCTGGACAGAAGTGGGAGGTCCTGGTGACCTCATCTGTGAATAACCCAGTCCTACCTGAGCCACTCCCAGCCCAGAAACAAAAACAGTCAGGCCTGACTAAATTTTCCTCACCTTACAAAAAATCCTCTCTAACTCTCCACCTAAGTAGGGGGCGCTACAAACAGGAGGTCTAATATGGCTTTATACTGCCTGCATATGGATGGATGGATGGATGGCTGGCTGGCTCTCTCCTCTGTGATCATTAGTGGCCACATATACTAGAAGTGGATCTCATATGCAGAAGAAGAACAAAGAATCCACATAATGTAGCATTTTCAGATTGATTTTTTTAAAAAGTAGAATACTCACAAGCAAAGGATTCAATTCAAACATTAAAACTGACAAACGTCACCCGTCCAAGGTAGCGTGATGACATCACTGCGTAGCTCCACTCGTGTTAGAATAGAAAGGTCTGGACTTTAGTGTAAACTAAAAAGGAGAGATGAGGAGACAGCAGTGCACATCAGATAGCATACATTTGTGGGCTCTGTGTGTACTGTATGCATCTCCTGTCATTCAAAAATCTACCTCCTTTGATCATTGTTGTTTGATAGCTAGGTGGGTGGGTGGGACTAGCTATCTGATACCACTGCTCAGCAACCCCTGCATGGATTCAGATGGGGACAAGTGCTTTATGCACATTATCCACTGAGGTTTAAAAACCTTTTCTTCTGGTGATAGTTCTTCCATAGGTGTATATATTTTACATGGAAAATGACATTCTGCCTCACAAATACCTCTTCTCCTACTCCTTCTTCATCTACATTCTTTGTACCCAGGTATGGACTGCCACTTCATCATCCCTACCCTCTTCATTGCTCAAGTCCACTTGGCAGTAGGGTTGAGCTGCAGGAACATCACTGGCAATTGATCCTCATTGCCTGTTGTACCCTCCCTCTATGCAGGGCCGGTGCAAGGATTTTTGACTACACAGGCGAAGGTGCATTTTGGTGCCCCCCCCAGATCCATCCTCCCACTCCACCCCTCATATTCCATACACTCTATTAGTACTCCATTAAGCTATAGTGGTTCTAGTGCTTAGAGTGTTTGTTTAACTTACAGAAAAAAATGACAAGAAAAAACACTAAAAAATGTATTTGTAGATCTGTAAAGTGCGTTTTATTAACAGTTGTTGAACAAAATAACTTATAAAAGGAAGTAGTGCAAGCATTTTGATGTCTTAGGGTAAGAAGTCACAATATTTCTGTTCACACAAAAAAATTCTTAATGATAAATTTCACATTAAACCAGAGGAAAAACAATACTCACAAATGATTGCTACAAAACACAGCCAAGATTAAGGCAAAACGTTAATAGCTATTATACCAAAAAGCTATCACTCAAAAAGAGTGAGGAAGTGCAACTAGGATCAATAAGGGTTCACATCAAAATATGAATCCCCTGATTCCCTTTACATTACTATATTCCAAAACTATAACATAAGAACTTAAGTTTAAGAAGATTTCTGTAAGTGCAAATGTACCTAAAGTGCTCTAAAAGATATCGTACACCTTCAAAGTGAGAATGTAAGGCTTAAAAAACCTTTTTTGCTTTTGCACTCACAAAATCCTGAAGCACCTTATGAAAATCAATGTCTTGTGCAATACGGTTTTCAATAGAAATCGTAGCAAGTCCCACCAATCTCTCTTGTGACATCGAAGAGCGAAGATAATTTTTTATTAATTTCAGCTTTGAAAAGCTTCGCTCACCAGAAGCAACAGATGTGTCAATATGTCAATAGTATACGAATTGCAATTGAGACATTGGGAGCAAAGCCATTTTTTGCTGCATATGCCAGAACTTGACTAGGTGTCATTGCAGGTTTCAAGATAGGAGCCAATATTGTGAGCTCTTCACACAGTTGTGCTCCATCCAGATCTGAATCTTCTGTGTTTTTATCAGTCAAAACATTCTGCAAATCTAGACAGTACTTCATCAGTGTTTCTTGTGGTACAGCTCTAGGTTTCTGAATGTCATAAAGAAATTGAAAGTGCCTGCTGTGATGCTTAATCTGCTCAAATCTCTCATCAAGAGAGTTAATGCATACATCCAATATGCTGTAAAAGCACTCAACTTTAAATCTATTTGCAGGATCATTGATGGGATCATCTTCAGCTTCATAAAAATCCATCCTCTTTTTTTTCCTTTGCCGCGCTAAAGGGGGGAAACTCAGGATCAATTTCCATTTCTATCGCTAGTTCTTTAGCCTCTTCCAGCAAATCCTCAAAACCTTTATCTGAACGGTAATCCTTCAAAAATGTAGCTGTGTATTCCAAAACATCAATCACATCCGGGAGGTACATTTTTTTGCTTTGAAGAAGCTTGCTGACAAAGATAATTCTATTCAGTATGTTGTACCATAATACAATGAAACACAAAAATGTAAAGTTATTTAATTCTTTTGCAAGTGATTCAGCATCTGATTGTGCCATTGATGTGTGTGAGTGATCTCTTGAAATTTCAGACAAAGCATCATAAATTTCTCCAACCTGAAACCTAAATGGACGAACAGCATCAATTCTTGAAGACCATCTGGTGTCAGACAAAGGTTTTACTGTTAGTCTGTCAATGTGCTTCTTCAAGACATTCCAACGAAGCATGGATCCTGACAAAAAAAAACATATATTTTCTGCACAACAGAAAAGAATGTAGCTGCATCCCTGCATGACATGGCTGCATCATTCACCACAAGATTTAATGTATGAGCACTACAGGGAACATAAAAGGCACATGAGTTTAAATCAAGGATCCTTTTCTGAACACCTTGGTGTTTGCCCTTCATATTGGAACCGTTATCATATCCTTGTCCTCTCATATCACCAAGGGGAATGTTACGTTTTTTGAGTTCTGTCAAAATTGCCTCCGTAAGACCTTTGGATCTGAATAAAACCCAGGAATCTTTCTTCTATACAGACCTCTGGTTCAGCAGTTAGAGAATCCCCTTCCTTAATGGACACAAATCTAAGAAGTATAGTCATTTGTTCAATTAGAGAAATGTCTGGGGTGCAATCAAGTATAATTGAATCATATTTAGCATTTTTTAATAACTGCAGAATGTGTCTTGTTATTTCTTTGGCAATAAGGTTGATTAGTTCATTCTGAATGTCCTTCCCCAAATAATGTTGGAAAATTTCTTTATTTTTGATTCTCTTCAGATGCTCCTGCATCACTACATCAAAAGTGGCCAGCATTTCCACAAGTTGTAGATAATTTCCATTATTTTCAGTGTATAATGTATCTCTGCAACCTCTGAAAGCCAAACACTGTCGACCAAGAAATTTTACCATACTTACACGACGCTTAACAACATTTTTCCAATGCTGTGTCTCTGCTGTCAAAAATCTCTGGTAAGCAGCATCTATTGTTTTTCCAGATCCAAGCCTTCTAGAAAGTCCATTCCAATCTCTTAAGGCGGCAAGATGCGAGTTAGACCTTTCATGAATAGAAAGATTTTGAGAAAAATTCTTCCAATCTTTACAGCCTCCACGTGTCAAATTTGTAGTTATTTTAGTTGTAAATAACTTACAACAAAAACAAAATACCCTGCCCAGCTTAACAGAATAAACCAGCCAGTTTCTAAAGGCTTCTTCTCCGTTTGGCAGCCGTCGCTTGTAATTTGCTTTAGTAAATCGTCTATTAGATGCATCTTTGGGGAAAACAAAATTTGTTTTTTTCTTTGCAGGACCTTTCCTGACAATAGCATCTCTTAGTGATGTTGTGAGAATAGTCAGCCAATTGGCTGGATCAGACAAATCAAGCGTTTCCAAAGTACAAACTGGTTCCTCCTGCACCAGGTCTTCTCTTTCTTCATCAGTTGATCCTTCTGTATCAATAGTCGTGTCAAGTAAAACAGTGTGTGCACATGACGTTGAAGGTTCTTCATAATTTTATTTTTCTCGTCTTTCTTCTACATTTGCATCATCCAGATCAGCAGCCTCCTGGGCTGTGACAGGCTGACTGTATAGGGCAGATGATGTTGAAGATTCCTCATAAATATCTACTTGGCCCGGATAGTCTCCCACATTGGATAACGGTTCTGATGCTGGAGTATCTTGCTTTCTGATTTTGCTTGAGGACAAGTACTTCATTAAATCTCCAGACATCTGCTCCCCAGTCTTTTTTTTTTTCTGCACGTCTCTTTCTGAAAACTGCTCCAGACGATTTCTTCTCTTTATATAGTTTCGACATCTTGAACTTACTACTTCAACTATGTAAAGAATAATAAAAATGTTACGTCTGTTGAGACCTCCAATGCACAGAAATGACGGGTCGCGGTGCATGAGTGTAAACATTTTTTGAGAGGGAATAATTTTAAAATTATAATCTGTTATCAGAATAGAATAATGTATAGATAGAATTTAAATCCCTATGTGAAGTTGCTTGAAGCAAGGGATGGTTACTGTATGTACCCATCCAGTTCTCTCCCCAGGCCCCTTGGTTTCTCCTCCAGGCCTCCTGGTCCTCTCCCCACCTCCCTATCATACCAGGGGCATGAAGCAGATTCCATGTTTATTCTTAATTAAATTTAAGTGTGTGCATGACAAGGATTATGAAAGGCCTGGAGCACCCTGGGATAAAACAGAAAAATAAGTTCTGTGGCGTAGCACACCATGGCAAACAGTATATATGGCCCGATTCTGCCTAGTCACTTTATACTCTG
>BLSH010058244.1:304159-317268 GCA_018402905.1 Glandirana rugosa
TAGACTGGTAGACAACACAGTAGCGGCGTCATAGACTGGTAGACAACACGGTATGGGCGTCAGAGACTGGTAGACAACACGGGTCAGAGACTGTGTGCATGGCACAAGGGATGGTCAGAAATTGCGGACATGGCACAACAGATGGTCAGAGACTGCGGGTATGGCACAACAGATGGTCAGATACTGCGGCGATGACACAACAGATGGTCAGATACTGCGGGCATGGCACAACAGATGGTCAGATACTGTGGGCATGGCACAACAGATGGTCAGAGACTGTGGGCATGGCACAACAGATGGTCAGATACTGTGGGCATGGCACAACAGATGGTCAGGGACTGTGGGCATGGCACAACAGATGGTCAGATACTGCGGCCATGGCACAAGAGATGGTCAGAGACTGTGTGCATGGCACAAGAGATGGTCAGAAATTGCGGACATGGCACAACAGATGGTCAGAGACTGCAGGCAAGGTACAACAGATGGTCAGAGACTGTGGACATGGCACAACAGATGGTCAGACACTGCGGGAATGGCACAACAGATGGTCAGAGACAGTGGGCATGGCACAGCAGATGGTCAGATACTGCAGGCATGGCACAACAGATGGTCAGATACTGCGGCCATGACACAACAGATAGTCAGAAACTGCGGGCATGGCACAACAGATGGTCAGAGACTGCGGGCATGGCACAACAGATGGTCAGATACTGCGGCCATGGCACAAAAGATGGTCAGAAATTGCAGACATCGCACAAGAGATTGGCAGAGACTGCGGGCATGGCACAACAGAGGGTGAGATACTGGGGTGATGCCACAACAGACAGTCAGAGACTGCGGGCATGGCACAAGAGATGGTCAGAAATTGTGGACATCGCACAAGAGATTGTCAGAGACAGAATGCGGGCATGATGGTACTTGGGATTGTCAGACCGCATACAACAGGGGCACATGGGATTGTCAGCGCGCATACGGCAATGGCAGGGGCAGAGGCAGGGCACATGGATGGGATTGTCAAATTTGTCAGAGTGAGACTTTGGGCATGATGGCACATGGGCACTTAGGCAGCGCAGCAGCAGAGCTGGTACAACAATAAAAATACAGCTTGCTTCTTGCCCTACCTTTACCATAGATGGAATGGCAGATGGCAGAAATAAATCTTCCTCACGGTGCTGACTGTACTGTGTACACGCGCTCCTCCTGGGCCTACTGCTGGTCTTGGCCCCTCCCCCCTGTGTGACAGTCCTCCAGGCTCCCTGTCTTCTCACACGCTCTGTGTGACAGTCAGACTGCAGTGACAGGGAGAATGCAGAAATCAATTTTGTGACTCTCAGTGGCCGCAGCCAGGGCAGGTAGGAGGATTTTGTTTACTCACCAGGCTCCAGCGATGAGCAATCCTCGCCTCGGCTTCAGGACCAGGACCACCAGGGCAGGGCTGAAGGGAGTAGCAGAGAGGTGGGGCGATCATCGCCATGGGGCGGCTGTGTTGTCAATCTTTCTCTGCGCTCCAGCTGGCAGAGGAAGTAGGCAGGGCCGGCCCAGGATTCCAGTGACCAGAGGCGAGAAGGCGACGAGCGAGGTTAACAGCGCCCAGCCGGGGCTGTGCTGCCTGCGTTGCCTGTCTCTGTCTGTCGGTGTGCAGTGCAGCTGCTCACTCAGTAGTAGTTATAGTAGAGGTGCGTGTGAGGACATGCCAAGCACCCGGCGCCAATAAGGACCTCTTGGGGAACCGCTGGTATTGGCGCCCCCATCCCCTGGCGCCCACAGGCGGCTGCTTTGCCTGCCTTATGCTGGCACCGGCCCTGCCTCTATGCTACTCTCATTACCTCAACATTGGATACAATTAGTTACTGTGCATCCTCCTGCAGGAAGTTATTGATGATGTGCTCAAAAATATTAGTTGACTCCTGAATGCAAATTTGCAGCGGCATGATTATATATTGAATAGGAGTAAGTCAAGGGTGCATTTGCAGCTGCTGATAGCATTACAGTGATCTGCACCTGGGAGAAGGAGGAGGACAACGAGGGCTTAGTTATCCACTTCACCTCTTTCCTTGCATGCTCTGGCTGTATAGCTTGCCCACCACCAAAAGAGAATGGCAGACATGGCCTCCCTCTCAGAGGTACAGCTTACCACTTTGGCCTGCGGATGTACAACCTGAACACTCCCTACAAGCTCCATGTGATGAACCTCTGCATCTCCTTTTATGGCTCCCAGGCATGTTGACAAAAAGGAAGAAAATTTTGGAACCAATAGGTTCCAAACCCATGCAAATTAAAGACCAAAAAACAAATAAACTACAATAAAGAGCTGCGTGTTGTAGCGTGTAAACAATGTAAAAAAACACCTATAGCATAATATAAGAAACAAAGAAACCACTCTCTTATATCATAAATGACATATCACCATACTGAATAAACAAATAAATAAATACATTTTCATTTGAATTATAAAAATTGTGAAGTCCATGTATGCCCACATGGGAATATAATCCTCAGTGAGTATAGGAAAGGTTCTTGCATGTAGACATACATGTGCTCACCAGACTTAATTGACCCCTATTACAGGGAGTCAAATTAAGCATATGGGAAAATCCAAGATGTCATACATGAGGTCACAGGAATGAATCCAAACCGCTGCTGTCATCAATTCAAAATATATATAGATGGCGTATTCAAAAATCCAGTGTTGCCATATAGAGAGGGAGAGCGTATTCAAAGATCCAGTTTTGCCATATAGAGAGGGAGAGCGTATTCAAAGATCCAGTTTTGCCATATAGAGAGGGAGAGCGTATTCAAAGATCCAGTTTTGCCATATAGAGAGGGAGAGCGTATTGAAAGATCCAGTTTTACCATATAGAGAAGGAGAGGAAAGAACACTCTCATGGTGCTGTAAATCATTTATTTAAAATAAAAAAGGTTGTATTGCACTTACATCAAAGAAGACAGGGATCAGCATGTATTGTATAGCAATTGCCGGTTAGCGCTCCACCTGCACCAGCTGATTGGAAGTGACGTATCTCAAACACCACCCAACAACTGTTCTTCAGCTTACTTCTTTATTTTCATGATGACAATAGGGGGTTGTCTAATTTTTCTCCAGCTATGGTGATAAGGGCATTGCAGATGTGGTGCTTTTGTGTAATTTACATTGTGGTGTTTTGTGCAGTAAACTGGAAAGCAATATTTAGAGGTGATGTGCTTCTAACAATGGGCAGCTTTGTCTCTGTCGCACTGGGTCCACACTGTTGACTCCAGAAAAAGAAATTGAAAATAAAGACCCAATCAAAAAAATATCAAAATAAAAGTTATCCCCCCCCCCCCAAAAAAAGGGGGACCAGCAGGAGCTAGACAACAGCAGAAGTTGCTGATGGTACAGACAGAAAGGTAGTCTTTAACCACTTCAATACCAGGCACTTAGAACACTTCCCTACCACACCAATTTTCAGCTTTCAGTGCTGTTGCGATTTGAATGAGAATTGACGCTGTACCCAAACAAAGTTTTTATCATTTTGTTCCCACAAATAGAGCTTTCTTTTGGTGGTATTTGATCACCCCTGCGGTTTTTATTTTTTGCGCTATAGAAAAAAAAAAGACCGAAAATTTTGAAAAAAAACAAAATTTTTCTTTGTTTCTGTCACAAAACTTTGTATAAAGTACATTTTCTCCTTCACTGACGGGCACTGATGTGGCTACACTGATGGGCACTGATGAGGCTACACTGACGGGCACTGATGAGGCAGTACAGATTGGCACTGATGAGGTGGCACTAATAAGGTTGCACTGATGATGGGGCACATATACAGCACTGATGGGCGGCACTGACAAGCAATACTTACGGGCACTGATACGTGGCACTAATATGCGGCACTGATGGGCACTGACAGGTGGCACAGGTGGGCACTTTTAGGTGGCACAGGTGGGCACTTTTAGGTGGTACAGGTGGGCACTTTTAGGTGGTACAGGTGGGCACTGATAGGTGACACAGGTGGGCACTGATAGGTGACACGGGTGGGCACAGGTGGGCACTTATAGGTGGCAGTGGTGGGCACAGGTACAACAAGCACTGTTAGGGATGGCACTGGCAGGCATCATACATGGGCACAGTGCCATCCCTACAGTGCACAATAATGCCCTTACCTGGTGGTCTAGTGGGGGCTCCCTGGTGGTCCTGGGCGGTCTCTGTGGTCCTTGCCTGGTGGTCCTGGGCGGCCTCTGTTTGATGTCTGGGGGGGAGGGCTCCCTGGGGGTCTTGATCCGGCTCCCTGGTGGTCCAGTGGGGTGATCCTGAGGGTGGCTGCGCTGATAAATGTTCAGCGCAGCCCCCCCCTGTCAGGAGAGCAGCCGATCGGCTCTCCGCTGCTCAGGTCTGCAGACCTGAGCAGAGGAAAAGCCGATCAATGGCTCTTCCTATTTACACTGTGATCAGCCGTGATTGGTCACGGCTGATCACATGGTAAAAGGCTTCGGATCAAAGCCTTTTATCCTGAGGACGTCAATAGACGTCCAGTCAGGATAATGAACCCCCCGCCCGGACGTCAATTGTCTATACGCCGGGCGGGAAGTGGTTAAAGGACTGTTGGGTCTAATAAATTCATGTTAAAATTACTTAATTGGATATTTTATAATAGTATCCATATGGCCTGTGTCGACTCACTCTGGGCTTGTGTTGATGGACAAATGCAACTTGCTTTTAGATGCATTCAGTCTGCATTTGGCATTGTTTATTTAGATGCTTTTGAGATCATTCAGGTGCATTTGACCTGTAGTTGACCTATTTTTTCCAAGCTACAGCAACCCGATTTAAGTGGTTGTAAACCATTACATATACCCAATGAAGTAACTGGCCTCATCCTCCTACATAAGTTGTACCTGTTTATCTGCAGTATTCTCTTCTCTACAGCTATTCAAAAGCCAGAGTTTATAAAGCTTGTCTGAGCTTTCAGAAAGCAGAGGGGGAGACCTATGTTTACACTCTGCATAGCTCAGTGAGAGCTGATTGGAGGGAAGGGACCCCCTTGATACAGCACACAAGAAGGGTTGAGGCTTAATGTTCTGGATTAAAACAAGTACACACTATAGAGGGATATGCTTTGTTCATATTTAATTTCAGAGGTTTACAACCACTTTATGCTGTGTTTGCATTCCTATTAACTTGTATGGAGAAAAGAGCAGTACTGATATGAACAAACGTGCATGGATATAGGCCCTATTAAAGGTCGCTGAGGGACTATGTAAGTGTATGTAAATCCTAACAATGAACTTCTCTGTTATTTTTTTTCCATTTAGTCTATCAAATATATTATTGAAATAAAAGAAAATTAAATACCTGTTGTTCTTACGAGAAATCAACCGAGCTCCCTGCCCATGCTGCAGTCATATTAGGTGACATTGTACAACACAGCTTCCCATTATGTCATGGAGATGAGGAGAGGGGGAGGTGCTTTGTAGTCTTATTACTCTTTCTGTCCTAGGGTAACAACACTGCCCCTCCATAAATACACGAGTATTGTCATTTTAAGATGGGAACTATGTTACTGACTGGATTACCAGGTAAAGGAGAAGAGTAAGAAGAAAAACAAAGCTAATGCAGCCACCACATTCAAGGAGTGGCAATCGGCAATATTTTGATCTTGGGATAAGATATGCTTTGGGGTTGATTTACTTAAAAAAAATAAATAAATAAGCTCACAACTTGTATCTTGCAAGGGAACATTCCCCAGAGCTTAGTTAATGTAGAGAAATTTCATTTTGCAAAGAATACTCATGTGCAAGGGTAATTTTTTTAAAAACTGCATTTTTTTCTTGCAGATGATAAGTAGAGTTGAGCGAACCTGAACTGTAAAGTTCGGGTCCGTACCGAACTTTGCGGTGTTCGTGACCCGGACCCGGACATTTGAAAAAAAGTTTGGGTTCGGGTATTTGATCATGCATGTTGAATAGCTGCAGGGCAGCCAATCAACAAGCATTTCACTGGTTTGCCCTTAGAAGCCATCACAGCCATGCCTACTAATGGCATGGCTGTGATTGGCCAGTGCATCATGTGACCCAGCCTCTTTATAAGCTGGAGTCATGTAGTGCTGCATGTCACATGCTCTCTGGCTAGTGTAGGGAGAGGATGCTGCCGGCGCTGTGAGGGGCAGATTGCAGATATAATAACATCTCATCCTGCATTACAGAACGATCTGATTGTGGACTAGGTAGAGATTACTACTACTGCTGCTTTTAGGGACAGATTGCAGATCTAATAACATCTCATCCTGCATTACAAAATGATCTGACTGGACTAGGTAGAGTTTACTGCTTAGAGGGACAGATTATTGTTCTAAAATCATCTTCTAGTCCTATAGGGTCAGGTTCCTGTTGTTGCTGTAAGGGACAGATTATTGTTCTAAAATCATTTTGCAGCCCTCTAGCACTTTCCAGGACTTTTTACAGTCTTTTTTGTGCCGAAAAGTTTGGGTCCCCATTGACTTCAATGGGGTTCGGGCTAAAGTTCGGGTCAAGTTCGGTACGGAACCCAGACTTTTTTCTGAAGTTTGGCCGAACCCACTGAACCCGAACATCCAGGTGTTTGCTCAACTCTAATGATAAGATGATGGAACTCAGCAAAGCTTCATCCCATTCACTAGGCTCTGGGGAAAATGTCCTTGCAAAGTGTAACTTCCCCTGGTAAGTGTACAGTCTGTTTGCCTTTAGTAAATCAACTCCTTTACATTTTTGAAAATGTGGAGTTTACTACTCTTCTAACTCATATAGATTCAAACAAGTTATATCATTAAAAAAAACTAGAATTGCCCAGCCACATACAGTTTGTTTAAACATGACATGCCTAATGAGGTGCAAATTCATCTAAATGTTTTTTAAAAGGGTAATGTTGGGTTTGATCAGTTTAAAATAAATGTGTTGTAACATCTAATAGATTATATAGCTGGCTTTTTTTTTTTTACACACCAAATGCAAGCAAAATCTCTAAGATTATTTGCTATTCCTGCTACTTCTGCAGAAAGGTCTGTATTCCTTTTAGCTGCTGCAGCAGCATTTCAATTTTATTATCTAACGTTTTTAAATATTATAATAACAGGATGTTGATATTGCCATAGAGAGGTATTTGAAATAAAAATTCACAGCTGTAGTACAGAAATATTTATCACATCTATGGACATTCTGCAATGCAGAGAACTGAAATAGAGATAACTATTTTACGGCAAGATAGTGATTAATCCATTGTGTTGCCCATGCATGATTTCCCTTTATATTACAGCCAGCCTTATAGTTTAATAACGTTAAAGCAAAACGTTAAATGATCATTTGTATCCACTGCTACAGTTATTTCAAAATACAGCCTACTAGCTGTTAATGCTGCAGGAGATGAATTAGTAAATACTATTAGATGTTATTTCCCAAGACCAAAGAAATCTCAAAGAATGTCTGAACAGGAAATTGTGTTAATGAAAATCAGTTCAAGAAACAGTTTTTTTAACGTTCCTAGATTTATGGACTTATGGAGACTGCTTTGCTGTATGTCACATTAGGTTGCTGCAATATTTTTCCTGTTCTCGCTGCTGCAAAAAATGGACCACCACTAGCCAATTTTAACTCAAATGTATCTGAGGGCTAAACCATCTGCCGATGCCTTGTGTCTCCACATTTTGGCCTGTTCTCATCTGCAATCATGTTTTGCTACAAATTTCTACCAAATGAAACATGAGGGCTAATCTAATGTGATACCAATGTCATGTATCTGAAAGCAACACTCACCATCTGACCCTACATATAGGAT
Source organism: Glandirana rugosa (assembly GCA_018402905.1). Lineage (NCBI taxonomy): Eukaryota > Metazoa > Chordata > Amphibia > Anura > Ranidae > Glandirana > Glandirana rugosa. Next base: position 311,943 of record BLSH010058244.1, read on the forward strand.
CTGAATGTGTTTGATATATACAATCCTTTGACTTGAGTGGTTAGCAATCATTACAGGTATGTATGCAACACCTTACTAGATATGTGATACATGACAATTGATTACTGCCAGGAGACATGCTCACTAAGGAAGCTGGCAAGGGTGACTCCATCCTTCAGAATGGCCTTATAAAAAAAAAGGTAGTTTTAGGAGAGAATCAAATCACAGCTCTGGCGCTCCAATTGAAGAGCTTACAGATTATCTTGAAAGAAGAGGAAGCTTGAATAGTGAATATACATTATAAATATATTTTCGAATATACCAAAGTAAAACGCCTTTGATGACGTCCTTTCAGACTAAACGCATTGGGTGGAACCAAGAGCCTGACACTAGCGTCTGTGTGTCTGAGCTTGTATGTATAGGGTAAGTGATAGAGTTTTGTGTTTTTATACTTATCCTTTTGATTTTTATAAAGCCAGACTCAGTGGCTTTTCATGCCCTATTCTGTTGTACCTTGTCTATACTTTTGAATTTTTAATAGATTGAGTTATTTTGTATTGTATCTGTGAATATAACTTTTCCTGTGACAGTGTTAAAATAGACATTTCTATTATTTAATAAATGCTTTGTTTTTCTTTAAATTAACTGAGAGTTTCTAACATTTGGTGGTAGATTTACTAAAACTGGTGAACTCAGAATCTGGTGCTGCTATGCATGCTAGCTTCTAGCCTCAGCTTGTTCAATTAAGCTTTGGCAATAAAATATGAAAGATGACTGTTTTTTTATGCATAAGTGAGTTTGATTGTGCACTCTCCAGCTTTAGTAAATTAACCCCTTGGTGATTTCTGGGTCTACACGCCAGTTTTGGTCCATATTAGAAGCCTTTTGTAGTTCCTGTACATCAGAGCCAAAGATAGGGAAGGAGAAGCAGCACAAGGAGACAATCGGGTGTGCTGCAGGGCAATAGCATGCTGATAGGGTGAGAGAGTAGAGTGATAGAGAGATGAACTCATCAGGGTGTTGCTTCATCTTTACTATCCTGTAAGTGAAAGAGAAACTGCAGTTGAGAAACATCAGGTCCTATATCTTGCCAGAACCATGTAAATGTCAGTATTGAATGGATCAAATGACTAATTCTTTGGCCAGCAAAGCTGATCTTTAACCTCTTGCCGACCGCCGACTGGCATCTGACGGTGACAACGTGGCTCGATATTGCAAACCGCCGTCATATGACGGTGGCTGCGATATCCCGCACTGTGAGCGTGCGCGCCGCCGGAGGCGCATTCACTGTGTTCAGGGGGGGCAGGGGGAGGGTAGGGCGGACTCAATCGCTGCCGGCTACCCACAATGGCCTCCCCGCAGTGAAAGAACGGAGGTCCGTGTAAGTAAACACGGATCTTCGTTCTGTTAGAGGGAGAAGGGCTGTGATCACAGGCTTCCTGTACATGGAAGCCGTGATCACTCCCCACCCCTGCCAGCCCAGCCCACACACATAGCGCCCCCTCCAGGTTAACCTCTTCATCGCCAATGGCATTTACACAGTAATCAGTGCATTTTTATAGCTGTATAAATGCCAATGGTCCCAAAAAAGTGTCAAAATCGTCCGACATGTCCACTGCAATATTGCAGTACAGCTAAAAATTGCAGATTGCCGCCATTACTAGTAAAAAATAAAAACCCCAGAAATGAATTCTCATCATCTGTAAACGCGGCAACTTTTGCGCAAACCAATCAATAAATGCTGATTGCAATTTTTTTTACCAAAAATATGAGGAAGAATATAAATCAGTCAAAACCGATGGAAAAAAACATTTTTTTATATTTTTTTGGATTTGTATTTTAGCAAAAAGTAAGAAATTTGGGTTTTATTGCAAAATTGTTGCTCTTCTTTTGTTTATAGCGGTGATCAGAAATGACGCAGAGGTGATCAAATGCCACCAAAAGAAAGCTCTATTTGTGGGAGAAAAAGGACGCAAATTTTGTTTGGGTACCACGTTGCACGCCCGCGCAATGTCAGTTAAAGCGATGCAGTGCCGAATCACAAAAATTGGTCAGGTCCTAAAGTGGGAAATCCTTCCGGGGCTGAAGTGGTTAATACATATTTTATTTAGTTATTGGCCTAAAATTCTGCTTTTTCCATCACATTGACGATTATTAGTTTAAGTGTATATTGCTGTTAATCCAGACACAGATAGAGCCAAAAGTGTTTAAACTACTGGCACTGGATTTGGACAGTACTAAAAGAACCCTGGTATGTGCCCCTAAACGGTGAGCACACCACCATATCCCAAAATCAAATGAACCAGAAGAGTGGCCCCAAGGGGAGAGGGATTTTTTGGGTCGGAGCTCAAACCACAGTATATGTATGTATAAAAGTACAAATCATTTATTGGTATGCAGTAAAAAACATATACGATTGTACATGTAACACGTAAAGATATGCAATAAAAAACATGTAAGGCAATACAAATAATGAGTCCCACACAGTGGGTCAAATGGGTGTAGCCCACCGGTGATATGGAGCGTTATCCCGACATGTTTCGATATCACATACAATGTGTTATATCTTCCTCAGGGGAATTTTATATTGCCAAAATTATCAATTCTACAAAATAGAATATACATGTGTCAGTCATATATCAACAAGAGTAATACAATATTACAAATGGTGAAGAGAGAGAGAGAGAGAGACACAACTAAATACACAAATGCATGTATGCCCAAAGGCTGATCCATGACATAGCAATAAGCAACTCACCCAGGTCCTTAAGACGCCAAAAAGGCTTCCTCCTCTATCTCAAAATCAGGGTGAATAGTAGATTCTGGAGAAATACCAGAACTAGAACCTGCAAATGGGTGTAACTCTCCACAAGGACCAGACATAGGTAGGAAAAGAGGCTCCTAGGGGAATGATGGGGAAACGGAGTATTGTAATGTAAATATATCCACAACCAAAAAGCAATAAGGAAGGGGAAAAGCAAAATAGCAAAAGGGAGTAGAAGAGTATAAGTATACATCTGTCTTACGCCCAGGATCGCTAGGTTTGTAGAAGGCAGGAGCTTGAAGTCCTCAGAGTAAAAGTGTTGTGGCCCGTTGGACCATTCTCTACAGGGGGTTCCCCACAGGAAGTCAGCCGAGACCAAACCTGCACTAAAAAAAGAGGAGGGGGCCAATAGTATCAAAAGGGTAGATAAGGGCCGATGGTATCTGGAATAAGGAACAGCAACGTCAGAGTACTAACCTGATTCACATTGGTAAGACCATGTAAGGTGGCCCCTGCAGGCATGTGGAGCCGCTTCAAAACCGGAACTGGGCGGACTAAACAATCTAGGGGGTATAAATACCCCATCCTAATTAGGCAGGTGGTGTCCCCAGGTATCCCAAAGACCCGGTCCAGAGATAAAATAATCTCGGACCGGAGGCCCTCCTGTGTGGACCCACAGGTTAGTTTGCCAACCGCCTCCATATTCTGGTCCCCCGGGCGAGCGGCGTCGGACGGAGCCGCGCGCACAGGAATGTTGAGACGCTCGTTGCGCAGCTCCGGCCGATGTCACCCCCCCGCCAGCGCCCGCACATAAAGCCAAAGCCGATGGGTGGGCAGAGGAACTGCCAAAAAGGCATCCTGATTGGCTACTCCGGCCCCACTAGCTGCGTGCCAGCTGAGGGGCCTACGTGCGCCGGGGGAGAGAGCATCCATTGAGCCCCCTGGTGGTGGTTATCCATATCATCAATCCCCCTGCTAAGGAGGGCAATGAATGGACAGGGAAACCACGGGGCCACTAAAGAGCAGGAGAGTAGGTAAAAATTAATTGATATTAAAGTTAAAACTTAAAGGATACGTATTGTATATTACATAAGGTAGAAAGTTAAATGGATCCAGGGCGCCAATTGCAGACTGGAATGTCAGAAAACAGTCCAGGGCACACAATGCATATAGTGGAACTACTAATAATAGTAATAATAATATAATAATAAAAGAGAAGGAGCGATGGTAACCCCCAAGATCTGTTTCCAAAAACAAGAGAATTACATAATTCATGACAAACGTACAGTAATATATTATGAATCAATGTAATAGGGACTAATGTCACAATAGATCCCTATCAAACCCCCCAGAGGTGAATCCAGGTAAAAAAGGTTTAAAATTCATGGCACCATTAAGGCCTGGTGGCATTAAAACTAAGGATCCAACGGAGTTCCCGCTGGAGGAGGACCTTGTCAAAGTCACCCCCACGCGGGCTGGGATGGACCCTATCTAGGTGAACTACCCCAACATGTCTACCTAAGGGGGTGTCGCGGTCAGATTTTTTCATGTTAGAGATATGGCGTAAGGCCCGTTTTTGAACACTCTTGCCCACATAGAAACATCCACAGCTACATGTTAGTAGATATATTACTCCTTTAGTCTGACAATTTGCAAAATGTCGAGGACAATAGGGCTTGTTATTAGGTAAAATAATGTGCGCTCTGGTGTCAATATGTGGGCATAGAGTGCAATTACCACATGGGAAAGTGCCATATGTTATACAGTGGTTCATCTCTTGATGTCCCACATACTCACTGTGGACCAACTTGTCTCCCAGGGAGGTGTCCCTCCTGTAAGTAATCATAGGGTTAGGGGGCACAAACGGCTCTATGTGGTGTAAGTAAACACGGATCTTCGTTCTGTTAGAGTGAGAAGGGCTGTGATCACAGGCTTCCTGTATATGGAAGCCGTGATCACTCCCCACCCCTGCCAGCCCAGCCCACACACATAGCGCCCCCTCCAGGTTAACCCCTTCAGCACCAATGGCATTTACACAGTAATCAGTGCATTTTTATAGCACTGATCGCTGTATAAATGCCAATGGTCCCAAAAAAGTGTCAAAATGGTCCGACATGTCCGCTGCAATATCGCAGTACAGCTAAAAATTGCAGATCGCCGCCATTACTAGTAAAAAATAAAAACCCCAGAAATTAATTCTCATCATCTGTTAAAGCGGCAACTTTTGCGCAAACCAATCAATAAATGCTGATTGCAATTTTTTTTACCAAAAATATGAGGAAGAATATAAATCGGTCAAAACCGATGGAAAAAAATGTTTTTTTATATTTTTTTTGGATTTGCATTTTAGCAAAAAGTAAGAAATTTGGGTTTTATTGCAAAATTGTTGCTCTTCTTTTGTTTATAGCGGTGATCAGAAATGATATGTGGACAATGTGGACAAGCTAACCTTTATTAAAATGAATCAGGCATGGATCCCACAAGACTTGTCTGTACCTTGTGCAGAATAAACATTTAGACCGGACTCACACAGCCATTCATATACTTCTTTTTTTGAATAGGCCTCAATACAAAAAAAAAAAA
>BLSH010058244.1:371715-383276 GCA_018402905.1 Glandirana rugosa
TAAAAAAGGACCGCGACCAGGGCTGTAATGTCGAGCAAAAAAGTTATGTGGGCACACATACTCCGGAATATCAACTTTTGCTACTTTTCACAAATTGACATACAACATGACGTTAAATATGTCAGTAAATTTGACATAGAGGTGAAAACGACTCTTCTTTTATTTTGGTCAGTAAATGTCCATAAATATATGAATCGTTCCTAAAATAGATTCAAATAATGACTCTAAATAGAGGACAATAAAATCTTCACTGTATACCTCCAGATAAATATTTACAAAAGTGTGTTCTAAGAGTGTCGAAAGTAACTATTAAGTGTCTTATGGATTAAACTAATATAACCTTTCACAAATTTTTAGGAGATCTGAGTGCGAACCGGTGTTAATAGTACAACATACAGTTAAACACTTTTCATCGTTTTCAACTATAAGGCCTCATACACACGGGTGTATTGAAAAAACGAGCTGTAATGTCGGGACCAGCGCCAGGAAAAAATCAGCGTTAAAAACACGATTTTATCAGCGTTATGCATTGACCTCCATGCACGTTTTTAAGCGCTAGCTTTCTGCGGTGCTTCTCTGCCTCTATTCAAAATCAGTGCTTCCCTATGGGAGCCCATTGATTTGAATAGAAGTCACACCAGAAGTCGGATAATGATGATCCAACTTGCGGCACGACTTGTGTGCTGAGGATATTGAAGGGGAATTTGCGTGGGGTTCCCCCCCCCCAAGAGGTACTAGGCCTTTCCATCTGGCATGGATTTTAAGAGGAACCCACACGCCAAAAAAACGGCGTAGGGTCCCCCTCAAAAAATATGGGTGCTTTCCGGCAGGGGGGGCTGTGCATCCCCCACCCCAAAGCACCTTGTCCTGATGTTGATGAGGACAAGAGCCTCTTCCCGACAACCCTGGCCGTTGGTTGTTGGGGGTCTGAGGATGGGGGCTTATCAGAATCTGGAAGCCCCCTTTAACAAGGGGGCATCCAGATTCTGGCCCCCCACCTTATGTAAATGAGTATGGGGTACATCGTACCCCCACCCATTCACCTGAAAAAAAAAGTGTACAAAAAAAAAAAACACACTACACAGCTTTTTCTGCAGAGTTTCTGTCTTCTGAGGGATCTTCTGTCTTCTGCTCTTTTGCCGCTGTCTCTTCGGCTAGTTTCTCCCTCTTCTCTTCTGGAGATGTTGACTTGTCGCTCTCTCCCACTCTAATGGCATGTCCGTGCTGCGTTGTTGCCTTATATTGGCATGGGGTGGGGCCATCCGCTGACGCCATCCTGAGCCCCTGCTCCCTTATGATGTCACATCCTGGGGTGGGGCTGTGATGTGATGCCCCGCCACAGGATGTGATGTCATAAAGGGGCGTGGGCTCAAGATTACGTCAGCGGGTGGCCCCATCCCATGCCAATATAAGGCAACGGCGCAGCACAGACACGGAATTCGAGTAGAGATAGCGACGACTCAACATCTCCAGAAGAGAAGAGGGAGAAGCTAGCCGAGCAAAAGAGCAGAAGACCAGATCCCTCAGAAGACAGAAACTCCGCAGAAGACCCCTCAGAAGACAGAAGACCCCGCAAAAGAGCTGAAGAAAGAAGACGACCGAGAGGGAGAAGAGAGGGGAGAAGACGCCGGAGCTGATTTAATAAAATGTTTTAAAAAGTTGTGTAGTGTAGTTTTTGTACACTTTTTTTCAGGTGAATGGGTGGGGGCCGGCATCTGGGGGCCCCCTTGTTAAAGGGGGCTTCCAGATTCTGATAAGCCCCCGTCCACAGACCCCGACAACCTACGGCCAGGGTTGTCTGGAAGAGGCTCTTGTCCTAATCAACATGGGGACAAGGTGATTTGGGGTGGGTGGCGCAGAGCCCCCCCGCCCCAAAGCACCCATACTCTCCATGTTGAGGGCATGCAGCCTAGTACGGTCCAGGAGGGGGGGCGCTCATTCATCCCCACCCCCTTTCCTGGCCTGCCAGGCTGCGTTCTCGGATAAGGATCTGGTATGGATTCTGGGGGGACCCTACATCGTATTTTCGGCATGGGGGTTCCTCTTAAAATCCATGCCAGATTGAAGGGCCTGGTACCTCTTGGGGGGGAACCCCACGCAAATTTTTGCGGGGGGTTCCCCTTCAAGATCCTCAGCACACAAGTCGCGCCACAAGTCAGATCATCATGATCCTACTCCTGGTGCGACTTCTATTCAAATCAATGGGCTCCCATAGGGAACCATTGATTTTGAATAGGACGCCTAACGAGGCTTAACACTGTGAATACAACGTTAAGCTACGTTATTGAGCATTTTGCCAGCTCAGCGTCAAAAACGCCATAACGCTGCAGCTTCGGAACGTGCTGGTCCCGCATTCTAATTACAGCTCACTAACGCCGACGCCTTCTACAGCTCAAAAACATCTGCGTTTTTAAGGAGCCATTGAATAACATGGAGAGCTGTAAAGAACGCTCAAAAACGTGGCTGTATAAAACGCTCATGTGTATGAGGCCTAATTCTTTAACGTAATGAGTAACTCACCGACTGATTAGACAGAAAGTAAACTTAAAGTATACGTGAACCCTCACTTTGTAAAACAACCCATTCAGTTTAAAATAAAAATGAAAGGCAAAACATGTGTGAATACATATAAAAAAAATATATATAAATGCCTTTTTTTCCAATTTTTTATAAGTGACCACATAATCAACTACATAAGGAGCTCAGATAGCTGGAGAAGAAGCAGCAGGACACTGATCTTCCCAGTAAATAGCTATGAGGGGAGGGCGTGTCAGGATAAGTTTGATCATTGGAGGAGTGCAGGCTGAGTTCTCAGCTCACTTAGAGAACTGACCATGCTGTGCTCTCATGCCTAGTGTGGGCAGTTTTAATAGGAAAGCTGAGGGACTGGCAGGAACACCAGGTTTTGAACACAAAGAAAGCAATAAAATGAGAACAATATACCTTTACATACAAGTACATAGTACAAAAGGCACATATCAGGAATATGAAATGTTAGGTTTAAAAAAATGGTATAATTGGCTAACACACCATAGAGCCTCAAAACAGTTATAGGAATGTATTACATGAACAGTTAATTAAGTTTGATACAAGAAGTTTATTAATAATGTGGTATATCATAACGCCTGCATTTACGTTTCACTCTCTTTTCTTCCTATACAGTTTAAAACTAAATCTAGAACACTCAAATGACATTGAATTTGACGCATCTTGCTGGTCAGTCCTACCCACAGTGTGAACCCAATTTGGGGTGGGCGGGAATTGACAAGCAAGTAACATGTTAATATGTAGTTTATTTATTTTTCGTTTATCACAATGTCTTTTCTTGAACCAGATATTGGCTATTTCAAAGTAGTTGTATTGTAATAACTTGAAAATTTAATAAAAAGACATTAAAAAAAAAAATGAAATGTTGGGTTTACACATTCTTTCATTTGCAGTGTACTAAACAGGTGCATAGGTAGAAGCAATAATAATAGGTTCAGGATGCACAAACATGCATACACTGCCGAATACTGCTGCACAAGCATACGAAAGCTGCTAATGAGCATGAAGAATAAATGGACACTCTGGCACAATTCATTTATTTTAAACCAGTTTAAGACCAACTTTCAGTTTAAATCAGCTAAATACATTCCAGGTGCAACAATAGAATATATGAAAAGTCTTACAGTTTGTTTTCTTTAGAAAGCAGCCCCACCCTTTTCTATGTCTGAATCACTAGGGGATGTTTCTGCATGTCAGGCCTTTAACCCTTTCAGATCCACGCTATAGCCAAAGTACAGCTCCAGCGCAGATCTGAATTGCCGAGTGGACGTCCATGGACGTCCTGGCGATGTGCACTCACAGGCGGGGGCGCGCGCACGCGCCCGCTGCACACTGCGTGGGCGTGCCCGCGGGTCGGGCGGACTCAATGTCCGCCCGAGACCCGCGATCCCCTGTCAAACCTGCAGAACGGGGAACCGCCGATGTAAACACGGCAGTTCTCCGTTCTTTTGAAGGGGACATGACAGATCTACTGATCCCTGTCACTGGGATGAGCTAGATCTGTTATGTCCCGACCAGCCCTGCCTCCCCACAATTAGAACACACTCAGGGAACATAGTTAACCCCTTCACTGCCCCCTGCAGGTTAACCCCCTCACTGCCAATGGCATTTATACAGTAATCAGTGGACATTTAAATTTCTGATCACTGTATAAATGTCATTGGTCCCAAAAAAGTGTCAAAAATGTCCGACATGTCTGCCCCAATATTGCAGATCGCCGCCATTACTAGTAAAAAAAAAAATAATAAAAACGCCATAAATCAATTCCCATAGTTTGTAGAGGCGATTTTTTTTTTTTACCAAAAATATGTAGGAGAATATATATCGGCCAAAACTGTTGAATAATTTTTATTTATTTATTTATTTATTTGGATATTTATTATAGCAAAAAGGAAAAAATATAGTTTTTTTTTTCAAAATCATTTGTTGTGCTCTTTGTTTGTTTATAGCTGCGATCAAAAATGACGCAGAGGTGATCAAATACCACCAAAAGAAAGCTCTATTTGTGGGAAAAAAAATAATTATATAAATTTTGTTTGTGTACAACGTCGCACGACCACGCAATTCTCATTCAAAATGTGACAGCGCTGAAAGCCAAAAATTGGTCTGGGCAGGAGGGGGGTTTAAGTGCCCAGTAAGGAAGTGGTTAAAAGTATGAGAAAAAATGTAGCAATGTACTCATGGGCCGGGTGCTGTTCCATCCCTGTAAACACTCGGTGAAAAGATATCTCCCATGGGACTATGCTGCAGCAATAGAAATCACACAATAAAGTATTTTATATAGAATTTTATAAAAAAAAAGATTTCTTTATTAACCTCTTGCCGACGGCTGATCGGCATTTGACGGTGACAGAGTGGCTCTGTAACGCGGATCACCGTCATATGACGGCGGCCGCAAGATCGAGCCCAGTGAGCGTGTGCGCCGCCGGAGGCGCGCCCGCATGCTCACTGTGTCCGGGGAGGGCCAGGGAGTCAATCTCCGCCGGCCACCCGCAATGCCCCCCCCGGAGTGAAAGAACAGAGGTCCATGTAAGTAAACACGGACCTCCGTTCTGTGAGAGGGGGAAGGGCTGTGATCACAGCCTTCCTCTACGCGGAAGCTGTGATCGCTTCCCTTCCCCAGCTAGGGCAGTCCCCACACAGTTAGAACACGCCCAGGGAACACAGTTAACCCTTACAGCGCCCCCTGCAGGTTAACCCCTTCACTGCCAATGGCATTTACACAGTAATCAGTGCATTTTTATAGCACTGATCGCTGTATAAATGCCAATGGTCCCAAAAAAGTGTCAAAATGGTCCGACATGTCCGCTGAAATATCGCAGTACTGCTAAAAATCGCAGATCACCGCCATTACTAGTAAAAAAAAAAAAAACCCAGAAATTAATTCTCATCATCCGTAAACGCAACCACTTTTGCGCAAACCAATCAATAAACGCCGATTGCGATTTTTTTTATCACAAATATGAGAAAGAATATAAATCGGCCAAAACCGATGAAAAAAAATGTTTTTTTATATTTTTTGAAGTTTTTTTGCAAAATTGTCGCTCTTCTTTTGTTTATAGCGGCGATCAGAAATGATGCAGAGGTGATCAAATACCACCAAAAGAAAACTCTATTTGTGGGAAAAAAAGGACGCAAATTTCATTTGGGTACGTCGCACGACCACGCAATTGTCAGTTAAAGCGATGCAGCGCCGAATCGCAAAAAGGGCTCCGGTCCTAAAGCTGGAAATCCTTCCGGGGCTGAAGTGGTTAAACAATTTAATTAAAAAAGCTTTATATATTGCTGGTCAATACAAGCCACACTCTAAACCATACAAAATGTTTACACTATTGCCACAAAGGACAAATGTTCCGATACAGTTGAAAGGTGAAAGATAAATTGCATATCCACCAACATTAACCCAGCGGGTTTAACTTGTACAAAAAAGTCTTCCTCAGGGGATAGGAAGGTGGAGGCAGTCCTGTGTGTACAGTAAGGAAAAGCATATAAAAAACAGTTTCATGCAAACATCCATTGCTGCTTAATCATATATCACCATATTGTCACATGTAATGTTGATAATTGTTGAACTTATAAAGAGATAAGCGTGACAGATTGTTTAGGCCAACAACGTTAGGACACAGAGGAGTCTGTGTTAGCTTTAGGTCTTAGTTTTTGTCCTCAGCAAAACCTTAATAAATTTGAGTTGGTTAAAGATATACAATTATTTGTCAGGAAACTCCTGTTCAAATGTCTATACCATAAGCCCTCGTCTTGTCTGACACCTAACTTACAGACACAATCTTCCAATGAGGCCCTGATATGCAACTCTCAAAGGTCATCTTCTTTGATGGATCAATCTACCCCTAATTTAATCAATGAAATGATGTGTGGTATGTCGATAACACAACAAGTCCCGTATCGGCAAAATTGAAAAAACCTTCATCCAAATTCCCTCCCCCAGCACTAATTCAAACGCCTCCCTTTTTTGAAGTGTGTCACACAGGATGTAGTGATATTAAGGTGGAAATGGCGCTGCTCTATTCTCCAACTTTTTTAATAATATACATTTTCCAGCGTACTGGTAAGTGTTACAAATAACAGCTCCCAGCTACTGTAGACGGAATATTCAATATAATCAATATAATGTTCAATATAATGTCAATGTGCATCAGCGATATCAGTTGGCACAGTATTGCAATTGTGTGGGACTATACAAGTGAGTGACTGCTCCTGAAGAGCTGATCATGAAGAATAGAAACTAAAATAAAGGAGTATGGAAAAACCAATTATAAAATGTAAATTATATAAAATATAAAAAATATAAAAAATACTTGAATGTGTGAAGGTGACAACCGGAGGTAAATGAATAAGTATATACTATTTAGAAATATACCAATATATGCTATTTAAAATACTTCATAAGATTACACATATATCATAAAAGGTTATATATAGAAATGCATAAAACTCTATAAATATGTGCAAATACGCTGATCCTGTGAAATACCCAATTTAGCCAGCAAAGTGATGTGTGCAAGGTGAGCAGATGATGTGCAAAAACAGGCTCAACAAGGTAGGTAACGTTCCTCAGCATAAAACGTCCACAACAGTCTTAGAAAAACAAAAGGGAATGTTTTTTTCAAAAGTGGGTTATTGGCAAATCTCTGTGATTATAATATGATTTTCCTGGAGAAATCTTCTATCTTCTAGAGATTTTAACCAGTGTTCTAAAGGTGCATTTTCATAGTGGCATGCATTTTCTCACTCCGTGCTGTGTGTCGGGTGCTCCCCTCCTGTAAGTGAGTGACCACTTACCAGAAAAACGTTCCCCACTCAAGGGGTACACGCTTTGGTGAAAGTGCACAGATCCCGCTGTGCTCTATTGTTGGGAACACTCCTCTCCACCCGGTGTCTGCGCAATGCGGTCCTATGTATCCCTCCGACCTTTTCCTCTCCGTTTTATAATCAGGCCATGCAAAAGGAAACTGAATCTTGTGCAATATTGCTACTTTATTGGTAAAAGTCAAAAGCAAAATAAAAACTCACATTTCTGTAAAAGAAATCAAGCCTCTGTGTCCAAGGTTTTGAAAAGGAGAGACTCCGTGTCTCTTGCATTCCACAGTCTGGAAGCGAAACCGGAATTGACGTGTGACGTCTAAGCCCCGCCCTACGCGTTTTGTCATAGAACGTCTACTGGAGCGGTGCTGACACTACATGCTCCCGGTCTTAAATACTGTTATTGATTGGATAGTTGGGGACTGTCTCCACATCGAATGTGGGTGGCCATTTTGTTGGTGGTGAGCCCTTCAGAGGAGGGGGGCGGCCATGTTTTAGGTGGGAAGTAAGTGTAAAGTTACCATTGGAATACTTGGCTAGTTAAAAAGCCAATTACCCTACTGGTGATCATAGAGAAGGCTGCAGCTAATACTTAGATGGGAAACGCAATGGACATACCGTTCCTCAGTTTGGTCGGCACAGCAGCTTGATTGTTACATCAATAAGATAAGCATATGCAACAACTAATTGTAGTTACAATCAAAAAAGTGTATAAAATGTGTAAAAATATATATATATAAAAAAAATATATATAAAAATATATATATATAAAAAACGGAATATGTTAGAGTTACAAAAAAATGTCTTTCAATAAAAATATGAAAATTAAAATAAAAAAAATATGAAAATTACAATCAAAATAAAAAATATGAAAATATGAATATATAAGAGCCACAATGTCATGATGTTGGTAAAATGTTGATGCTACTTGGACAACCATAATAATAATAAGAAGAAGAAAGAGACTAAAAATAGGTAGTGGTTAATAATGTGACGTATGGACCCTTCTCTGCGTGGGTGTGATAGTAATGAGGAAAAAGAGGACAAATGTGGGATACAGGTGTGTTTAGGGTGGGGTGTTTGACGGAAATATATATCTCCATATCGGAGAGGTATAGTTGAGAGGGGGGGGTGTGTGTCTGTTGTATGTGGGAACTTATATTAAAAATATATTTTTATTATTATTTATTATTTATTTATTATTTATTGCTGTTGTTATATATTTATATTAGAAAGTTGTGTGAGCCCCAAATCTGGGGAATTAAAAGGGTGTACGTGGTGAAGGAATTACAAGAATTACAAAAAACTACAAAAATTAAATCGGCAGAATGAGTGGGTGTACGAAAAAAGCCCTTGTATGTGAATTGTGTAAATGTGTGTGTGGCAAGAATGTATAAACCTTCTGTCAACCTTAATAATATCTATAAAGTCATACCAGAAATAAAATACAAATGGATGTACACAAATACAGGCATCTACTGGAGGCGTCTAGGTGTGGCTGGTGACAATAAAAGGGTAGTGCAGGTGTCGTTAGGAGTGTGTTTTAAAAATCTGTAATAAAACAATTAAGATCTATCTCGACATTCATCCCTTCCGGTTGGAGAGTGTTCATTAAGAAGATCCATTTTGTTTCATTTTGTGAGACTTTCTTGACTAAATCTTCTCCTCTCCAATGGCTTGTATTTTTATCAATTCCACAAAAAGATAGCAATGAGGGGTCCTTCTGGTGGTGGTCTCTGAAATGTCTGGAGACACTGTGGTGGGGGAATCCTTTTTTGATGTTTTTAATATGTTCTCTGATGCGTTTGTATAGGGGTCTTGTCGTACGACCGATGTACTGTTTTTTACACGGGCACTCTAGAAGGTATGTGACGTGCGTACTTCTACAGGTAATCAGATTTTTTATCTGGAATGTTTGACCTGTAGACTTTGATGTGAAAGCCGTGGTTTTATTTTCTCCTCTTTTACTTGTTCGACATGGAAGACAATGTCGGCATCTGAAGAACCCTTTTAAATTGGGGACTACCTTAATCTGTTTTGGAGGGTCTAATACATTTTTCACTAGCTTTGTTCTAATCGTGGGTGCTTTCCGGTATATGAATTTAGGTTTTTCCGGAAGCAGGGATTTCAGGGTTTTGTCTGATTTCAGAATGGTCCAGTGTTTACGGATGATTTTTTCCACTTGTTTGTGGTGTCTGTTAAAATCTGTTAAAAAGGCCATCTCATTTTCCCTTCCATCTTTTTTCTTCTTTTCCTTAGTGCTTAACATTTAATTCCTATTCATTTTCTTCACTTCTTCCTTCATTTTTTCCAGACTTCTCCGGTCATATCCCTTCTCTATAAATCTTTCTATCAGGGTATTCGTTTGTGTTTCGTAGTTTTCTATCTTATTGCAATTTCTCATAATTCTGATGAATTGTCCTCTAGGTATGTTCCCGGTCCATTTAGGGTGATGGCAACTATTTTTGGGTATATACCCATTGCGATCGTTTTTTTTAAAGAACGTTTTGGTGTTTAATTACCCATCCTGTTTAAATATAGTCAAATCTAGATAATTGATTTCATTTATATCCCAATTGCCTGTGAAGGTCAGACCATATCTGTTGTGGTTAAGGTCATTGATGAAGTCTCGTAATGTATCTTCTGATCCTCTCCATAGCAGAATGATGTAATCTATATATCTACGATAAAATGTTATTTCTGGTCGTTTGTTGTTAAAAATAGATTCTTCTTCCCATTTGTTGAGTACAATGTTTGCTATACTGGGGGCAAATTTGGCCCCCATTGCAACTCCCCTGGTTTGTGTGTAGAATTTTCCTTTATACCAGAAGTAGCTGCTATTCATTGCCATTTCAAGGCCCTCCAACAGGTAGTCTATTTGTTTCTGTTTATAATATGTGTGTTTGTGTAGCGCCCAATCTGTACATCTTATTGCGTCCTTTTGTACTATACTCGTGTATAGAGAGTTGACGTCTATGGTCACTAAAATCTCGCCGTTGTCTTCCTCGAAGTCTCTGAGTTCCATTAAAAGTTGTTGACTGTCCTTCAGGTAAGATTCCCCTTTTTGTGCTAGTGGTTGCAGGAATTGGTCCAAATATTGTCCTAATCTAGAGTGTACTGAATTAATTCCACTCACGATGGGTCGGCCTGGGGGTTTCTCTGGATTTTTATGAACCTTTGGGAGGTAGTATATTATTGGGGTTCTGGGTGCTTTTAGGGCTAGATATTTTGCTTCTTGTTGGTTAATGATGCCTGCTTTCTTCCCTTTTTCCAAGTATTTTCGTAATTTATTCATATATTCTTTCTTAGGATTTTTCTTTAAAATTTTGTATGTGTTCTCGACCTTTAGTAAATTCTCCATCTCCTCTTCGTAATACTCCTTATTTAATATTACTAACCCTCCGCCTTTGTCTGCTGGTCTTATGATTATATTTTTCTTCTTTTCAATTTTCTTGATGTTCTTCCAGATGTCCCCATCGTGTAATTTGTTTACTTTTAGTTTCTTGAGGTCCTCTTCTACTAATTTTTGGAAGACTTCAAGACTGGCATTGTTTGTGTTCCTTGGGTTAAAGGTTGACTTGTTTTTTAGTGTTGTTTGGGTGTTGTGGTTTGTTAGCAAAAAATGTTTTGATGTTTATTTTTCTCATAAATTTGTGTAAGTCCACATAGGTAGTAAATTTGTCCAACCCTTTACTGGGTGCATATTTCAGGCCTAGATCTAGGATTCTCAGTTCCTCCTCATTAAAGGTGACATTACTCAGATTGAAAATTCCCTTGCCTAATTTACCCTTCTCCTTTTTCCTTCTCTTTGTGCCTCCTCATTTTCCTCTCGTTCGTCTCTTCGGGCCCCTCCATGTTGTCTCGGGGGTCTTCTCCTTTCTTCTTCCTGTTGTCTTGGGGTTCTACAGTGATATGGCTTCTCCCCGCTAATTTATAGTTTTCACACACAGTTTGAAGATGATTGTAGAACAGTGATATGGCTTCTCCCGGCTAATTTATACTTTTCACACACAGTTTGAAGACTGTTGTAGAATCTACAATCATCTTCAAACTGTGAGAAAAGTAAAAATTAGCTGGGAGAAGCCATATCACTGTTCTTAGAACAGTGATATGGCTTCTCCCGGCTAATTTATAGTTTTCACACACAGTTTGAAGATGATTGTAGAACAGTGATATGGCTTCTCCCGGCTAAT
>BLSH010058244.1:385699-399512 GCA_018402905.1 Glandirana rugosa
CGCCTGGGTTACAGGCGGCCGCTCGGCGCTACTCGCCGGTGTCCGTTTCTTGCCTGCCCGCACTGTCAGAATGGGGAACCGCCGTGTTTACATCGGCGGTTCCCCGTTCTTTGCCTGTGGCCGCTCATCGCGGCTCGCCGGCGGACATTGGGTCCGCCTGAGCCGCGGGCACACTCCTCAGGAGTGCGGCCGGCGCACGCGCACGCCCCCTAGTGGCCATTTTCAGATCGCCGCCTTTTTACGGAGATTCACAGCCAGTGTCCACACTGCCGCCCTAAATATGTGGTAGGCGGTGTGGAACTGGTTAACCGATTCCCGACTGTATCACGTACATTTACTGCTGCAGAGTGACTCTGTCCTACAAATCGCTGTCTAGAAACGGCAGCTTGCTCGTGCTCTGTAGCGGGCGGCGGCAGGCTCTCGTGCCCACTGCACTCTGCAGGAGTATGGCCGTGGCTCGGGCAAACTCGATCTCCGCCAGCAAGCCGTGATTGCCTAGCAGAGAAGAAAAATGGGGAACCGACGATGTAAACACGGTGGTTCCCCGCTCTGTCAAGCAGCATATGAGAGATCTACTGATCCCTGTTACTGGGATCAGTTAGATCTCCTATGCCCCTGGCAGCCCAGCCCCCTCACAGTTAGAACACTCCTAGGGAACACACTTAACTCCTAGATCAGTGGTTCTCAACTCCAGTCCTCGGGACCCACTAACAGGCCAGATTTTAAGTATTACTTTGGTGAGATGCAGACTAGAATACTGCAATCACTGAGAAGTAAATGATATCACCTGTGATGTATTTCAGTTATCCTGCAAACCTGGCCTGTTAGTGGGTCCCGAGGACCGGAGTTGAGAACCACTGTCCTAGATCAACCCCTGCAGGTTAACCCCTTCACTGCCAATGGCATTTACACAGTAATCAGTGGATATTTACATTTCTGATCACTGTACAAATGTCATTGGTCCCAAAAAAGTGTCAAAAATGTCCAACATGTCTGCTGCAATATCACAGTCCCGATAAAAAATTTCAGATCGTTGCCATTACTAGTAAAAAAAAAAAAAAATAGTAAAAACTCCAGAAATGAATTCTCATGGTTTCTAAACGTGGCAATGTTTGCGCAAACCAATCCATAAACACCGATTGCGATTTTTTTTATTACCAAAAATATAAATTGGCCAAAACTGATGAATAAATTTGTCTTTTTATATATTTTTTTTGGATTTGAATTTTAGCAAAAAGTAAGAAATATTGTTTTTTTCAAAAAATTGTTGCTCTATTTCTGTTTATAGCGGTGATCAGAAATGATGCAGAGGGGATCAAATACCACCAAAAGAAAGCTCTATTTGTGGGAAAAAGGATGCAAATTTTGTTTGGGTACAATGTCGCATGACCACGCAATTGTCAGTTAAAGCAACGCAGTGCCGAATCACAAAAAGTGCTCTGGTCCTAACGTGGGAAATCCTTCCGGGGCTGAAGTGGGTAAATAATGGCAAATTCTGTCTGAGGACACCCCTATTAACCATTTTGTCAATGAGAGACCAGCTATAACTTTTCAAAGAGCTGCTTCTCTCAGGGAAAAACTTGTCAGCAGCAAAAGTCGTGATGGCACATTCCCCTGCTAGGTAGGATCCATGTGACTCTTCCTAATGGTGAACTGTATAATTTGAAACACAAGGGGTAGTTTATATGCTTAGTTGTGATTGTGGATCATTCAATATCGGCAAAACAAAGCAAGAACTTTGGCAACGCCTATATAGGCACATTCATTGCATGCAGGTGTACAATCCAGATTTACCATTGGGAAGACATGTTACACAGGCTCGTGGCGGTAAATTTCTGAGAATCAAAGCCACTGCTCTGGACAGGATTCACATACCTTAAAGACAGGGGGATTGGAATAAGATACTATTACAAACCGAACAGAGATGGATATACAAATTAAGGGCCACCCACCTTCCAGGTTTGAATGAAGCAATCACCTTCAATCCTTTCTTGAGTGGGCTTGGTCAGGCAAAACCAATCAA
The DNA here is from genome assembly GCA_018402905.1 of Glandirana rugosa. Classification (NCBI taxonomy): domain Eukaryota; kingdom Metazoa; phylum Chordata; class Amphibia; order Anura; family Ranidae; genus Glandirana; species Glandirana rugosa. The sequence goes on from BLSH010058244.1 coordinate 387,723, forward strand.
ATCTGTCTCATATCCCTTTTCCTACCCTGTTTGTTTTTTTTTCTGTTTTTACATTCACTTTTTTATTTTTATTTTAATTTTCCTTGTTTTTGCATTTTTGGGTTTTGGTTGTTTGTTGCTTATGTTCTGCTTTAATATTTTTTACTTATTCTATAATTTGTTGTCCCGATTAACCACCGAGCCTGTTTTTGAGAGTCGGTCTCTACAAGCTAAAATCATTTTTTTTTGGCTATAAAATTACTTAGAACCCCCAAACATTATATATGTTTTTCCTAACATCATAGAGAATAAAATGGCGGTCATTGCAAGACTTTATGTCACATCGTATTTGCGCAGCGGTCTTACAAGCGCGATTTTGGGGGGGAATCACTTTTTTGAGTTAAAAAATAAGACAACAGTAAAGTTAGCCCAATTTTTTTCCATAGTGTGAAAGATAATGTTACACCGAGTAAATTAATACCCAACATGCCATGCTTCAAAATTGTGCCCACTCGTGAAATGGCACTTACAAATCTCCATCTGCGATGTTTAAAAATTCATACAGGTTACCAGTTTTGAGTTACAGAGGAGATCTAGAGCTGAAAGTATTGCACTCGCTCTAATGATCGTGGCGATACCTCACATGAGTGGTTTGAACACCGTTTTCATATGCGGGTGGGACTTACGTATGCGTTCGCTTCTGCACGCGAGCTCGGTGGGACAGGGCACTTTAAATTTTTTATTTCTTATTTATTTTACTTTTTTTTTTACACCGTCCTTTTTTTTAGAAAAAAAATGTTGATCACTTTTATTCCCATTACAAGAAATGTAAACATTTCTTGTAATAGAAAAAAGCATGCCAAGACCTCTTAAATATGAGATCTGGGGTCAAAAAGACTTCAGATCTCATATTTACACTAAAATGCAATAAAATAAATAAATAAATAAAAATGTCCCCTTTAAGAGCTATGGGCAGAACTGACATTTGACGTCGCTTCCGCCCTGCCATGCTATGGAGCTGAGTGGGTGGCATCTTTCACTCAATCGGCTCACAGGCATTGCGGCGGCCGGATTGGATCCTCTCAGCTGCTACCGGAGAGTCCGGTAAGCAGCAGAGATGACCGGAGCCCTTCTCCCACCCCTGATAAAAGTGATCTCATGGCGAACCTGCCGCGGAGTCCACTTTTATTTTAAACAGAAACGGCCGCTGAAGAAAAAATACTGGGGTTATGGTAGCTATCTGCTACCATAACAAGGGTATCCCACTTCAAAGGACCGCCGTATAATGACGATGGGCGGTCCGGAAGTGGTTAAATGCCATATCACTTAATTCATGGCTGAATCTTCGATGATTTTTTCCTATATGTGCACCACATTACAATATAGTTGATCTCCATTTTAACCGATATATGGCGGTGATATGGCGGTGCCCCTTGACTCCGATCAAAATGGATCCACTTCAATTCCCCCAGTGCGGACGTGGGGGGAATGCTACTGTCCTCATGGACAAGCTTCCCCACCTTTGCCTGTTGGCCTGCTTGGCAACTCACAAGCCAACTTTGGGCACATGTCTACGCTGTCAGTTCCCTTCCCTGCCTTTTCCGCCGTTCTCCTGGGTGTAGTGCGTATGCATATAAGTTGCCCACATGCTCCATGTTCCATCCACTGGCCACGCTGCTTGGAACGTATGACATCAGCAGCAGTGGTGGTTCTCGCCCATTGGAGGAGGTGGCGGGCGAGGAGGGGGCTGAGGGGGAATCAATGTTAGTGGTGCCAGCTAGGGGTGATTGTGAGGGCTTGCTCCACTGGAATCAGCCCTATATAAGGCTCCTCCTCTCTTGGCACTTCCTCTCTGCAGCCCAAACCAGCAGCTCACAGGGAAGGTATGTAAGCTTAGGATGCAGTTTAAACAAAGAGATGCCTCATTACTACTGCCACAATCAGTCTTTTTTCTTTTTGTTTTCTTCTATTTTGATCATAGAGTCTTAGAGGGGACCATAATGGGCTTATATAATCTGGACTATTCAGCCTGCTCTTACTTGACTGCTTAACCTTTTACCAGGTATATTAAATTCTAGCTGCTGCATATGTGTTAATATACAGCCCATCTATTCATAAATCCCCAATCATAGCCCTTAGGGCACTTTCACAATGGGGCGGGTGGGAGCGGTAAAGCATTGCTTGTTTTAGAGGCGCTTTACCGCTGTTATAGCAGCACTTTTGCGCTTCTATCCGGGCGGCAGAGAGGAGCTTTTAACCCCCCAAAGGGGTTAAAAGCGCCAGCATGCCACGCTTCCGAGGCAGTATACAGCCACTTCGGAAGCGATGGCCATTGATTTCAATGTCGGGACGGTGGAGAAGCGGTGTATACACCGCTCCCCACACCGCCCCAAAGATTCTGCTTGCAGGACTTTTTGTAACGTCCTGCAAGTGCACCGCCCCAGTGTGAAGGTACTCAGGCTTTCACACTGGGGTGGATGGGGGGGGGGTATTTTTCAGGTGCTTTACAGGCACCATTTTTAGCACAAAAGCACCTGAAAAACATCCCAATGTGAAAGGGGTCTTACTCTCTTTATACTTTTTTTATATTTTTTGGAGACTTGTTCTTATCAACTCACCACCATTGAGGCATTTATTTAAAAATCTGTGTTGATTACCCAACATTTTTATTTGTTTCAATCTAGTGGATATTGCGTGCTTGTGTCACCCCCCTTCCTGGTAACCACTGATCCTCAGTGGGACTGTGGGTCTGTTGTGGGCTGGAGCTCGGGCTGCACTGCTTTTATCACTGGCTATTGTTGTTGGTCTGAACAATCAGTCACGCTTATCTCTTTGTAAGGTAAACAATTATCAACATTACATGTGACAACATGGTGATATATGAATAAGCAGTAATGGATGTTTACATGAAACAGTTTTTTATATCCTTTTCCTTACTGTACACACAGGATTGCCTCCACCTTCCTATCCCCTGAGGAAGACTTTTGTACAAGTTGAAACACGTTGGTTAATGTTGGTGGATATGCAATTTTATCTTTCACCTTTTAACTGTATCGGAAACTTTGTCCTTTGTGGCAATAGTGTAAACATTTTGTATGGTTTAGAATGCGGCTTGTATAGACCAGCAATATATAAAGTGTTTTTAATTGAATTGTTTAATAAATAAATCTTTTTTATAAAATTCTATATATACTACTTTATTGTGTGATTTCTATCGTTGCAGTATAGTCCCATGGGTGCACCTAGACTCATAAAAGTATAGGTTATGGTTGCTTTCTACAGAAAATGAAGTGTAAAACTGGCCATACACAGATCGAAATTCAGCCAGTTCAACAAGGATAGTGTCGAGGTTCAATCAATGTGTGGCCCTCCCTGCTCAACAGAAGTTGATTATTTGACATGTTGGAACATAGCAGCTGATTAGTGTATTCAGACAGCTGTGGGTGCAGCTGTCAGAATATAATGCCCCAGCGTGTATGGCCTGCTTAAAGAGAAACTTCACCCAAAAGTCACATCGCAGGTGGGATGTGGGACCATTCATAATAAGCAGCAAGGCCCGAGCATGCGCAGTTGGAAGTCGGCTATAAAGCTGCAAGCAGTCACAGCTGGCTTCCCAACGTAAACATGCCGGTACCTGGACCAGAAGCTGACCGAACAGCAGGCTCAAGTGAGGACATTGCTGGGTCCCTGGACAGGTAAGTGTCCTTTTATTAAAAGTTAGCAGCTACAGTATTTGTAGCGGTTGACTTTTAATTTTTTTGTTTCAAGGTTAAAGAACTGGTTTAAGACTTTGCACACCTTTTATTTTGGAATGTATTTAGTTGATTTAAACAGAAAATTCAGTTAGGCTTTAAGCTAGTTTTGCAAAATATTTTTCGAAATCAGAATAAAAAAGCTAAAAAATAAGTAAAATCTAGAAATAAGTGCAAACTCGCAACAAACACTATTAAAAATGATACATGTACTATATGTGTAGCTATAATCATGTTATGTAATTATCTGCAAGTCTTCTTTGTTTAATCTATCAGGTGCTAAAGAATGGATTTTTAAAATAATAGATTTTGTTGCTAGGTTGTTTTCCTGGCTTCAAATCAAAAATTAAAGTTTACTGGGAAAACAATAGATCTGTTTAAAAGTTCCTACAGCTGGTATATACAAGATTTGACAGACTACCACTGGGGCTTGTGCAAATTGATTAAACCTAGATCAATCAATAGTGTCTGTTAGTTGAATGCTGGTGCCAAGGTAATGACTTCTTTTGTTTTCCAGTATTTGCCTTTAGTCAGATAAAAAGATAGTCTGTGTAAAAAGGCCCTGTTATATTTTGTTTTCTAGCATTAATGTCTAAAATATTTGAGAATAATAAACATATTCATTTAATGTGACTGTAGACTAAGGGACTAAGTCTGCCATTGTTCCCAATTTTCCTGAGATCATCACTGTTCCCCGTGAATCAATGTCCCTGGTGATTTCCCCACCAGCAGTAAATGCATATCAATCAAATGTAGTCAGGAGCTCGGCATTACTCTTCTGGCATAGGGACATTTGTGCTCCTGGAATACTATGGGGAATTTTCCCCTAGTGTTGAATCTGTTAAGAAGAAGATGGAACTGTGTGGAAGTGATGCCTTGTGGGACTTGTAGTTTGACAGAGGGAAATGGCATCTGACTCTGCTGTGGAAGGACTCCATTTCCCATCGGGCTGTGCTGCGCTGGAAGGTTCCTGGGAGAAACAGTGCCTTCTGGGAGAACTTATTTAAGTCAAGGGAGGGGCTTGTTGCAGCCTCTTTGGATGCCGTGATCGATCAGCAAGGACCATGTGTGTTTCTGCAGCAGGACCGCGGACTGCGGCCTATACTCAGCGATCCAGCTGGTTGTATTTCACAGTGTTCCAGCAAGCTGCCAGGCTACAGTGTTCCAGCGGATGATCTCCAGAACCAGCGTTACTATCATCTGAGTCTGTTCCGTATCCAGAGGCAGTAATCGATCAGGGAGAGCTGCAGGGAGGGAAGTGGAGGCCTTTTTCCAGGAGCAAAGAGCAGGAGTGTTTCATCAGTTCCAGCGTCATCATCATCATCTGGGCAGCAGGATTGTCTGTCTGCAGTCATCTGTCGGGTTGGGTTAGTGGGCTCAGGCCCATCCATAAGAGTACTGATATATTCTTGCAGTCCTTCTTTAAAGAAAGGTCCTAGTCACCCAGGTAATATTATCTAATTGAGGATACTGGATTACAGTTACTGTGTATACTGGATTGCCGCCAGTTGTCAGCTCATTCTAAAATGTCAGTGATCACTGTGAAGGGTTTTTTTTTTCAATTCAGTGAAGTTGCTAACCTACTTTTGTGCCTTATCCTAACTTCAAAAGATATACTGAACTTTTGACTACGGAATTTGTACAACTACAGCTACTTTTCCCCCACTTAACAGGACTCAGGGCTGTTGTATTTAATGCCACTAAATTCCCCTAATAACTCTCTGAATTAGAGCAGGAGAATTTAAATAAACAATTTATACTGTTTATCATAGTTGTACCAGTTTAGCTGAATTATCATAGAGTGGTACCAATTTGTTTGTAATACGTTGAGTGGTATCAATTTACTTTTGGGTCACCAATCTCTATAGTTTAATCATTATCTAATATTGATTCACTCTAAGTAGTATATCTCTAAAGTATCTACAAGTGAAAAATGTGGTATTTTGACTAAACTCAATTGGAGGATTTTCATTGTTACAATTATTATAGTTGTTGGTGAATAGCAGGGAGCGGTGACTACACTTTGACTTTGCCGCCTCCTTCTTATTCAGTAAGGTTTCCAAAGCCAATTAATGTGTTAAGCTCTTATAAGTGTGTGATTTAAAGTGAACTGTTGATTCTTAACTTTTGAGACGCAACTTTGATTAATCAGGAGTCACACTTCAATATAAAGAAAGCATTAAGTAAATGCTTTAAAACTCAAATCTTTGTGTGGTCTCTTTTACTGAAAGGTGTCATACTTGATAAAGGTTGCAATATGAGTGAACCCAGAGTGTTAGGGGTGGTGGAGAAATCTCAGAGTTGGAGAGGCCAAGGGGGAATGGAGTAGCGACCCTCAAGGGGGCAGCACTACACAAGTAAGGAACGTTTCTTACTTGCTCCTCCATTGCATTTTTTTCTATGCAGCCCCACTGGGGCACATCATTGGAAACCGACTAGAACATGACACAGACCACATACCCCCCACTCCCCTGCTTGTGGCTCTGGTAATATGGCAGAGGGCACAGGGCTTGGTCATTGTGTCACATGGTAGGGAAGTAGCTTCAGGTCAAAGGCACGATGTCAGATGGCTCTTTTTGGAGGTTTCTGCTCATTGTGGGGCCTGCTCTTATGGGCTAACCAATTATAGGCCACCACTGTCAACTGCTGATACCAAGCAACAGGACCCAATAGAGTTAAGAGGCCACACCAACATCATGTTTTGACATGCACTACACTACATACCTTAGCATACACCCACTGGTGTAAACATGTCTTTAGTGTGTTGGTGCACCGTAGTAATGAGCATTGTCATAATGTGTGTATTGTAGATGTACTTCGTTGAATGTTTAATTTATTGGTTTATGTATTTATTTTAACATTACTGTCATTGGGAGGCTTTACTGAAATATCAGAGGGGTCTAAACATAACCCTGATGTTTCACTTTTCAGTTAGAGAAAGAGAACAAGGACACATTTGCCAGTGGGTGACCCCCACTTACGCCCGGTGACCGGTCTCGGTGCCTGTCTAGGGGCTTGGCCAGCAGTATCCCTTTCAGGATGGGGAGGAAGGTCTGTGACCGGGTGGCTACCCGATACGCCCATCGGAGTGGTGAGTGACTCCCCTCTTCCCCCCTGGGAGAGCGGAGGGTGGGCGCTGGGCATACTGTGGCGTTTGTAGGCCGACCGGTGGAGGGTGGTCACTGGGCTGGTGTCCTCTTGGTGTCCTGCCCCCTCCCTCACCCCCCTTCACCCCCATCTACTCCACTCCGCACCCGTGTCTGAAAATGCTTCTGTGCGTTTTTTCTACTGCCATGTGGCAATCCGCCGCCATTTTGCGGCGGATCCGCCGCCATTTTGTCGTAGCCGCAGCCATTTTGCTGAGGGTTTCCCTCTAGTGTCAGTGGCAGCCATTTTCCCGTAGTTGCGCCTATACACAGGCTGTTTGGCCTCTTGTGGATGATATCAGCGGCCATTTTAGATCTCCCTGGAGCAATGTAAAACGTGCTGCTGCTGTTTTGCTTTCCTTTTCAGTGGGACAGCGTGGCTGAAGATGAACGGAGCTTCTTTCTGGTGGTCCTGGGTTTTGCATTCCTGCTGGGAGCAGCTCTGTGGCACAAACAGCAAGTATAGCTGGGCCTTCCCTGGGGTGTGGTAACAGTAAGTGCAGTCCTCCTGGGGTCTCCCTGGCGTTCTGTGGGGCGGTGGTGGGGCTGCATAGTGGGGGTGTCAGTTCATTTTTCTTTCCCAAAGACTGACTGTCATTTTCGGCGGTGCGATGGCAGATGATCCTGCAGGACCTTCTGAGGAGGAGTCAGCGGCAGCGCAGCCTGTGCTGGGGGCATTGGTGTCCCTGGATCAGTTGCAGGCAGTGTTTGGGGAATTTCTCCCCCAGGTGGGGCCGAGCAATGCTCCGGGGGCCCGTAAAAAAACCCCGCCTCCCCCTTGTTCCTCTGGGGACGATTCGGAACTGGAAATAGCGTCGGGGGTCACAGGGACCCCCGTGGAGCTCTCAGAGGGTGAGCTAATACCCTCAGACAATGAAGAGGACCAGGGTGCCTCAGTTGCGTGCGAAAAGGCGCTGGTATCCGCACTGATATCTGTGCATCCTTGGGACTGGACCAGGCAGGGGAGTCGCAGACATCCACATATGTTTGCGGGTCTGCTAGACCGCCCAGGTCACCTAAGACTTATCCCTATGATACCTTTTTTGACCACCTGGTCTATCAGGAGTGGCAGCGTCCGCAGAATTCCTTCGCCCTGCCTAAACGCTTTGCTATACGCTATCCTTTTGAGGATAGCTTCGTAAAGAAGTGGGCGACTCCCTCAGTGGATCCTCCGGTGGCTCGCCTGAACAAGGCGACAACCATTTCGTTACAAGGGTCTCCCTCCTTTAAGGACTCGGCCGATAGGCGGACGGAGGCAGTGTCCAAGGCACTTTTCCTGTTAGCAGGTTCAGCCATGCAGCCTCTTGCGGACCTTCCCTTTCAGGGTGGACGGCTCTTTGGGCCACAGTTGGACGAAACCATAAAGGATTTCTCTGGTGGGAAGAGTACTTTCCTTCTGGAGCCCAGGCGGCGAGAGTTTCGCCGCAAGCAAGGGCCTGTCTCTTCGGGTCAGAAGAGATTTTTTCGTGCCCATGGCACTGCAGGCAAGGGCTCGAGGCCCGGCAAGCCTAACGCAGGGGCCGGGAAGCGTCCTTGGCAACGCAAGAATGAAAAGACAGAGGACAAGCCCTCCTCGGCATGATGGGTTGCCCCCACCCAACCATCGGGTGGGGGGACGTCTTCTGGGGTTCGCAGACAGGTTGACTGCCCGCATTTCCGACCGTTGGGTGCAGGAAGTGGTGTCCTCCGGGTACAGGATAGAGTTCAGCACTCTACCCCCAAACAGGTTCTTCCCATTGAATTTGAGACTCCCTCAGGGGCGTCGAGAGGCACTCTTAAGGGCTGTTCAGGCACTCTACGACCAGGGGGTGATAGTACCAGTACCTCAGTTGGAAAGGTTTCACGGTTTCAACTCAAACCTATTTGTGGTCTCCAAACAAACGGGGGGGTCAGGCCAGTCCTAGACCTGAAGGTGCTGAACCTCTTTGTGAGAGCATGGAAATTTCGGATGGAGTCCATCCGGTCATGGCCGCCCTGCACCAAGGGGAGTTCATGACGCCTCTGGATATCAGGGACGCGTATCTCCACGTCCCCATTTGTCCCCGACACCAGCACTTTCTGTGCTTTGTGGTGGGAGACTTTCACTACCAGTTTGTGGTTCTTCCATTCGGGCTGGCCTCGGCTCCCCGGGTGTTCACCAAGCTACTAGCCCCAGCGCTGGCACTGTTGCGGCAGAGGGGCATTGCGGTGGTAGCATACCTCGACGACCTGCTCCTGAGAGCGGAGTCTGCTTCGGCCCTGGAAGAGAACGTGGCTATCACCATAACCTTGTTACAAGACTTCGGTTGGTTGATCAATATGCAGAAGTCGACATTGACACCGTCCTGTCGGCACAGGCAAAGGTGTTCCTGCCTCCGGCCAAGTTACTAACTTTGCAAGCAGCGGTGCGAACCCTGCTGTCACGCCGGTGCTCTTCCTTACGGTTTTGTATGCGGGTGTTGGGGCTCATGGTTTCAACCTTCGAGGCCATCCCTTATTCCCAGAGTCACACTCGGCTCCTTCAGCGAGCGATTCTGTCTCGGTGGGACAAGTCCCCACTGTCCCTAGATCAGTTGATCAGATTGGACTCTCAGACCTGAGGGTCGTTGGCATGGTGGCTTCGGGCCCCGGCTCTGACGTTGGGGAAGTGCTTTCTTCCCCTGACTTGGTCAATAGTCACGACGGATGCCAGCCTATCGGGCTGGGGGGGAGTCCTGGGACAGTTGTCTGCACAAGGACGTTGGTCAGCGTAGGAATCTCGCCTTCCGATCAATGTGTTGGAACTGAAGGCGATCAGACTCTGCCTCTCCCACTGGACGGAGAGACTGCAGGACCTCCCAGTTCGGGTTCAGTCGGACAATGCCACGGTAGTGGCATACGTGAACCATCAGGGCGGAGCGAGGAGCTCGGCAGCAGCTGCGGAAGCAGCTCTCATTCTGCATTGGGCAGAACTTCACGTGCCGGCAATCTCCGCCATTTACATTCTGGGAGTAGAAAACTGGCAGGCGGACTTTCTCAGTCACCAGACACTGGATCAAGGGGAGTGGTCCCTACATCCAGAGGTGTTCAGCCAGATTTGCCACAAGTGGGGCACGCCAGATGTGGACCTCATGGCGTCTCGGTTCAACCACAAAGTGAAAAACTTTGTGTGCAGGACGAGAGATCCATTGGCGGTCGGCACGGACGAACTGGTAGCGCCTTGGTGTCGGTACCATCTTCTGTATGCCTATCCTCCCATCAAGCTTCTACCGCGGCTACTGCGCAGGGTGGAAGTGGAGGGGATTCTGATGATCCTGGTGGCTTCCGGATTGGCCTTGACGTCCTTGGTACGCCGATGTGGTGCGAATGGTGGCAGATGTTCCCTGTGGAAGATCTGTTGTCTCAGGGACCCATCTTGCACCCTGCTTTACCCTCGCTGGCTTTGACGGCTTGGCTATTGAGTCCCAGGTGCTGAGGGATCAGGGTGTCACTGAATCCATGATCCCTACTATGCTGAGAGCATGCAAGTGTACTTCGCGCAAGATCTATCATCGCACCTGGAAGGCCTATATTGCCTGGTGTGAGGCAGGGGGTTGGAACCCCCATTCTTATGTTGTGTCCAGGGTCCTGACTTTTTTGCAGCAGGGCCTGGATAAAAAATTGGCTTTGAGTACTCTCAAGGGTCAGATTTCGGCTCTTGCGATTCTCTTTCAGCGGCCCTTGGCGTCACATTCATTGATTCGTACATTTGTACACGGTGTGCGCCATGTGGCTCCTCAGGTACGGTTGCCTTATGGCACCGTGGGATTTGAATCTGGTGCTATCTGTGCTGCAGAAGCCACCATATGAAAAGATCAGGGATATTCTCTTACAATTGTTGTCACAGAACGTGGTTTTCTTGGTGGCCATTACATCCGCTAGCCAGGTGTCTGAGTTGGCAACATTGTCCCCATCTCATGCTGCAAAGAATACCTTTGCATCAATGGCTGCTATGGGGATAAAAGGAGAGAAAGCCATGGTGTGGCCTCCATCCTCCCCTGACCTCAATCCTATTGAGAACTTTTGGAGCATCCTCAAGCAAAGGATCTATGAGGGTGGGAGGCAGTTTACATCCAAACAGCAGCTCTGAGAGGCTATTCTGACATCTTGCAAACAAATTCAAGCAGAAACTGTCCAAAAACTCACAAGTTCAATGCATGCAAGACTTGTGAAGCTGCTATCAAATAAGGGGTCCTATGTTAAAATGTAACGTGACCTGTAAAAATGTTTAACAAGTTAAAATGTTGTTCAAAGTTTGATTGAAATTGGTTTTGGTTTCAGTAAATATGCTGCAAACACAACAAATGACAATTTTCAGTGTTTTGAAACTCACTGTGCGTAATAATTTGGAACAGTGCATTGTAAGTTTTTTATTTTGAAAAAATATTGTTATCATTAGGAGGTTTGTTTGAATAAAATTTGAATTGTACTCTTAAGGCCTCATACACACGGACGTTTTTTGACGCCAACGTTTTCTGGCGTTTTTTGCAGCTCTCCATGTTAGTCAATGGCCCCATAAAAACTCAGACGTTTTTGAGCTGTAGATGGCGTCGGCGTTAGTGAGCTGAAACTAGAACCCACGGCCAGCGCGTTCTGAGGCTGTAACGTTTTGGCGTTTTTTGACGCTGACGCCACAAAACGCCAACTAGCGCCAACTAATACTGTACCGGCGTTAATCGGCGTCTTTTGACGCCGACGTTTTTAGGTTAAAAATAGCAGAGGGATGATTTTTGTTAAAAAACGCCTATTGACGCCGACGCTCACTAACGCCGATGCATAACGCCGAAAACCGCCAATTTTTTTTTCCTTGATGTCGGGCCCGGCGTTTTGTTTATTTTTTAGGAAACGTCTGTGTGTATGAGGCCTAATAGTTGATAACATGAGAATTATGCTGACTGTTGTTTACATCAATTATT